>JBBCBC010000039.1:5403113-5865850 GCA_037126765.1 Stenogyne calaminthoides | reverse complement strand
GAAGACTATGTGAACCATAAAAGCCTTTAAGCGAGATTACCTGGCGAACTACAGTACAACTCCATACAACTAAAGATATACTCATTTACACACCCATACAACCAACCTCATCGTAGTGGAAGGGCTTGCCGATAACTCGAAAGGATTTTAGATCTGAGAGTCCTTGATTTGACCCTGAGAGACCATCCATGGTCCTACAACGCAGGCGATCCAGATAAGGATGCGAAGACTTTAAGTGCAAACAGCACCAGTTTTGTACGGTTCAATGGATCACAATAGTTGCGGAGCTAGTCGGAATCCACTTGAATTCGGGTAAAACCCATCGATTTAAAGGTATACAATATAGTGCGATCCCGAACGAAAGGTTGAAACCCTTTAAAGCAAGACTGCGGCTTAAAGGGTATACCTGTGGAAGAAGCGGATCACCATGCAGGAAACCTTTCGTCAGAACCATGCTCAAGTCCATCCGGACCCCTCTCTCGTCGACCGACCGGCATTTAGATTTTAAGTTTCGACAAATGGATGTCAAGCGGCGGCTTTCCTCAACCGGAAGTCTTCGACGAGGAAATCTATATCAACAACCCGAAGGCTTCATTGAAACAGGCGAGCATCTGGTTTGCAAGCTAAAGAAGTCCATTTATGGGGCTTAAGCAAGCATCCTGTTGGAATCGATGTTTTGATCCAAGTTATAAAATCCTACCGGTTTTGATCAAAACAATTTCGAAGTTGTAGGTATATAAAAGTTCGATTTTGAATCGCTTGGTATTGTTGGTACTATATGTAGCGACATTACGCTCATCGGAACGATGTAAAAGATGTTGTCGGGCGTGGGGCATGGTCGGGAAAAACGGTTTGATATGAAGGACTTGGGAGGCGGCCACATCCGTAGATCAATATCTTTCGAGATCGCAAGAAAGAATGATCTAGCCGCAGCTTCGCACATAAACATCGCTTTTGAAGCGATTCAAAGATGCAAGATTCCAAGAAAGGTTTTGTACCTTCTCGCACACTTTAATCCATCTATCCAAGGAAATGCGTGTTGGGGAATTATTTATCCGGATCTATTTGGGATGAATATTTAAATATAAATTTAATTCTAACTATTATTACGATGAATTAATCCTATATTAATTCAAATAATAATTCAACAACAAATCATGCATACAATATTCACATAAATCCCCACGAATGCGGAATTACTCTGGTTTACGGAACTAAATTCTCGGAGTGACAACCAGAGAGAAGATGGATCTCGTTCACACGAACACACCAAAAGACATTCTCAAGTATTCCCTTATCCTTGTTCAACAATCCGGTGGAAGGAACTCGCGAACAATTTAACAAAAGGGGAAAAATAAAATTATGTTGCACCACCTTTGTGGATTTCTAATTTTTTCCAACATTGGAATTTCACTGGGAATGAAAAAATCATCCCTATTTATAAGAGGATGGTGGCGATTTTTTTAGGAAAAGGGAGAGAAAATCTCTTTCTTGATTTCCAAGAAATCTTGAATATATATCCAATATATTCTTTTCTCCATAATTAAAATATTCCATAAAATCTCACTCTCTTATTGTTATGGTATTTTCGAAATTTTAGGATAAAGATTCCAAGATTTGGATCTCTTGAATTTATGAGATACACTTTGTATTCCAAGAATACATATCTTCCATAATATCTTTTCAAGAAGATCAAGAAAATCTTTCTTTTCCCTTTATTTTTCATAATTTTCAAAAACCCAAATAACAAGTGGGAGATTTATCAATTTAATGAGATAATCTTGTATTCCAAGAACATATCCTCATTCCATAACAAAATTCAAAGAAAATCTTTCTCCCCTTTTATTCATGTTTTTCGAAAAAGATTGGAAAAAATAAGCAACCACAATTTATTTTATTTTAAACACCTTTTCAGTTATTGGACATTATGTTTGGGCTACTTGAGGGACCTTTAGGAGAATTAAGATTGGACCTTCTAATGGACTTTGAATATCTAATATTGAGCCACAATATTATTCAAGCCCATAAATATTAATTAATCCCACTACATAATTAATATTGCACTATCCATCTTAACCCATACTACTGTTAATATGGCTCCCGGTCATTATTTCTTGTGTCTAAGATTATCTAGCCCATTAATTAATTCAAGCCACTGAAACAGCTTTCCTTTAATTAATATCTTTTGTCCTTAGTCAAGGAACGATTCAACATTATTATTCATACCGGAAACTAATTCCACTTGCAAGATTTGGTATGATAAATCTTAAGAACCTCCCAAGGCAAACCGTCGAACAAATTTCTTTGCACCGCGATTCTTCATATTAAATCTTAGAAATCGTGATGTGACCAATAATATTGCTTCAAGATATAAAGTATTGAATCTCATTGATTCTCTACCCGTCATAAGTCAAAAGCTTAATAATTATTAACTAACCACACGATCCTATTTAAGGGACGAAGATTAAGAAATAATGAACCATCGAGGTATAATTCTTCCTAATTCAAATCTCTTGAAGAATTTATCCTCCTGTGGGTCCTATTCGTGCATCGGCCCATTGCACTAGTGTAATATCTTGGTCAAGACAAGTCAATTGAGCCTTACGCTTCAACCTTTCAATGATGGATTGTTAATTTCCATCTAGGTAAATGTGAACAGTACTTTTTTTAGTTACAAGGGGGGTAATTTAATCTTTCGTGATCCGGTATCACTAAATTAACTATAATGTAAACACATCTTCGCTTATGAACAGCTTATGTAGTAAATATATGTAACATTTGTTGGGATAATTTTAGTTTTTGATTATTATGCCAAACACCTCAGTAATAGACAAGCTTGTATGAAAGCTTGCGTTCGAGACTTAGTTTTTGTTGGGAGATGAATTTAATAAAGAAATGATTTTTGATTAGATCCCAAAACCCCGAGTATGACATGTTCGGAATAATCTTGATAGTTGGTCGAGGATTCAGGTTTTAAGAGTATCGGGGATGATATCGCAAAATGGATAGTCAGCAGACATAGATCGTGTTAGATCAAGACTCAAGAACTCAGTAGTTTCAAGAAAACCGGTTTCGTGATGAAACCGAAGCTCAAGTCTCGAAAAACTGACATCAAGACTCAAGATGAAACTCGAGATATCAAGACTCGCAGATGAAAACCGGAGATATCAAGACTCAAGATTTAAATCGGGAGTAATTCAACACTCAAAGATGAAGTACCAAAGATATCACCAGCATATCCAGAAGACTCGGTCAAATAAGACTCGTAAGACCTCAAGACTATAAGACTTCCTCAAGATCAAGATCAAGATACGTAAGATAAGATCAAGAATCAAGATCGAGACATCGGCGGGTACGTGACTCATCAAGATCTCCAGAATGCATCAATGCTCAAGATAAACTCCGACCGTTCCAAGGCATCAAAATGTCTATCCAAGGATTCAACATCGGTACATCGCTTCTTTAGAAAATTGGGAGGCCAGTTACATTCAAATGCGCATGTGCGAACTAAAGGCGAAGTGTTGTTAAGGTTATATCACTCAGGAGATTGTAACCAAAAGAGCCGTTGAAGTTGTCTACCTGACTGGCGGAGACAAAAGTCAAAAAGAGGAAGACAACAACATACCATCTATATCGACAGCGACAAGGATAAAGTTTGAAAAAAAGATGTCGAAATACTAAGTTTCGGGATCCAAAAGTGAAGACTGCTACATGAAAGGCTATTGCCTAAAACGTGTTAAAGTGTCAAACCCAAATATATTGTTTTCACACACCATAATAGGAAACTCACGGTTATCTCTCCAACGGATAGTTTTCAAGAGTGACCTTGGTGTATGCCTATAAATACTTGTGGACCTTCTTCATTGAAAGGTTACGGAAATTTGTAAGCAACTCAAGAGCTCAAACTTATTATTGCGAGTTGAAGCACCGAAAAAACCAAGAATTTTAAAGTGCTTTAAATCGAAGAGCTCATTCCACTAAGCCTAGCTTGATAAGATATATCAAAGCTAGTCGAGATATCCTAGCCTTTGCATTGTTTCTTTTTATTGTAAAGGATATCTCATCCTAGTTGAAACCAATTCAAGAAACCTCAAACCCTTTGTAAGGTAGTTTGAGTGTGATTGTTGGTGAGATTGAGTTATAAAGAGGAGTAAACTACATTGAGGTAGTTTAAAGCTCTAGAGAAGAAGTTAGTGTTGGAGAATGATTGCATGCATCTATTAAGGGGTGAATATTTAAATACAAATTTAATTTTTAATTATTACTAGCATGAATTAATCCTATATTAATTCAAATAATAATTGCAACAACATATCATGCATATAAAAAGCCACGTAAAACCTACGCACGCGGAATCTACGGGTTTCGGAACGTACCTCGGGGATGGCAAGTGGCTTTGGTCAGACGGACTAACCAAAAGGACTTCCCAAGTATTCCATTAGCCCCGTTCGACAATGATCGGTGGAAGGATACTGCTAACAATTAACAAAAGGAAAAAATAAACTTTGTTGCACCACTTATGTGGATTTGCTAATATTTCAAAGACATGAAATTGTACTTGGGAATGAACTAATCATCCCTTTATTTATAGGAGGGAGGGTGAACGAAATTTGTGTGATTTTTCAATGTGGGAAAAGACTTTTCTTGGTCACCAAGAAATCTTGAATATATCTCCTATATTCTTTTTTCCCATAATTAAAATATTCCAAAAAATCCCACTCTCCTCTACTATGGTGATTTTCGAAATATTAAGTGCAAGAGTCCAAGATTTGGATATTCTTGAATTTATGAGATATTCTTGTATTTCAAGAAATACATATCTTCCATAATATATTTTCAAGAAAATCAAGAAAATCTTTCTTGCCCACTATATTTTCAAAATTTCAAACATACTATATAGATAAACAAGTGGAGATTTCTTGAATTAAATGAGATAATCTTGTATTCCAAGAATACATATCTTCATTCCATAACAAAATTAAAAGAAAATCTTTCTCCCCTCTTTTATCCATAATTTTCAAAATAAGATAAAAAATTAAGCAACAATATTTATTTTATTGTAATCACCTTTTCGTTATTGACTATATATGCCGCTTACGAGGGGGACCTTTAGGAGAATTAAGATTGGATTTTCTAATGGATCTTGAATATCTAATATTGAGCCACAATACAATTCAAGCCCATAAATATTAATTAATCCCACTACATAATTATCGCACCATCCATCTTAACCCATATTACAGTCAATATGGCTCCAGGTCATTATTTCCGTGTTTAAGATTATCTAGCCCATTAATTAATTCAAGCTTTCAAATAGCTTTCGATTAATTAATATCTTTTTGTCCTTGGTCGAGGAACGGTTCAACATTATTATCCATACCGAAACTAATTCCACTTGCAAATTTGGTATGATAAAACTTATGAACCTCCCCAAGAATAAATCAAGCAAGCGTCTTTGCACACGCCATTCTTCGTATTAAATCTTAGCAATCACATGTGACCAATAATATTGCTTCAAGACAAAAAGTATTGAATTTCTCTCGATTCGGCTACCCATGATAAGTCAAAGCAATAGTTACCAATCCCACGTGATCCTATTTAGGGATTTAAGGTTAAGAAACAACGAACCACCGAGGTCTAATTCTTTTTGTTCGTTATGAAGAACTTATCCTCTCAGAGGTCCTATTCAACAAGACGGCCATGCACTCAAAGGTAATCTTCGGTCAAGACAAACCAATTGAGCCTTTACACCTCAACCTTTCGCGATGGTTGTTCATTTCATCTAGGTCGTGAATGAATGTACTTTTTAGTTACATAAGGATCGTTAATTTAATCTTCGTGATCTCGTATCACTAAATTAACTTCTGATTAACACTTGACGTAATTATCAATGCTTATGCAAGAAATATATATAACATTCAATCATATTTAAAGCATCGATGATAAACAATTTATTTCAAAGAATAAGTCCGAAATTCGGTTCGATTAGCAAAAAGTAAAGCCTACTTTTCAAGATAATCCCAACAATCTCACTTATACTCAAAGTTCACCGCTTTTAAGTATACTCAGTCCGTGACGTCTAATGTCACCTACACTTGAAAACCTAATAATTTTCTCCCACTTATACCAAAGCGGTTAGCAACGGTCTTGACACCCATTCCTTCCACCATATCTCGAATGTATTGCGAGGCGGACTCTTTTGTGAATGGATGCTTAGGTCGTCCCTCAGGACGCTATCTTTCGCTTACATCTATATCTCCTCTCTTAACGATTTCTCGTATAAGATGTCTTTCCTTTTAACGTGTTTGTTTTGACTCGTGTTTCTTGGTTCTCTTGAATTTGCAAATCTAGCTTCCAGCGTATATTGCTAGACAAATTGTAACACCATCCAAGTCCACTAAGAAGGTCTCTAGAAGCTCAATCGGTTCTTTTCATCGCTTCACAAGCAATTACTTACCCGAGCTTCATGGTTGAGTCATGATATAATTCCTCACACTGCTCATTTGATGGCTACACTTCCCAAATGGAAACACACTAACCGAGGCGGATATTTACGGAATCTAAAATCGATTGGAAATCCGAAGTCCGTATGGCCGATGGGGATTGGAGATCGATCGATAAATCAACATTCTATCCCAGTTCTTTTCGGATACTTGAGAATGTTTTTAACCGTCATTCAATTCGCTTTCGGGTTACTCGATATCTTGCTACCATACTGCGGCAAAGCATATATCCGGGTCTCGCATACACGAGATTGCATCATAAGGTTTCCCTCTGACTGGCAAGGAATGCCTTTCATGTCATCTATCTCCTTTTCGTCTTAGGGGACATTTTCTTGGATAGATGGATTCCAAGTCCGAAAGTCAACGAATCCTTTCGAATCTTGCATGTTGATTCGCTTTCAAGACAAAGTGTCTATGTATGAAACTTGCGATAACTGATCATCCTTTTCTTGCGATCTCGAAAGTGATCTTGATCCCAAAAGGATGTGTCCGTTTTCCCCAAGTCTTCATATCAAACTGTTTTGAAAAGCTATGCCCTTACGCCCCGATCACACCTTCACATCGCTCCCGATGATCACAATGTTATCTACGATATAGTACTAAGAATACCAATGCGTTCCAGAGACACTTTATACACACAACTTTCAAAAATCAAGAGAATACGGATGGATTCTATATGGCTACGCAAAAGTTTCTCATAATCGATCCCCTTCTTTCCGAGTATAACCTTTCGCCACTAGTCTTGCTTTAAAGGTTTCAACCTTCCCGGATCAGTCCTCTTTTCCTTATATATATACCCTTTGCATCCAATGGTTTGACCCGATAAGTGGTTCGATTAGCCCCCACATTCTATTATGAAACATAGAACCAATTTCGCTTTTCATTCTTCGTTTCGCCAAGAATCGAGATCCCTTATCTTGAGTGCCTCATCATTTGTCCATGGTCCATTCGGGAATCAAGTCCGGAGGACTCTCCTATTCCCATGAATCTCTTGCCGTCTAATAACCCTCCCACTATAACGAGGTCATGGGTTGGAAAACGTATCGTTTGGTATATCATCTAGTCTGATTAAGACTGAGGTTTGCCTCTAGCTCATTTAAGGTAATCTCACAGGTTTTCTTTGGTTCTATAGTTTTCTTCCAAAATCTAAAGTGTAGATGCGGATGTCACTTTTGATCTTGAACTATAGAACATTCACCCTTTTGTTCCCTCGAGGTATCCTACAAAAAGCGGACTTTAATTTCGATCGGGGATCAATTCTAACGGTTTCCTCATCCAACACGAGGCGGACACCCCAAAGTTCTCATGTGTCTCATCGCAGACTTGCGCCCGTCCCACAATTCTTTGGGGTTAAAGGGGAATTGATGGATAGCACCAAGTTCGTAATGTAAATTCTTTGTTTTCCAAGGCATGACCCTGCGACTTCGGGAAAGATCCGTGATAACTCATCATTGATCTAACCATTTCAAAAGAATTACATTCTTAAGCTCTGCAAACCCCGCTTGTTTGAGGGTTCCGGTGCGATGGTGAGGATACAATACCTTCATCGATAAGTAGTACAAAAACTCATACCGAGGTATTCGCCCACGATCAGATCGTAGAGACTTGATACGTTTTTCCATATGATTCTCTCGCTTGAGCCTTTAAATTCTTTAGAATTTCTCAAAGGTCTCAGATTCATTCTTCATAAGGAAAATGTACCTTGAGTAATCATCAATAAAATTACTCATAACCTCCTCTTGCTTTGTTGACATTCGACTACATACATCTATGTGAGCGATCTCAACACTTCTTTAGCCCCATTCCTTGGCTCCAAATGCCATCTTGGTCATATCACCCTCCAAACATGATTCGCAGTTGGAATCGATTCAACTTGAGACGCCTCCGATTGAACCATCTTTCACCAACCTTTCGATCCTCTTTGGATTTATATGACCCAATCTTAGATGCCAAAGAAGTTGTCTCGTTTGCTCATGAGCCGGCGAACGTTTTTCTGGAAGCGGTTGATGTGGTTATAGGATACATTTCGTGAGTGGGTGTACCGCGATTAATTGTATAGAGATTTTCCATCAATGTCCCGTAATGTATACACTCATCATTTCAAAAATGTTGTCATTCTTATTAGAAGAAACTTAGTGTCCTTTAATCGAATTTTAAAAACCGAAGTGAATTCTTTCTAAAATGGGAACACAAAGATAATCTCAAAAACTTTTATCTTCAAAAGATAGGTGCACTTCTCGGTAACGCTTTAGCTGCTACTCATGTGGCATTCTTTCATCGTAGTATTGCAATAATCGTTACCTACCGTAGCATTGCAATATCTGCCACTTACGAGCATTGCAATGTCTTCTACTTTCATAACGTTGCCCGGGGTGATTGAGATCTCACTTTCCCACTACGTTCTTGGGATCATTTGGAACCCGTGAAGCCAACACATTATTAGTGGATCTCGTATCAACCACCCAATGAATGAGAAGTATACGCCTAGCTAAACAAGTTTCAACAACTAGTGTGTGAGAATTACCTTTCTTTTTCGTCCCTTTTGGGTTGGAAACAAAACCTCCATTGTCCTCTCACCGCAAGACTTAAGCACTTCCTCTTTGGATTTTCCTTGACTCAACAAGCATTCTCATCTTACCATTGCCTTCGCAATAGTTGAGTTTATTGCTTATGGCCTTTGGTCCCTTTCTTTATCTTGCCTACCCTTGGCCTAGAAGATGAAGACGGACCACTGTCAATCAAAGCTTGAGTTTGGTGCCTTATCATCATTTCTCCGCAGAGTCCAAAAGTTTGCAACAAATTAGCTAGCGAGGCCAAAAATGCTCAAAAACCTTTCCGGGGAGAATGAAGTACCAAATTCATCCGAGTCTCTAGATCATAATCGCTCGGAATCTCAAAGTTTGTTCGGATGGGCCATCTATTTTGAGGACGTAATCCCTTACGGGTTTTCCTCCACCATTTTCAGCGACGACATCTCTCATAAGGTGATCCAGCGAGTCGCGTGTTTTGACTAAATCGGTTTCATCGATTTTTGTGTGTCAAAATCCACTTGTGCTTTTAATGCAGTTAGGACAATTATAATTTTCCAATCAATATAGTTTCCATACATATTGTATTGACTTTAAGTATAATAACAAAGTGGATTAAAAGGTAACGACATCTTTGAATCGAATAAACAACTATATGCAATAGCACAAGTATATCACAAGGTTCGATCACATTTCATCATATTTTAAAATCTCAAAAAATATGAACATGCATCACCCAACATCTCAAAAGCAGTTTAAATAAGCCCGTGGGGTGGGTCATTATTTAAACACATTCAAAGGAGTTACAAACAAAACGATTTACAAACCTTTAATATCCAGTTAATAGTTGGCTCTCATTGACCCAATATAAAATTGGCGGGACTTGGAAGTATATGCATATCAATTTTATACCTAAGTAATAACCATGATTAAATACAGGATTACTATTTCGCTTTGATTGAGCCTGGAAGTGAGGGGAGGGTCATACACTAGTAATAACCCACAATCATCCGTTTGGAATTCATTCTCGTAAAACCTATCTTTTGACCAGATCCAGGGGGAATTTCTCAAAAAGAATTCACAAATAAATAAATCATGGAGGTCAAAATTAATTCAATTTTATTATCCTAATAAAATTGTCAATTAATTATTTAAAACATACTTAGTAATTTTGAAGTTGAGATTTTTCAGTTTAGCAACCCTCATGCAAAAAACATTTAAACAAATTAAACAAAGCATAAGATAGCACAAATAAATCAAAAAAACAGAAAAATAAACATATTGGGCAAAAATTATCTAATTGTCATGGTTTGATTTTTTTGGCTTGATCTTGAAGAAACACGTCTCGGTTTCTCCCACTCGTTCGTCTCAAAAAATACTTCGTCTCGAACCGGCCACGCCAATAAATTGGGGATGCACCGTGATCCGCGTCCAAGATGAAGCCACTGGGCTTTGGGACAACCTAGGCGACCTAAGGCACCGCCCGTGAGCAGGTGCCAGCCAGTCACCAAGAATTCTCGGCCAGTGTCGGTGCATCAGGTAGTTCTCGGCAATTATTAGCGTCGTATCGTAAGATTCAAGCGCCTCAGCCTCGCTGCGTAAGATGGCAGCGTCTCCATCTGCCTCGACAGCAGCATCCCAGATTCATTTCGGCTGGAGAGCGCGGTGACCACCGTCTGGCGGCCCTCGTCTCGGTAGCGCTTGGCCTAGGCCTGCGCCAGCGTGCCCTTAAGCGTGCGCCCGCCCGCACTTCCGGATTCCTAGATTTCGTCCTTTAATTCTTCATCGCTTCGTTCCGTCATCCGATTTACAATTTATTTACAAAATAAATAAACCCAGATCTAGACTGATCTATTACATTGATCAAATCAAACAAAATCTAGTCTACAGTGGATTTTCTCACGAGGCAAAAAAACAAATCCGAAGCTAATCAATTAAAACCCACCGGTTTATATGCATGCAAAATAAAACATTAAAATCTATGACAATTGGATACACCGCAAAAAAATCTATCGAGTTCTACTATCCAATTTCAAATTTAATGTCCACGAATTAAATTACAGTTTAAAAATTGAGTCAAAAAAATGGCTCACGATGCGATTGAGGGGAATGATTTGCACAGTCTATTCGGGGTGAATATTTAAATACAAATTTAATTCTTTAATTATTACTAGCATGAATTAATCCTATATTAATTCAAATAATAATTGCAACAACATATCATGCATATAAAAAGCCACGTAAAACCCACGCATGCGGAATCTACGGGTTTACGGAACGCATTACCTCTCGGGATGGCTTGGCTTTGGTGGGATGGACTAACCAAAAGGACTTCCTAAGTATTCCATTAGCCCTTGCTCGACAATCCGGTTGGGGAAGGATAGGACGCATGAACAATTAACAAAAAAGGAAAAAAATAAACTTTGTTGCACCACTTGTGGATTTGCTAATATTTCAAAGACATGAAATTGTACTTGGGGAATGAACTAATCATCCCTTATTTATAGGAGGGGGTGAACGAAATTTGTGTGATTTTTTCAATGTGGGAAAAAGACTTTTCTTGGTCACCAAGAAATCTTGAATATATCTCCTATATTCTTTTTCCCATAATTAAAATATTCCACAAAAATCCCACCTCCTCTACTATGGTGATTTTCGAAAATATTAAGTGTGCAAGAGTCCAAGATTTGGATATTCTTGAATTTATGAGATATTCTTGTATTTCAAGAAATACATATCTTCCATAATATATTTTCAAGAAAATCAAGAAAATCTTTCTTGCCTAATTATATTTCAAAATTTCTTAAAACATACTATATAGATAACCAAGTGGGAGATTTCTTGAATTAAATGAGATAATCTTGTATTCCAAGAATACATATCTTCATTCCATAACAAAATTCAAAGAAAATCTTTCTCCTCTTTTTATCCATAATTTTTCGAAAATAAGAGGAAAAATTAAGCAACAATATTTATTTTATTTTAATCACTTTTTAGGTTATTGACTATATGTTGGGCTACTCGGGGGGCCTTTAGGAGAATTAAGATTGGACCTTCTAATGGATCTTGAATATCTAATATTGAGCCACAATACAATTCAAGCCCATAAATATTAATTAATCCCTTTACATAATTAATATTTATCCATCTTAACCCGTATTACGGTCAATATGGCTCTGGTCATTATTTTCATGTTTAAGATTATCTAGCCCATTAATTAATTCAAGCAATTGAAATAGCTTTCCGTTAATTAATATCTTTTGTCCTTGGTTAGAGGCGGTTCAACATTATTATCCATAGGAAACTAATTCCACTTGCAAGATTTGGTATGATAAAACTTATGAACCTCCCAAGGGCAAATCAAAAAGCGACTTGCACACGATTCTTCGTATTAAATCTTAGCAATCACATGTGACCAATAATATTGTCAAGATAAAAAGTATTGAATCTCTCCGATTCGCTACCCATGATAAGTCAAAGCAATAGTTACCAATCCCACGTGATCCTATTTAAGGGGCCGAAGGTTAAACAACGAACCGAGGTCTAATTCTTCCTTGTTGGGCCTCAAGAACTTATCCTCTCACATGGGGTCCTATTCGGCGCGCTCGGTCATGCACTAGTGTAATCTCTTGGTCAAGACAAACCAATCGAGGCCTTACACCTCAACCTTTCGCGATGGTTGTTCATTTCCATCTAGGTCGTGAATGGCGTACTTTTAGTTACAAGGGATTTGTTAATTTAATCTTCCGTGATGCGGTATCACTAAATTAACTACAATGTAACACGCATTTAATTGTTGAACGAGTTATGCAAAGTAAATATATATAACATTCAATCATATTTAAAGCATCGATGATAAACAATTTATTTCAATAAATAAGTCGGAAATTAGGTTTGATTATACAAAGTAAAGCATACTTTTCAAATTATAATCCCAACAGTTAGTAAGCTACTTGTGGTAGTCTAAAAGCTTGTGTGAGTTGAGTTAGTAAACTACAGAGGTAATGAAAAGCTCAAGGGTGGGTTGAGTAAAGTAAACTACGAGAGGTAGTCGTAAAACTTCGGGACGAAAGTTGAGTAAGTAAACCTCAAGTAGTCGAAAACTCAAGGAAGTGACTAGTGAATTCTCTGAAGAGATCGAGAGAGGATGGGCGTAGGAGCTTGAGTCTCCGAACCACTATAAATTCACGTGGTTCTTTACTTTCTATTTTGCTTTGCTTATCCATTGCGTATATTTTGAAAGCATATTTTCATCGATATTTTCATTTGGAATCAATCCACCGAAAGTTCATTATTCCATTAAAGGAAGTTTTTCAAAGAAAAGCTTAAAACGTATAAACTAAGAACCAACCATTCCGCACATCCCGAGTAAATTTGTAAACGGATAGTTACCAAACCGAACTTACTCTTACGAGGGTTAAATTAAGTTAGTTATCTGATCCAAGCAACTTCAGATCTCTGAAAACTTCGGGGGGCTTGGAATTATCCGAGGTATCGAAAGTAGCTCGGGATCACCGAGATAGACTTTGACTCGTAGCGATTTGTCTTCTGGGACCAAATCATCGAGACAACCTCGACCTGTCGAACCTCACATAGAAAAGTTTTAAAACACCTAACACGTGTATTCTAAACACGTGTAAAGACTCGCTTTGCAACGGACCAATCATTTTATTTTTGGTAACAAGTTGAGGGGGCCAGTCAAGATAAAGACGAGACTGATGATTTCCGGATTACGTTTAAAAACATGCAGACCTCAATTCACGCAAGATCTCGATCATTGCGTATAATCTGAGCTAACGTGCGAGAATCGTCACGATACGATTCGATCTATTGTCTTGACCGAGATCGAGATCTGCTTATCTTCCGACTAGATGGTGATTCGCCAGAATAACATATCGAATCACAGTTGAATCGGGATGATCGATATGTTGAACCGATGTAGTAGGCCGATGAAGGCAGACTGCATTCGGAATGTAGAAATCGCATACCAAATCGGCGACCATAATCGAAGAGATGAACAAGATGTCTGGCGACTGACGGATCCGTTAGACACACAAAAGCGGTGGCAAATGAGAAGATAAACAACACATATATGGATGTGACATAAAACGCTAAAACAACGGGCAAAAAGGACCGAAGACTATTAGTATGGATTTGAATTTACTCTCCAACGGTAATATTCAAATCCACTATAAATACATTGCATTTATCTTCAAAAGAAGATAATGGTGATGCTACAAAGTGAAGATTAAAGCCAAATATTCAAACATCTCCATTCAAGAACCGAGCATTAAATTTCCAGTTACCCAAGAGTGTTCTTCATTATTGTTGGTCCGGTCAAACGAGTCTTACTACGTGTATGGGGGAATACACGTGTTAGGTTTTTAAAACTTTTTCTTACCGAGGTCAATTTCGGGGTCGGGTTGTCCCGATGATTTGGTCCTCGAGAAGCACAAATCGCTCTGAAATAAAAGTCAAGTCGAGATGCTGATCCTGAGAATTTTTGAAACCTCGCGATAATCAACCGATTCCCGAGTTTCAGAGATCCCGAGTGGCTTGGATCGGATAATCAACTTTCGAACCCTCGGAAGAGTAAGTTAGGTTTGGTAACTATCTCGTTACAGGCTACTTTCGGATGTCTTGCGGAATGGTTGGCCTAGTTTATACTTCGTTTTAAGCTTTCTTCAAAAAACCTTCGCTTTTGAATGGAATAGTGATTAATTTGCGGATTGGGTTATAACTTCCAGGTGGATTGATTCCAACTCAATATCGATGAAAAGTATGCTAAGGAGTTTTAAGTCAATGCAAGTTAGTTAAGCGGATAAATAAAAGCGATAAACAACCACGGCAATTTATAGTGGTTTAGAGACTCAAGCTCCTACGCGTCATCTCTCGATCCTCAGAGAAATTCACTAATCACCTCCCGAGCCACCACCTCAATGAAGTTTACTTACTCAACTTGGCCCCGAACTTTCTCGACCACCCCGTAGTTTACTTACTCAACCCGACAACTTTCTACCTCGTAGTTTACTTTACTCAAACCACAAACAAGCTTTCGGACCTCATGGCTTACTAACTTCACCTCTAGAGCTTCTTGACTACTCCCGTAGTTTACTAACTCTTACAATTCTTCTCACCAACAATCACACTCAAACTACCTTCTAAAGGGTTTGAGGTTTCTTGAGTTGGTTTCAACTAGGATGAGATATCCTTCTGATGAAGTACAATGCAAAGGCTAGGATATCTCGACTAAGCTTTGGATATATCTTTATCAAGCTAGGCTTAGTATAGTGAGCTCTCTTCGAAATAAAGCACTTGGGAAATTCTTGGTTTTTCGAGTGCTTCAACTTGCAATAATAAGTTTGAGCTCTTGAGTTGCTTACAAATTTCCCGTAACCTTCAATGTAGAGGGTCACAAGTATTTATAGGCATACACCAAGGTCACATCATAGTAGAACCAGAAGGTTCTCTTGACCTCTTCCCAACTATCGTTGAATTTGATGGGCATCCATTTATCAACGTAGGCCATTTCGTGCTCTTAATGTCTTTCCTCTTTTTCGCAAACTTTTTGAATCCACTCCTTCCTTCTTCTCTTCTTCTAATTTCTTTGATCCACGTGCACGCGCTCGAGACCGAAAGCTAATTTTTTTTTGCTCATTATCCGGAGTGTCTTCAGAGCATTCCTTGTGTTGAAGACTTTTCCCTGATGCTGACCTGCAGACTCTTCTAAATCTTCAATCAGCTTCCTTTGAACTGGCTTAGAAACCTTAGCACGCTTGCTCTCAGGTTCAATAATGCCCAAGGTTTTCCTCTTCATAGGCAATTCAGCAGCAGCCTGGCTTGTTCCAACCTTAGCTCTAACACTCGGTTTCTCTCTTGCAACTTCAAAGCATGGTTTCCTCGAAACTTTGAGTGTATATCGGCTTCTCTCCTCCAGCGAACTTCCAGTTTTCTCATTAGCATTGACTTCCTTCAAGGCTTACGATGGGATATTCTTTTAAAACTTCCTTTTGCACCTTTTTTTCTCCAAAAGACGTGCAATAACTTCGAGGTCTTCTGGCCTTTCCCTCTCGCAACGCACAGTAATTTGGAAGAAGTCTGATGAGTGATGTGTCCATATGACATTGCTCTTTGCTTACACAGCGCACCTCTCCTGCTAACTGATCCTGTTCATCTTCTAGCCTCCTGAGGTGGTTCTTTGCCACTGAAAATTCTTAGGGAAAGATGGGCAACCGGCGAGAGAGAGCTTCTTTAAACATCTCATCATCTTGGTCTGCGAGCATTGAGCTCATTTCTCAACAACAGACTTGATCGGCCTTTCTTCTTCTGCGCCAATTTCACCTCTAGAAATTTGGTTCTCTCTGGTCTTATACATTTAAAAGATTTGGTTAGCTCGACCTTGACTCCCTCCAGTTCTCATTCAGCTTGTCTTCCATGGAGGTCATCTTTGAGGTCGAGTGTTTTTGAATTTGCACCCGATTCGAAGATGAACTTAGATTCTCCATCTTCGAGCTTGGGCCGCCAATGTCTCTTCTATATGAGTGATTTTGTTCATCATTGGCTCAGCCTTCTCAAAGCTTCTCCATTATGGGAGTGAGGTCGATCGAGAACATTATACCTTACAGGCGATTGATCCTCGAGGTTGGAACCTAACACGAGGGGTTGGTGCGCTCCAGAACATCGGCTTCATCACGAGCTCGATCTCCATCGAGCCTCGATCATTCATCGAACAATTGAGTTAAGATAGAAACTTGATAACTTTGGCATAATTGTGAATAGTGCCAAAAGGTACTGAAAGAGTGCTTACAGTCGACGAGTTGAATGATTCGAGTTGATCGGCCAAGAAGTTTCCTTCTCCATCTAAATCGATCCAAGCATCTCCTGTTGGTCCCCATCTTGAGATTTATCTCATTGCTAGGGGCACCAACTTGATAGCTCTCCTCTCGGCTATCTTCTTGAACTAGCTCATCAAAATCGGAAATTTTCTATCCCGAAGCTTTTTCTTTCAATCCCCTCGAGAACTCGGTCAGGGATCGGGATCTCCTTATTCCACCAGTCTTCCCTCCGATGCGGCAATGGTAAGCATCTCCGTAAGAGTCCATTGAGGATGAAAACCGTCGACCTGTCTGAAGAAGATATCTTGCGGTCGGGGAATGAGTCGAGCTCGGGGTAGCGTCGGATGAACCGTTCCCGCTTCCTCCTTTCAGTTTCTTGACCATGCTTCTTTCTTCAGACTCGGCTCCCGAGGTTGATCGGCGATCGGTGAAGGATCAAGAAGAGATCACTCAGAGCTCATCGATATTAAGCTGCTCCGAAGTCTCAAAGAAGATTCCGGAATTTGTGCATTCAGTCCTCATTTCCAGTCCCGAAAGGGGTTCTGGGGCCCGAGCCGGCATGATCTCAATTTACTTTGAGTTAGCTTTCTTTATCGAGCCACAATCTTTGGTAGGAATCACGAGGTCCGAGTCTCTTTTAAAATTTCTGAGAAATTTTATCCAATCCCAGCGATGTCTCGAGCACCTCGAGAAGACCGCTCCTCGGTCTGGCGGCATGCCTTAGAGATAACTTCCGAGCCAAGACTTCCAATGGCGATTTAGGCGGTTTGGCTCTTAGATTGAATCTCTTGAGAATCTTTGCCATCATCATCGGTGAGAACCACCATCCTTTTTACGCTTTGGGAGCGGGTTTTCTTCTTTAATTTCTCACCCTGCTCTTCTTCGCTTTCAACAACACCTTCCTCGCTGTTTGGTTTCCTTTTAAATGCCGGAATGTCGGTGATTCCACTTTCTTCTTTCTTCCCTCGATGGCAACCTTCTTCAAAGAATGGGCTTGAAAAAGCACCTTGGTCTTAGGGAATGAGGTCGAATTCAAAGATGTCCTCCTCTCTCTGCGCATCTCAAAATAAATGCTATTTTTGGTGGCATGAATATTATCTTGCCTTTGATAAAATAGCCCCGTTAACCCTTTTTTATGACCTTGGCTTGCTTTCGGTCACCATCCGAATCAAGAATCTGAGCGATTGAAGAAGTCGATGGTGGGTGAAGCCTCGATCACGCCATTAATCGGGAGCTTCGGGGTACTAATGCGCTCAAAAACTCCCGAATGACTCATGATGCATTTGCTCACAATATATCAACAAAACTCTATATTGTGGCTTCAAATGCCTCTTATGATGTAGCCTCAAATTTTCACGAGATTCTCAAACAATCCTATCTAAATACTCCTGCTCTCTACCCAACATATACACAGCAGGATCCTCTCCTCTATCACAAAGCTCAAAAACATCGTTTAAATTTTTCGGAATTATATACAATTCCCTTTCAAAAATGATGTATTTAGACGAGTGTTCTAAATGTGACACAGTAATCTTGGAATTTACACCATCCTCTTCATTTATCGTCAGATTACAGATGAACTCGATTACCTCTTTCGCGTATTCTTGGTCCGGTCGGTTTGCGACAAGATTGGTGAGCTTGGCCAATCGGATCATATGCAGAGCCTCCTCTTCTGGTTTAGAGTTGGTTGTGTTATCGAGCGACACAACGAACTCGTACCAAGGTTTATTGGTTTCGGCCAAACGTTTGTAGATAGATAGAACCATTTTGAAGGATTTTAGAGAGAATATGGTTTTTGGAAAGATGAAGCTTTCTGGGCAAAGGGTTTTGATTTTGCAGAGGATTTTGGGAACGAAGGGTTTGATAAAATTTGGCTTGAATGGCTTTCAAAGGATTAAATAGCTTGAGATCGTGGGAAATCGTACCGGTTAGGTGAAAAGCAATGGTTAAGATTAATCCTCAATTAATCGGGTATGTGAAAGGTCAATCCCCGAAAAGTAAGCCGCCATTTTAACTTCATTGGTGATTAAATGTAAAAGAGCATTTAATGGCTGTTGACCTTCTTCGTAATTTCAAAGATCCCGCCAAAAAACATTCCTCGGTGTTTTTTGTATTTATTCGCGAATGATTCCGAAGTTTCACTTAAGCAATAAATGAGTCACATGAGTCATTACTTCTTCAGACTAATTTCCCTCTATCAGTCTTACTGAGTATTGACCATGATAAAATGTCGAGATGATCTTCGAAGTCTTGAATGGGTTAAGTATCTTCATCGAGTCTTTCGACCTCGATCGACATCGAGTATAGACTTTTCGGTAAGTCCCGAAGTTACTTCAAAACTTCGATTCGGAATCTCCATTTTATCCACGAAGTTTCTCAAGTAGAATTACGAGAAGACTTCATGCATCCGAAAACCTTCATTTTTTCATTTTTACTCTATACACCTGGATCCAACATCCCTAATTCAATGAAAAGTTCACGAAATCTTGATTGACCCAAATGTTTTAGTCAAGATATCAGTTCTACGCTTATTAGTATGAATTTTCTCCATCCTTATGTCCTTTTCTCGACATGATCTACGATGAAGTGATGTCGATATCCACATGCTTGCATACGGTGTGCAATCACGGGATTTTGTGAAATAAAACAAGACTATTATTGTCACAAAAATATTGGTACTTCATTGGCTACAACTTTATAATCCCTCAATTGTTGTCCGAGCTTAAAGAATTGAACGCATTTGCCTTCTATGACCATGTATTGACCAGTAATCTTGGTTGCTCTTCGAGGTCCTGTTTTTCAAAACCAAGATATCGAATTTTTCCAAGAAATTGACAAGTTCTGAGTGGACTTCACAATCCCTCGCAACCTCCATAATAATCATCATCCGAGTAACCGGTTAATTCAAAGGTTATCATCATTTGGATACCATAATCCTCTATTCATCGTGCCCTTAAGATACTTCAAAGATTTTTTGGCAAACCTCCATGTGACTTCAAAGGATTAGATTAGTATCTTTCGCATATATCCGAACAACAAATTTTATATCAAGCCTACTAACGTGGGAGATAGAGCAACGATCCAATGATTCCTCTATAATCAAAGATTATGACTCACCGATTTGCCTTCGTAATCAGGATCCATCTTGTAGTTAGTATTCACGGGAATTCTAAGCGCATTACCAGTCGTACACCATAACCATATTCGGGCAATCTACGGTGTACTTTGCACGGTTGATGAAGATTCCTTCCTTTGATTGTTTCACTTGAAGACCTAGAAAGAAATTCATCTCCCCATCATAGACATCTCAAATTTGTCTTTCATCGGTGTAGAAAACTTTTCACACAATCGATGATTTGGGGATCCAAAATGATATCATCAACATATATTCGAACCAAAGAAAATATCTTCCCCATCTTCTATCCGAGCAGAGTTCTATCAGCGATTCCTTTGACAAAACCATGGTCAAGAAGAAACCGAGAAAGAGTATCATACCATGCTCGGTGCTTGCTTAAGACCATACAAAGCTTTTTCGAGCCCATTAAACTTGGTCATTCTGCTTTTGAAACCGGGGAGGTTGTTCTACATAAACCTCTTCTTTAAGCACACCGTTAAATGCACTTTTCACATCCATTTGATAGATGTGAACTTCATGTGGCAAAAGATATGCAAGCAAACAATCGATGGCTTCTAGTCTTGCAACAAGTGCAAAGGTTTCATCATAATCAAGCCTTCTTCTCTTAGGAATAACCTTGTGCAAACTAGCCTTGCCTTGTTTCTTACAATGTTGTTGTTTTCATCTTTTATTCTTAAATACCCACTTGGTTCCAATGACATTGTGCCTTTCAGTTCATCCACTAGCTCTCATACTTCATTTCTTGAGAATTGATTCATTTCATCTTGCATAGCAAAAGAATCCAATGAGAATCTTGTAGAGCTTCATCAATCTCAAAAAGCTCTTTTCTCCGATAGGAAGCAAATGCAATAGTGCACTCTAACCATGGAACCTTCTTGTTTTGACACCTTAGGTTAGATCACCCACAATCTGGTTTGTAGGATGACTATCTAACCATCTTCTTCTAGATGTTCCCCTTCAATAGTATCCTCAACATTTAAAATGTTAGTTCAGTTAATTCAAGAAACTTCGAGGGAACAACAAAAGGAGAAATGGAATCATCTTCCTCGAGGAAATTCTATGAGAACATTGTCGAGACATTTGTTTCTTTTGGTTGATAGATTCAAAATTTGCCTCATTTGTGACCACATCTTCATTGGCATCACATACCGAGTCCGAGGCGGGTCCTGTTCATTATTGGTCACCTTTGGTGTTGGTTTTCCGAAGTCTCACCATCCCGAGTTCCATCCGAAACTTTTATCCGAGTCCGAGTCACTCCAATCATAGAATGTGTGACTTCTTCTTTCGTGTTCCGTGGATGATTTGTCATTCTTTTCGAGGGCTTAATATGGTGATCCTCTTGGTGGGTTCTTAACGCATCATGTTCATGTTTCTTCCGAACACAAGTAGATTCTTCAAAAACAACATGAGGTGTTTCCTCCACAATAAGAGTCCTACAGGTTGTAAACTCGAAGTTTTCTTGACTTGAGAATATCCTAAGAATATTCCTTCATGCCTTTTACAATCAAACGTTTTCAACCGATCTTTACCATTATTGTGTATGAAAACACTTTGCAAACACACGAAAAGAAAGAAAACAAAGAGGCTTCCTTTCATTCCAAAGCTCATAAGGCTTTTTGCCTTGACTCTTTGTCAAAGATGGATCCGTTTACGTGAGTAGCATGCGGTGTTGACAAATAAAACAGCCCAAAATCTTTTAGGAATATCACCTCATTTATCATTGTCCTTTGAGAACTTCTTTTAGAGTCCTGTTCCTTCTTTCAAAGAACACCATTTTGTTGAGGGGGTCCTTGCGGTGATGTTTCATGAGAAATTCCATTCTTTGCACAATAATCGGATATAATATGATTTATAAATTCAGTTCCTTGTCGGATCGATTTTGACCACACTTTCAGATTTTTTTCTCAATCTTTGAGCCTTTTCGCATGGTCAGACTTTTATTCGAGTCTCTTTCTTCTCGAGTAAGAATATGACCCAAAGTATATCTTGAGTAGTCATCAACTACTACTAGTGTGTATTTCCTACCATTGGTGCTCATGGTGTTATAGGACCAAAAAAGATCCATATGCAACAATGAAGTATTCTTTTCGGTAAAACATCTACTTTGCTTTTTAAATGATGTTCTAATTTGTTTTCTTTTGCACGCATCACAAATATATGTTCTCATGAACACTTCATTAGGCAACCCTCTCACAAGATCTAATCTTGCAAGCTTATTCAGGGTTTTGAAATTCGGGTGATTCATTCTTTTATGCCATAACCAACTGGTATCATGGAACTTTTAAGAACTAATGTATCTTTAGGAGTTGAACTCCAATCAAGAAGATACACATTTCCTTTTCTAGTACCATCAAGAATACTTTACGTGAGATATCATCTTTCACATAACATAAGTTCTTAGAGAACTCAACATTAAAACCTTTATCACAGAATTGGCTTATTGAAAGCAAGTTATGCTTCAATCATGGATATGAACTGAGTCGATTTCCAAAGTTCCATATCCTTCAGTCTGTCCCTTGGAGTTATCTCCAAAAGTGATCTGAGGGCCTCTTTGTTCAACATAGTCACTGAGTATCTTCTTGAATCATGTCATATGTCTTGAGCATCCACTGTCAAGATACCATACATCAGGGGCTTTTTCATCTCTGCTCATCAGTGCTATGTGATCTTTAATCATCTCAGTGCCTTTGTTTTCCTCCTCCTCAATGGCCATCAGACAGATGTCATCACTTTCACTGTCTGAGAATATTTCATCTGAAGAGCTAGATCCCTCCTCAGAATGTTCTTCTTCTGCAACCATGGCCTTTTTGCTAGAGAACTTCTTGTCTCTTTTAGCTTGCCTTTCTCTTCTCTCCTTAGCACTCAGATCTGGACAATCATACTGGGAGTGACCTTTCTTTTGGCAATTATAGCATTTGTTGGCATCATCATCCTGATCATTTTCTTCTTTGGACTTGGAGTCCTTCCTTTTGGATGAAGATTCCTCAGCTTTTAGGTCTTTTTTTTTCTTCTCGGGTTGATCTCGTCCTCGGGTTTCTTACGGTACTGTGATTCCTGTAATAGTTTTTGTATTTTCCAAATCTACTATTAAGTCTTTCAAACCTCCTTGCCATCAGTGCTAGCTTTTCCTCAAGCTCATCTTGATTTTTAGCATGGGAGTTCTCAGACTCTCTAGTTTTACAGGTTTTATCTTTGGCTTTAAAAGCCACATTCTTACTAGATGATGAATCATCTTTCTTTGTCAACCTTTTTTAGATTTCTTATCAATTACAATCTCATAGGCCTTCAGCTCAGAGAAGACTTGTTGATATGGCATTGAATTAATGCTTTTGGTGTTTTCAATCACCACTGCATGTATATCCCATTTCTTAGAAAGACCTCTAAGAATTTTCAATGCAACTTCTCTCTGTGGATATTTCTTTCCAAGTGCATTTAGATCATTCATAATGCTAGTGAATCGACTTCAATTTGTCAATAGATTCACCTTTCTTCCATTTCAAAACTATCAAACTTTCCAATCAAGAATCGAAAGTTTGTTTTCCTTGATATGATCTGTGCCTTGGCACATTACAGCTAGTGTATCCCAAATTTCTTTTGCAGTATTGCAGTGAGAAATCATTCCCATCACACCATCATCAATTGTACTATATAGTGTGTCTTTAGCAATATAGTCTAGATTGACTAACTTTCTCTCCTCAGGAGTCAATTGGTCATCAGACTTAGGAAATTCTGCTCTAGGATCATTTCTCTCATTTTCCGTTCCTCTGGGATTCACCACAGTAAATTGGAATGGCCCTTCAGAGACCACTCTCCACATTCGTTCATGTTTGGAATACAGATGAGCCTGCATTCTCAATCTCCATAGATCATAGTTCTCCACTGAGAACATGGGAAGTTTCTTAGAAGACATTTGTATCTGAGTCTTTTAAGAATTCAGCAAATAAGATCAGTTTAGATAGACCACAAGTATTTTTAGAAAATAAAACTTTGGTCAACAAAGCAGGTGGTCAAGTTGAACCAACGCTTCCGATACTAACTTGTTGGTCCGGTGCAAATGAGTCTTACACGTGTCGGGGGAATACGTGTTTAGTGTTTTTAAAACTTTTTTTTCTTCTTGAGGTCGGCTTGGGTTAAGGTTGTCACGATGATTTGGTCCCGAGAAGCACAAATCGCTCCGAGTCAAAGTCTCTCGAGGCAAAGTGATCTGAATTTGCTTTCGAAACCTCGGATAATCCCAACCCCGAGTCCACGAGTTTGAGAGATCTGAGTTGCTTGGATCGGATAACTAACTTCTTGAACCCTCGGAAGAGTAAAGTTGGTTTGGTAACTATCTATTCTAGCTACTTTCGGATGTGCGGAATGGTTGCCCTTAGTTTTATACTAGTTTTAAGCTTTCTTTGAAAACCTTCCTTTGAATGGAATAGTGATTAGTACGTGATTGGTTATGCAACCGGTGGATTGATTCAAATGAATATTAGTGAAAAGTATGCTTTCGGTTTTAAGTCAATGCAATGATTAAGCACAAATAAAAAAGCAATAAACAACACAACAATTTATAGTGGTTCAAAGACTCAAGCTCCTACGCCCACTCTCTCGATGCCGAGAGAAATTCACTAATCACCTCCTCGAAGCTTTACGACTACCTCGGCGAGTTTACTTACTCAACTTCGCCACCGAGCTTTACGACTACTCCACGAGTTTACTTACTCAACCCGACCTTGAGCTTTCGACTACCTCAGTAGTTTACTTACTCAACCACAAACAAGCTTTCGGACTACACTACGTGAGCTTACTAACTTCACCTCTAGAGCTTTAGACTACTCGCGTAGTTTACTAACTCTTTACAACTCTTCTCACCAACAATCACACTCAAACTACATTCTAAAGGGTTTGGGGTTTCTTGGTTGGTTTCCAACTAGGATGAGATATCCTTTACAATGAAGTACAATGCAAAGGCTAGGATATCTCGACTAAGCTTTGGATATATCTTTATCGAGGCTAGGGCTTAGTATAGTGAGCTCTCTTGAAATAAAGCACTTGGGAAATTCTTGGTTTTTCGAGTGCTTAAACTTGCAATAATAAGTTTGAGCTCTTGAGTTGCTTACAAATTTCCCGTAACCTTCAATGTAGAGGGTCACAAGTATTTATAGGCATACACCAAAGGTCACTTTTGAAAAACTATGTTGGAGGAGATAGCCGTGAGTTTATCTTATGGGTGTGTTGAACGGTTATATTTAGGGTTTGAGACTCCTAACACGTTTTAGGCAATAGCCTTTCATGTAGCCGGTCTTCGCTGCGATCTGGAACCGTACTTGACATCTTTTTTTCGACACATCCTTTATCGATGTGATATGGTGATGTTGTCTTCCTCTTTTTGACTTTTATCTCCGGTTAAAGGTAGACACCTTCAGCTCTTTTGGTTACAATCTACGAGTTGATATAACCTTACCAACACTTTGTCTTAGTTCCTTTTTATGCGCATTTGAATGTCTTGGGCAATATCTATTCTTACGAGTAATCGCGTTTTCTTGATGTGTATCCTTGGATAGATATTTTGAGTGCCTCGAACATTCGGGTTTATCTTGAGCATTGATCACATTCTTGAAGTCTTAAATAATTCTTTGTCTTATTCAATATTCTTGATCTTGATTCTTTTAGTCTTACATCTTGAGTCTTACGAGTCTTGAGGTCTTTGAGTCTTACGAGTCTTGGCGTCTTACGAGTCTTCTGGATGTACTAGCGATATCTTTGAGTCTTCATCTTTGAGTCTTGAGTTCCTCGGTTTCATCTTTGAGTCTTGATTCTCGATTTCTGCTTGAGTCTTGATTCTCGATTTCTTTGAGTCTTGATTCTCGATTTCTGCGAGTCTTGATTCTCGATTTCTCCTTTGAGTCTTGATATCTCGGTTTCTCCTTGAGTCTTGATTCTCGATTTCTCATTAGTCTTGATTCTCGGTTTCATCTTTGAAACTTGAAACTTTAGTTTCATCTTTGAAACCGGTTTTTTCATAAACTTCTTGAGTTCTTGTAATCTTGGATCCTAACCTCGATCTATATCACGACTATATATTTTGCGAGATAACATCCGAATACTCTATAAACCGAATCGACTCAACTATCAAGATTATTCAAACATGTCATACTCGGGGTTTTGGGATCTAATCAAAAATCATATCTTTATTAAATTCATCTCCCAACAATTATATCTAGCATAAATGTCATATCATAGTTTAGAGAGATTTTCCCAACCTTAGCTTAAAGGCTAAAACAATGTAAGGGAAAATCTCACCTAGTTGGAAATAACATCAAACTCAAACCCTTTCTTGAGAGAGAATTAGTGGTTAAGTAAGGTAGTTAATAGGCAATCAAGTGATGGAGATAAGTCCCGAGAGAGTGAGAACTCATTAAACATCTATAAAGCGATCCAAGTGAGGGAGATAAGTCTAGAGAGAGTGAGAACTCATTAACATCTATAGGCGATCCCGTGAGGGAGATAAGTCTCGTGAGAGTGAGAACTCGTTAAATATCTATAAAGCAATCCCGTGAGGAGATAAGTCCCGATTGATTGAGAGCTCCATAAATATCTGTTGGTTTAATTGGTGCCCCATGAAGGGAAGAGTGGATGTAGGAGTTGGACTACGAACCACTATAAAAATACTTGTGTTCTTACTTGCTTTCATATTAATTGTCATATATACTTTAGCAAATCTGCATAACACACATTAAAAAAAATTAAGTCACCTCCCATTGAGATTTTACGAGTTTTAAATTGGGTTTTTCGGGACCAACAAGTGGTATCGGGCGGGGAGTTCAAAAAGTTCACAAGCTTTTAATGTGACCACCTGAACTAATCTTTTATTTTAAAACCCATTTAGTTTAAAATGAATAAATTTTATAAAATTCATGGAGGTTGACAATCATCTTCTCATTTTTTTTTAAATGCATACAATATTCTTCATCATTTCACTTGTTTAACTAACACTGTTTTTCTCGTATGTTTTTTTTTGTTGTTAGTTAGTTTTGGCATCATGATCAAAAAGGGGGAAATTGTTGGGATAATTTTAGTTTTGATTATTATGCCAAAACACCTTGTAATAGGACAAGCTAAGTTGTATAGAAAGCTTGCGTTTCTAGACTTAGTTTTATTTTACAGGTAACAAGTTGAGGAGAAATTGATCAAGATAAGACGAGACTGATGATTTCCAGACTACATCGAAAAACAGTAGAATCGATCTGGGTCGCGATATCGAATTGTTATAGGGAGAATGTGATCTGGCTGTGCGAATCTAAATCTTTGTCTGAGAATCGTCTATTTGTCGCGATGCTCGTCGATGATGTCTTGACGGATCGGTCTGTTATCTTGACCAGATCATATCGATGTAATGACGGAATCAGATCTGTTGTCTTTGAAACAGATTAGATCTGTTATCTTGGCTTGTAGCGGTGTCTTGAACCGGACGACCGGACGACAATCTGCATACCAAATCGGTGACGGAAATCGAAAAGAGATGAACGATGTCTGGCGACTTTGATCGGATCCGATAGACAACACAAAAGCGGTGGCAAATGAGAAGATAACAACACATATATGGATGTGACATAAAAGCGCAAACAACAAATTGTAAAAAGGACAAAAAAAATTTGGAAGACTATTAGTATGTATTTGAATTTACTCTCCAACGGTAATATTCAAATCCACACTATAAATACATTGCACTATCTTCAAAAGAAGATAATGGAGGATGCTGTAAAGTGAAGATTAAAGCCAAATATTCAAGCATCTCCATTCAAGAACATAGAGCATTAAATATCCAAATTTACCCAAGAGTGTTCTTCATTATATCTAAGCATAAATGTCATATCATAAGCTTAGAGGGATTTTTCAAACCTTAGTTTAAAAATTTAAAAAAAAACAATGTACGGGGAAAATCTCACCTAGTTGGAAATAACACCAAACTCAAACCTTTTTTGAGAGAGAATTAGTGGTTAAATAAGGTAGTTAATAGGCAATCCCGTGATGGAGATAAGTCCCGAGAGAGTGAGAACTCATTAAACATCTATAGGCGATCCCGTGAGGGAGATAAGTCCTGAGAGAGTGAGAACTCATTAACATCTATAGGCGATCCCGTGAGGGAGATAAGTCCCGTGAGAGTGAGAACTCGTTAAACATCTATAGGCAATCTCGTGAGGGAGATAAGTCTCGTTGAGTGAGAGCTCCATAAATATCTGTTGGTTTAGTTGGTGCCCCATGAAGGGAAGAGTGGATGTAGGAGTTGGACTCCGAACCACTATAAAAATACTTGTGTTCTTACTTGCTTTCATATTAACTGTCATACATACTTTAGCAAATCTGCATAACACACATTAAAAAAAATATTAAGTCACCTCCCATTGAGATTTTACGAGTTTTAAATCGGGTTTTTCGGGACCAACAAGTGGTATCAGAGCAGGAGTTCAAAAGTTTACAAGCTTTTAATGTGACCACTTGAACTGATATTTTATTTTAAAACCCATTTAGTTTAAAATGCATAAATTTTATAAAATTCATGGAGGTTGACAATCATCTTCTCATTTTTTTTAAAATGCATACAATATTCTTCATCATTTCATTTGTTTAACTAACACTATTTTTCTCGTATGTTTTTTTTTGTTGTTAGTTAGTTTTGGCATCATGATCTTAAAGGGGGAAATTGTTGTGATAATTTTAGTTTTGATTATTATGCCAAAATACCTTGTAATAGGACAAGCTAAGTTGTATAGAAAGTTTGCGTTTCTAGACTTAGTTTTATTTTACAGGTAACAAGTTGAGGGGGAATTGATGAATATAAGACGAGACTGATGATTTCCGGAATATATCAGAAAACAGCAGAATCGTCGATTCATGGCGATATCGTCGATTGGTAGGCAAAATCTAAATCGTAGTCTAGAACCGATCCGTTATACAAGATATCGATCCGATGTCTTGACCAGATCGGATCTGTTTGGCCGACGGATCAGTTTTCTTATTTGAACGGATCAGACGATATGTTGTCTTTGAATAGATCCGGATCCTTTGTCTTTGAGCAGATTAGATCCGATGTCTTTGAACAGACGATCTCGTCAGTCTTTGAAAGATCGATATGTTGAATCGATGCGATCTTGATCTGCACTGCACCGGACTAAAAATCAGATACCAAATCAAAGCGACCAGAATCAAGAGATGAACAATGAATGGCGACTGATCGATCCCATAGACACACAAAGAAATTGGCAAATGAGAAGATAACAACACATATATGGATGTGACATAAAGCCTAAAAACAAAGGCAAAAAGGACAAAGAAAATTTGGAAGACTATTAGTATGGATTTGAATTTACTCTCCACCCGGTAATATTCAAGTCTACACTATAAATACATTGCACTATCTTTCAAAAGAAGATAATGGAGGATCTTTGCAAAGTAAAGATTAAAGCCAAATATTTAAGCATCTCCATTCAAGAACCACGAGCATTAAATATCAGATTTACCCAAGAGTGTTCTTCATTATATCTAAGCATAAATGTCATATCATAAGCTTAGAGAGATTTTCCCAACCTTAGCTTAAAAGGCTAAAACAATGTAAGGAAAATCTCACCTATTGAAATAACACCAAACCCAAACCCTTTCTTGAGAGAGAATTGGTAGTTAAGTAAGGTAGTTAATAGGAAATCCGTGAGGAGATAAGTCCCGTGAGAGTGAGAACTTCGTTAAACATCTATAGCAATCCTGATCGGAGGATATAAGTCCCATTGGTGAGAGCTCCATAAATATCTGTTGATTTAGTTGGTGCCCCATGAAGGGAAGAGTGGATGTAGGAGTTGGACTCCGAAAAACTATAAAAATACTCGTGTTCTTACTTGCTTTCATATTAATTGTCATACATACTTTAGCAAATCTGCATAACACACATTAAAAAAATATATATATTAAGTCACCTCCCATTGAGATTTTACGAGTTTTAAATCGGGTTTTTCGGGACCAATAACATTCAATGATATTTAAAGCATCAGTGATAAATAATTTTATTCGAAAGAATTAGACGAAATTGATTTGGTTATACAAAGTAAAAGCATATTTTCCAGTATAACCCCAACAATCTCCCACTTATACTCAAAGTCTGCTTTTAAGTATACTACAGCATATCTCGTGTAGTTCTGTCGTGACATCTAATGTCACCTACACGAACCTAATAATATCTCCCCACTTATACTCAAAGCGATTGGCAGCGGTCTAGACACTCATTCCTTCCACATGTCTCTCGAATGTGTTTCGAGGCGAGATCCTTTGTGGAATGGATCGCCAGGTTTTATCTTCGATGCGATCTTTGCCACCCTCTATATCTCCTCTCTTAACGATTTCTCATATAAGATGGTATTTCCTTTCAATGTGTTTGTTGGCCTTGTGGGCTCTTGGTTCCCTTGAATTTGAAAGCTTCCTCGGCATTATCACAATGAAATGATGATTGTCTTTGGGCAAGTTGAACTACATCCAAGTCCACTTTAGGAAGTTCTTGAGTCAAACCGCTTTTTGTTTGCCTCCAAGCGACTCGATTGTTACCTCCATGCTAGAATCGGCGATGCATTTTCCTTAATGCTTCTCCATGTCATAGCTCCTCCTCCCATACAAAAACACACTAGGAGGTAGATTTTTCGGAATCTAAGTCCGATTGGAAATCCGAGTCCGTGGTGTAACCCTATGGGATTAGGACCGTCGATCGATAAACTAACATTCTATCCCGAGTTCTTTTCGGATACTTGGAGATATTTCTTAACTTCCGATCCAATGCTCTTTTTTCGAATTACATTGCTATCTTGCCACCATGCCAATGGCAAAGCGGATATCCGGTCTCGCACAAACATTGCATACATAATACTGCTTCCAATACGAAGCGTAAGGAATGCATTTCATGTCATCTACCTCCTTTTTGTGTCTTAGGACACATTTCCACTGAATAGATGGATTCCATGTATACCGAAATGTCTGAAGCCTTTCTTGGAATCTGCATCTTTGAATCGCTTAAAAGCGGTGGTCATATATGAAGCTTGAGATAAGCCTATCATCCTTTTCTTGTGATCTCGAGTGATCTTGATCCCAAGGATGTGCCCAGCTTCCCCTAAGTCTTTCATATCAAACTATTTTGAAAGCCATGCCCTTACATCTGACAACACCTTTACATCGTCACGGATGAAGCGAGAATATAAATCTCACGTATAGTACTAAGAATACCAATGCGATTCCGACATGCTTCTTGTACACACAACTTTCGTATTCATTTTGATCAAACCCATAAGACTTTATTACTTGATCAAAACATTGGTTCCAAGCTCTGGATGCTTGTTTGAGTCCATAAATGGACTTCTTAAGCTTGCAAACTAGGTGTTCTTGGACTTTTTCAATGAAGCCCTGAGGTTGTTGCATATAGATTTTCTCTTCAAGACTTCCATTAGGAAAACCGTCTTGACATCCATTTTGCCGATTTCAAAAGTCGAGATCTTGTGACAATCGACAAGAGAATTCGGATGGACTTAAGCATTCTTCTGGTGAAAAAAGTTTCCTCATAGTCGATCCCTTCTTTAAAGTATAACCTTTTTCGCACAAGACCTTGCCCTTGAAGGTTTCCACTGTTGGGGTTATCTTTGGAAAGTATGCTTTACTTTGTATAACCAAACCAGATTTACATCTTATTTAGTGAAATAAATTATTTATCGATGCTTTAAATATCATTGAATGTTACATATATTTCTTTGATAACTGTTCAATAAATAGTATGTGTTACATTGTAGTTAATTTAGTGATACCAGATCACAGAAGATTAAATTAACAGTTCCTTGTAACCAAAAGTACACCATTCACGACCTAGATGGAAATGAACAATCCATCGTGAAAGGTTGAAGTGTAAGGCTCAGATTGGCTTGTCTTGACCAAGAGATTACACTAATACATGACTGATGCACTGAATAGGACCTACAGGAAGACAAATTCTTCAGCACTGAACTAGGAAGAATTAGACCTCAGTGGTTCATTATTTCTTTATCTCCGTCCCTTAAATAGGATCACGTGTGGTTAGTAATTATTGCTTTGACTTATCACGGGTAGAGAATCAACGAGATTTAATACTTTATATCTTGGGCAATATTATTGGTCACATGCGATTGCTAAGATTTAATACGAAGAATCGTGTGCAAGTACGCTTGTTCGATTTGCCCCTTTGGGAGGTTCATAAGATTTATCATACCAAATCTTGCAAGTGAAACTAGTTTTCGGTATGGATAATAATGTTGAATCGTTCTCAACCAGGACAAAATATATTAATTAATGGAAAGCTATTTGGTTGGCTTGAATTAATTAATGGGCTAGATAATCTTAAGCACGGGGAAATAATAAGCAAGGGAGCCGATTAATGATAATATGGGTTAAGATGGATAGTGCAATATTAATTATGTAGTGGGATTAATTAATATTTATGGGCTTGAATAATATTGTGGCTCAATATTGATAATTCAAGATCCATTGGAAGGTCCAATCTTAATTCTCCTAAAAGCCCCTCAAGTAGCCCAAACATAAAGTCCAATAACTGAAAAAGGTGTTTAAAAGTAAAATAAATTTTGTTGCCTAATTTTTCTATAAATTTCGAAAATAATAAATAATAGAGGGAGAAAGATTTTCTTTGAATTTTGTTATGGAATGAAGATAAGTATTCTTGGAATACAAGATTATCTCATTAAATTAAAGAAATCTCCCACTTGGTTATTTATTTGATATTTTCGAAAATTTTGAAGAAATAAAGGAAGGGAAGATTTTCTTGATTTCCTTGAAAAGGTATTATGGAAGATATGTATTTTTTGGAATACAAGAATATCTCATAAATTCAAGAAGATCCAAATCTTGTTTTCTTTTTCCTTATTTTTTTCGAAATATCCCATAACAAGAGGAGGTGGGATTTTTGTGGAATATTTTAATTATGGAGAAAAGAATATATGAGATATATTCAAGAATTCTTGGAGATCAAGAAAAAGATTTTCCCATATTATTTTTCCCCAAATTTTTGACCACCACCTCATCTACAAATAGGGGATGATTTCTTCATCCCCAAGTGCAATTCCATGTGTTGGAAAAATTAGAAATCCACAAAGGTGGTGCAACAAATAATTTATTTTCCCTTTTGTTAATTGTTCATGAGTTTCCTTCCACCCGGATTGACGAGCAAGGGCTAGGAATACTTGGGAAGGTTTTTGGTGTGTTCTTATCAACCAGGAGTCCATTGTCATTTCAAGCGGGTTAGTTCACGTAAACAGTAGCAATCCGCATGCGTAGGATTTATGTGTTGTTTATATGCATGATTTGTTGTTGAATTATTATTTGAATTAATATAGGATTAATTCATGCTAGTAATAATTGTTAGAATTAAATTTGTATTTAAATATTTATCCCGAATAGATCCGGTCAATTAATTCCCGACAAGTTTGGTATCGAGCCTCGGTTTAGTTTTGAATTTTAAATTGTAATTTAATTTGTTTTTCATTAAATTTGAAATTGGATTGTAGAATTGCTAGATCTTTTTTGCAGGTATCCAATTGTCATGGAATTTAATGTGTTGTTTTATGCATGCATATAAATTGTGGTTTTTAATTCGATTCGTTCGAATTCGTTTTGCCTCGTGAGAAAATCCACGAGTAGATTAGGATTTGTTTGATCCGGTTTCAATGTAATAGACTAGTCTAGATCTAGGTTTATTTATTTTTGTAAATAAATTACAACCAGGGATCGTGAGCCAAAACGAAGATGATGAATTAAAACGAATTGATCCGGGAAGACCCGGCGGCGTCCTTTCCGCGGCGTCATAAAAAGGAGGCATCGAGGCGACAATGATCAACCATGGCCGCAGACATAGACCTACGGCTTGTGACGAAAAAGCTCGAATGGATCGGAGTCGAGTGCGCAGCGTGTCATCGGCATGATCTTGTATACGATGTGGCGCCAACGGGCGACATGTGGGGCGGCGGCAATCGACATGGGTGGCGCTGTATTTGGATGCGAAGGTGGCCTTCGACGACACCATAAAGTTTTGTTGCCGAAAGGCGTGATCTGTCGCAGGCGACGTCTTTGGGCACGGGTGCCAAGACAAGACGACGGACGCCACTCAACACGGCCGGAGTGCTAGGCGGGCACTAAACCCATGACCGTCGATGATGTTACTTGACGTGGCGAACCTTTCGAGACGAGCGATGAAGGCGAAGAAGACGATTTCTCGAGATCAAGACATGACAAAAATTAATCGTGACAATTGGATATATGTACCCAATGTGTTTAATTTTGTTTTGATATTTATACATTATTTTATGCTTATTTAAATTGTGTTTAAATTTGCGATGCATGAGAAAATGTTTTGAAAAATCTCATTTTCAAAATTACTAAGTATGCTTAAACAATTAATTGACAATTTTATTAGGATAATAAAATTGAATTAATTTTGACCTCCATGATTTATTTATTTGTGAATTCTTTTGGAGAAATTCCCCCCGGAGGGATTTGGGTCAAAAAGATAGCTTTCACATGAATAAATTCCAAATGGATGATTGTGGATTATTACTAGTGGCGGCGATGACCCCCCCCCGCGGCTTCGTTCAAAGTGAAATAATAATTTCGTATTTAATCATGGTTATTACTTAGGTATAAAATTGATATGCATATACTTAGAAGTCTGTCAATTTTATATTGCTCATGTAGGAGCCAACTATTAATATGGATATTAAAGGTTTGTATTTGTTTTCTTGTTTGTAACCTGCTTGAATGTGTTTAAATAATGACCCACCCCACGTGGCTTATTTAAACTGTTTTGAGATGTTGGCTGATGCATGTTCATATTTTTTTGAGATTTGAATATGATGCATGTGATCGAACCTTGTGATATATTTGTGCTTATGCATATTATTATTTATTTCAGTTCATCATGTCGCAACCTTTTAATCGACTATTATATACACTCAAAGAACACCAATTAACTGGTGATAACTATGTTGTTTGGAAACGGAATATGAGTTTTGTCCTACCTGCACAAGAACATCATTGGGTTCTTGATGTACCCAAGCCGCGTATGCCCTCCTTGATGGATCAACTGATGCGGAAAGGCACTTGTATAATATTTAAGCCAATGAACCCATAAAACGTGTAATCTTGACTTCAATGTCTGATGATTTGAGACACATTCATGAAGGTGTTGAGTCTGCTGCAGAAATTATGCAAAGTCTTGAAGAAATGTTTTTAACAAAAGACCGCATGATCAATCAGTTTAAAAATGACAACGTGGGCAGACTAAAGATGGTGAGGAACACCGTAAGGAGCATGTTCTCTAATAAAATGTCATTTTGATAAACTTGCTTATCTCGGTACTAAGTATTGTGATGAGGCTCAAATCGAATTTCTTTTACTAACTCTTCCAAGGTGCTTCGATGGGTTTTACTGTAGTTTTGTGATGAGTAATCACATGTTTACTATGGACACTCTACAAGAAGCCTTGGAGAAAATAGAGAAGCATTTAGGAAAGAAAGACGAAGCATTGGTGACCAAAAGTCTTTTCTCAAGATCTAGGCCAATGGAAGGCAAGACTCAAGAATAGGAAAGTGGTCAGATCAAAAGCAAACTCATCACTAAGAAAAGTAAGAGAAAGAAAGCTAGCTGGATGGGTGTCAAGAAAGTACCAAAAGGAAAATGTTTTAACTGCGGTGAAAAGGGACATTTGAGGGCAACTTCCAAACCGGAAGGGATGGAAAGAAAGGTAATTCTCACGCACTAGTTATTTGAAACTTGTTTGGGCGTATGCCTCCCATTTATGGGTGGTGGATACGGGATCCACTAATCATGTTTGTTTCACTTCACAGGGGTTCAAGCGGACCCGGCAACTTAGTGGGAGTGAGATCCTCATCACACTGGGCAATGCTACGAGAGTGGCAGCTGAAGCAGTGGGAGAAGTGCACCTGTCCTTTGAAGACAGAGTTTTAATTTTAAGAGGTGTTCTTTACGTTCCTAGTTTTAGAAAGAATTTAATTTTGGTTTCTAAACTTTACCTTGATGGATATTCGGTTACTTTTGATAAAGTTGTTACCATTTATCTTTATGATAAATTTATATGTCATGGAGCGTTGTCGAATAATCTCTATACAATTGCATGCACACCACTCACGAAATGCATCCTATAACACATCAACTATTTCCGATAAAAAGCGTTCATCGGGCGTAAATGAGACACTTCTATGGCATCTAAGATTGGGACATATTAATCAAAAAGGATCCAAAGGTTGGTAGAAGGCGGTTCCTTTGGAGTCTCCATGTTGAACCAATCAACCCTGTGAATCATGCTTGGAGGTAAAAATGACCAAGAGGGCATTGGAGCCAAGGGAATAGAGCCAAAGAAGTGTTAGAAATCGTTCACCACAGGGCGTATGTGGTCAATGTCAATCAAAGCAAGAGGAGGTTATGAGTATTTCATCACTTTTATTGATGACTACTCAAGAATGCGGCTATATTTTCCTTATGAAGCATAAATCTGAGACCTTTGAAATTCAAAGAATTTAAGGCTCAGCGAGAGAATCATAGGGGAAAACGTATCAAGTCTCTACGATCCGTCGTGGAGGCGAGTACCTCAGCCGATGAGTTTTTGAACTACTTGTCGATGAAGGGATTGTATCATTACTAATCGCACCAGAACCCCTCAACAAAGCGGGGTTTGCGAGGCAAAAAACCGAACTCTTTTAGAAATGGTTAGATCAATGGTGAGTTATCTTGGATCTACCCAAGTCGATTCGGGGTCATGCCTTGAAACAATGACTTACATTCCGAACTTGGTGCCATCCAAATCGGTTCCCAAAACTCCCAAAGAATTGTGGAGACACATGAGAATTTTGGGGTGTCCGCCTACGTGTTGGACAAGAAAAGTCGGGAAAATTGGATCATCGTCGAGAATTAAGGTTGTTTATAGGATACCCAGGGAACAAAAGGGTGTATGTTCTATGGTCGAAGATCAAAAAGGTGGTCATAAGCACCCACTTTAGATTTTTTGGAAGAAGACTATATGAACGAAAAAACCCGAAGTGAGATTACCTTAAATGATCTAAGGGGCTAACCTGGGTGCCAAGTATGCAAGATGACATACCAAGCGACACACTTACTGGCAAAAACCTCGTCAGTAGTGGGAGGGTTGTGAGAGAGCCCGAGAGATTCATGGGGATAGGAGAGTCCTCGGACTTGATTCCCGGACAAAGGCGAATCGAGACCCATGGACATATGATGAGGCAATCCAAGATAAGGATCTTTTTCTTGGCAAACAACAATGAAAGCCGAAATGGATTCTATAGATCATAACAGAGTATGGGAGCTAGTCGAACCACTTAATGGGGTCAAACCTATTGGTTGCAAGTGGGTGTACAAGAGAAAAAGAGGATCGGACGGGAAGGTGGAAACCTTCAAGGCAAGGCTTGTGGCGAAAAGGTTATACTCGAGAAAGAAGGGATCGACTATGAGGAAACTTTTTTCGCTGAGCAATGCTCAAGTCCATCCGAATTCTCTTGTCGATTCTTCAGCATCTCGACTTTGAAATCGGCAAATGGATGTCAAGGCGCTTTTCTTGCGGAAGTCTTGATGAAGAAATCTATATCAACAACCCCAAGGCTTCATTGAAAAAGGCCAAGAACACCTAGTTTGTAAGCTAAAGAAGTCCATTTTTGAGACTCAAACAAGCATCGAGCTTGGAACCAATATTTTGATCAAGTAATAAAGTCTTATGGGTTTGATCAAAACGAGTTCGAAAGTTGTATGTACAAAAAGCGTGTCGGAGCGCATTGGTATTCTTAGTGTTATCGTAGATGACATTACGCTCATCGGGAACGATGTAAAGGTGTTGTCGGGCGTAAGGGCATGGCTTTCAAAATAGTTTGATATGAAGGACTTAGGGAAGCCGGGCACATCCTTGGGATCAAGATTACTCGAGATCGCAAGAAAAGGATGATAGGCTTATCGCGAAGCTTCATACATAGACTTTGTCTTGAAGCGATTCAACATGCGATTCCAAGAAAGGCTTCGTACCTTTCGGACATGGAATCCATCTATCGCGAAATGTGCCCTAAGACACAAAAAGGAGATAGATGACATGAAAGACATTCTTATGCTTCATTTGTCGGGAAGCATTATGTATATCAATCTTTGTGCGAGACCAGGATATCTGCTTTGCCGTTGGCATGGTGGCAAGATATCAAAGTAACTGGGGAAAGAACATTGAACGGCGATTTAAAAACATTCCGAAGCATCTGAAAAGAACTCGAGATAGAATGTTGGTTTATCGATCGAGATAGTCTAATCCCATCCAATTACACTAACTCGGATTTCAATCGGACTTAGATTCGGAAAATCTACATCCGGTAGTGTGTTTTGCATGGGGAGGAGCCATGACATGGAAAAGGAAAAAGCGATAAATGCATCGTCGATTCTACCATGGAAACCGAATATGTAGTCATTTTGCGAGGCAAAATGAAAAAGTGGTTTGGCTCAAGAACTTCCTAGTGGACTTGGATGTAGTTCGAATTTGCCCAAAGACAATCACTATTTATTGTGATAATGTCGAGCGATTTGCAAATTCAAAGGAACCAAGAGCCCACAAGGCCAAAGAAACACATTGAAAGGAAATACCATCTTATACGAGAAATCGTTAAGAGGAGATATAGAGGTGACAAAAGATAAGCTCGGAAAACAACCTAGCGAGATCCATCCACAAAGTGCGCCTCGAGAATACATTCGAGAGACATGTGGAAGGAATGGGTCTGCAAGACGTTTAATCTGCTTTTGAGTATAAGTGGGAGATATTATTATGTTCGTGTAGGTGACATTAGATATCACGTATTAGGAACTACGAGACATGTTGTAGTATACTTAAAAGAGACTTTGAGTATAAGTGGGAGATTGTTGGGGTTATAATGGAAAGTATGCTTTTACTTTGTATAATAAATGAATTTATGTTTATTCTTTGAAATAAATTATTTATCACGGATGCTTTAAATATCATTGAATGTTACATATATTTCTTTGCATAAGCTGTTCAATAAATAGCACGTGTTACATTGTAGTTAATTTAGTGATACCGATCACGAAGATTAAATTAACGGTTCCTTGTAACTAAAAAAGTACACCATTCGACTAGATGGAAATGAACAATCCATCGTGAAAGGTTGAAGTGTAAAGGCTTCGATTTGGCTTGTCTTGACCAAGAGATTACACTAGTGCATGGTGATGCCTTTGAATAGGACCTCTGAGGAAGACAAATTCTTCAGCACTGAACTAGTAAGAATTAAACCTCAGTGGTTTGTTATTTCTTAATCTTCGTCCCTTAAATAGGATCGCGTGTGGTTAGTAATTATTGCTTTGACTTATTACGGGTAGAGAATCAACGAGATTCAATACTTTATATCTTGGGCAATATTATTGGTCACGTGCGATTGCTAAGATTTATCTGAAGAATCGTAAGAAACTTGTTTTGTTCGATTTGCCCTTGGGAGATTCATAAGATTTATCATACCAAATCTTGCAAGTGGAACTAGTTTCCGGTATGGATAATTATGTTGAACCGTTCTTTAACCAAGGATAAAAGATATTAATTAATGGAAAGCTATTTTGGTGGCTTGAATTAATTAATGGGCTAGAATAATCTTAAAACACGGAAATAATAGCCGAGTCGTATTAATGATAATATGGGTTAAGATGGATAGTGCAATATTAATTATGTAGAGGGATTAATTAATATTTATGGGCTTGAATAATATTGTGGCTCAATATTGATAATTCAAGATCCATTGGAAGGTCCAATCTTAATTCTCCTAAAGGCCCCTCAAGTAGCCCAAACATAAAGTCCAATAAGAAGAAAAAAAAGTGTTTAAAAATAAAATAAATTTTGTTGCCTAATTTTTCAATAAATTTCGAAAATAATAAATAATAGAGGGAGAAAGATTTTCTTTGAATTTTGTTATGGAATGAAGATAAGTATTCTTGGAATACAAGATTATCTCATTAAATTCAAGAAATCTCCCACTTGGTTATTTATTTGATATTTTCGAAAATTTTGAAGAAATAAAGGAAGGAAAGATTTTCTTGATTTTCTTGAAAATGTATTATGTAAGATATGTATTTTTTGGAATACAAGAATATCTCATAAATTCAAGAAGATCCAAATCTGTTTTCTTTTTCCTTATTTTTGTCGAAATATCCCATAACAAGAAGATGTGGGATTTTTGTGGAATATTTTAATTATGGAGAAAAGAATATATGAGATATATTCAAGATTTCTTGGAGATCAAGAAAAAGATTTTCCCATATTATTTTTCCCCAAATTTTGGACCACCACCTCATCTATAAATAGGGGATGATTTCTTCATCCCCAAGTGCAATTCCATGTGTTTGAAAAATTAGAAATCCACAAAGGTGGTGCAACAAATAATTTATTTTTCCTTTTGTTAATTGTTCGCGAGTTTTCTTCCACCGAATTGACGAGCAAGAGCTAGGGAATACTTGGGAAGGTTTTTTGGTGTGTTCTTATCAACCGAGTCCATTGCCATTCCAAACAGGTTAGTTCACGTAAATCCGTAGCAATTCCGCATGCGTAGGATTTATGTGAACTGTTTATATGCATGATTTGTTGTTGAATTATTATTTGAATTAATATATGATGCTAGTAATAATTGTTAGAATTAAATTTTTATTTAAATATTCATCCCGAATAGATCCGGGCAATTAATTCCCCGACACCATCTTCCCGTCCGGTCTTATTTTCCTCTTGTATACCCACTTACAGCCAATGGGTTTGACCCCATTAAGTGGTTCGACTAGCTCCCACACTCTGTTATGATCCATAGAACCCATTTCGGCTTCCATTGTTGTTTGCCAAGAACTGCATCCTTGTCTTGGATTGCCTCGTCTTAAGTCCATGGGTCTGATTCATCTTGACCGGGGACTAAGTCCGAGGACTCTCCTATCCCCATGAATCTCTCAGGTTGTCTTACAACCCTCCCACTACGACGAGGTTCCGGTTGTGTAAGTGTGTCGTTTGGTATGTCATCTTGTACAGTTGGCACTGAGGTTAGCCCCCTTAGCTCATTTAAGGTAATCTCACTTCTGGGCTTTCTTTCGTTCATATAGTCTTCTTCCAAAAATCTGAAGTGGGTGCTTATTACCACCTTTTGATCTTCGGGACCATAGAACATACACCCTTTTGTTCCCTCGGGGTATCCTATAAACATCCTTAATTCTGATCGAGGATCCAATTTTCTGGCTTCCTTGTCCAACACGTAGGCCGGACACCCCCAAATTCTCATGTGTCTCAAACTGGGCTTGCGCCCAGTCCACAATTCTTTGGGAGTTTTGGGAACCAATTTGGATGGCACCAAGTTCATAATATAAGCTGTTGTTTCCAAGGCATGACCCCAGAATGACTTGGGTATATCCGCATAACTCATCATTGATCTAACCATTTCTAAAAGAGTTTTGTTTCTTCGCTCTGCAACCCCGTTTTGTTGAGGGGTTCAGGGTGCAGTTAGCTGGGATACAATCCCTTCATCTGACAAGTAGTTCAAAAACTCATCGCTGAGGTACTCGCCTCCACGATCAGATCGTAGAAACTTGATACGTCTTTCCCTAGATTCTCTGCTTGATCCTTAAATTCTTTGAATTTGTCAAAGGTCTCAGATTTATGTTTCATAAGGAAAATGTAGTCGTACCTTGAGTAATCATCAATAAAAGTGACAAAATACTCATAACCTCCTCTTGCTTTGATTGACATTGGACCACATACGTCTGTGTGAACGATTTCCAACACTTCTTTGGCTCTATTCCCCTTGGCTTCGAATGCCCTCTTGGTCATTTTACCCTCCAAACATGATTCACAAGTTTGGATTGATTCAACCCGGAAAGACTCCAATGAACCATCTTCTACCAACCTTTGAATCTTTTTTGGATTAATATGTCCCAATTTAAGATGCCATAGAAGTGTCTCGTTCACGTCTGATGAACGTTTTCTTTTATCGAAAACAGTTGATGTGTTATAGGATGCATTTCGTGAGTGGTGTGCACACTTAATTGTATAGAGATTGTTCGACAATGTTCCATGACAGATAAATTTATCATAAAGAGAAATGGTAACAACTTTGTCAAAAGTAACCGAATATCCACCAAGGTAAAGTTTAGAAACCGAAATTAAATTCTTTCTAAAACTATGAACGTAAAGAACATCTCTTAAAATTAAAACTCTGTCTTCAAAAAGCGGGTGCACTTCTCCCTGCTTGCTTTTGCCACTCTCAGAAGATCGCCCGATGTGATGAGGATCTCACTCCCACTAAGTTGCCGGGTCCGCTTGAACCCCTCAGAAAGTGAAACAAACATGATCGGTGGATCCAAGTATTCACTACCCATAAATGGGAGGCATACTGCTAAACAAGTTTCAACAACTAGTGCGTGAGAATTACCTTTCTTTCCATTTCCTTTAGGATTGGAACAGGCTGACCTCCATTGTCCCGAACTTCCGCACTCCAAATGTTTCCTCTTGCTTGAACCTTTATTCTTGAGGGATGTTGAGCCCACTTGGTTTATCCTTTCTTTCTCATCGTTCTTACCACCAATTGGCATAGAAGGAAAAGAAGACCCCTTTGTGACCAAGCATCTTTTCTTGCGCTCCGCTTCCTCTTCAACCAATGTAAGAGCATTTACTAGATCATCCACAGTGAAATCTAAATCTTCCATCAGGTACTCTAGATAGGGGTGATCATAGCTCTTTGGCAGAGTATGGAGAATGAAATCAACCTTAGTTTTGAAATCACATTTTTCGCCAAGAATCTCAATTTCCTCAAAGAGAACCATATCCCTAAGAACGTGCTCCCTTGCGGTCATTCCTTCTTCCATTTTTATATTGGCCATATCAAGCCTTATGCTTTGGACAGCTATATGTGCCGAATGTGTAAACATCTCTTCGAGATTTCGCATAATGTCTGCAGCTGATTCAAATCCTTGATGAAGGCGTTTCAACAAATCAGACATGTTTGTCAAGATTGTTTCCCTCACCAATTCATTAGTCAACTCCCATTCACTATGTTCCATCTCATCCCATATACCATTATCCTTAGCGGGGTTTTTAGGGTTTTGGTGTGTCAAACACCCATTTTGATCCTTATGCGATTAGGACAATCATAAGTTTCGTTTCCAAAAAATATAGTTTTCACCAGTCAATTTATTGTCTTTAAGTATATTGAACAGTGGATTAAAAGGTTGCGACATGCTGAACTGAAATAAAAAACAATTTTGTATAAGCACAAACATATCACAAGGTTCGATCACATGTATCATATTAAAATCTCAAAAAAAATATGAACATGCATCAGCCAACATCTCAAACAGTTTAAATAAGCCACGTGGGGTGGGTCATCATTTAAACACATTCAAGTAGGTTACAAACAAGAAAAGCGATTTACAAACCTTTAATATCCAGATTAATAGTTGGCTCAAAACTTGACCAATATAAAATTGGAGGGGGACTTGGGGAAGTATATGCATATCAATTTTATACCTAACTAATAACCATGATTAAATACAGAATTACTATTTTGTTTTGAACGAGCCTCGTGGGGAGGGTCATCGTCGCCACTAATAATAACCCACAATCATCCTTTCGGAATTTATTCATGTGAAATCTATCTTTTTTGGCCGTCAGGTAGGAGAATTTCTCCAAAAGAATCCACAAATAAATAAATCATGGAGGTCAAAATTAATTCAATTTTATTATCTGGAATAAAATTATCAATTAATTGTTTAAACATACTTAGTAATTTTCGAAGGTGAGATTTTTCAAAACTATTTTCTCATGCATCACATATTTAAACACAAATTTAAATAAGCATAATATAATGCAAAACATCAAAACAAAAAATTAAACAAGTTGGGCACATATATCCAATTATCACGGTTAAATTTTGTCATGTCTTGATCTTGAGAAATCATCTTTATAGCCTTCATCGTTCGTCTCAAAATGCTCCCACTCGACCGCAATAACAAAAATCACCACGTCAAGCCACGTCATCGACTAGCTCGTGGGTCGGAGTGAACAGCTTGCACTCCCGGTGCGTGTCCGCCGGCGTCACGTCTTGTAGATAAGAACCCGGCGCCCGTTGCCCGGCCTTCGATCACCTCGGCGAGGCGCCAGCGTACCAGCGTTCGCCCGCCCACGCCCGAAATCTACTTCGGAGCCGTCGCCCATCAGCGCTTTCGCCTTGATTAAAATTCGTCGCGCCCATGCGGCGTCTGCCGATCCCTCTCTTCGCTCGGCCGCGCCCTACGCCCCATGCCCGTGCGTTCCTGCGTGCATCAGCGTCCTTGGCGTGCCCTCCCGGCACGTTTCAAGACGATCTGCGCGCCGCCACGCCTTCGATTCGGATCGTCCTTTAATTCTTCGTCTCTGTCTCCATTTTTGATCCGGTTATAATTTATTTACAAAAATAAATAAACCTAGATCTAGACTAGTTCATTACATTGAGCTAATCAAACAAATCTAATCTACTAAATGGATTTTCTCATGAGCAAAAAGCGAATTCGAGCGCTAATGAATTAAAAACCACAATTTATATACATGCATAAATATAAACATTCATCAAATTCCATGACAATTGGATACCTAAAAAAAAAATCTAGCAATTCTACTATCCAATTTCAAAGTTAATGAACACGAATTAAATCACAATTTAAAACTCGAGAGTTAAAACCGAGTCTACGATACGGTTATTGGAGAATTATTTGCCCGGATCTATTCGGGATGAATATTTAAATACAAATTTAATTCTAACAATTATTACCAGCATGAATTAATCCTATATTAATTCAAATAATAATTCAACAACAAATCATGCATATAAACAGTTCACATAAATCCTACACATGCGGAATTGCTACGGGTTTTACGTGAACTAACCTCTCGGAGTGACAATCGTTGAAAGATGGATCCCGTTCACACGAACACACCAAAAGACCTTCTCAAGTATTCCCTTATCCTTGTTCAACAATCCGGTGGTAGGAACTCGCGAACAATTTAACAAAAGGGAAAAATAAAATTATGTTGCACCACCTTTGTGGATTTCTAATTTTGTCCTACACATGGAATTTCACTTGGGAATGAAAAAATCATCCCCTATTAATAAGAGGATGGTGGCCGATTTTTTGCTAGGAAAAAGGGAGAGAAAATCTCTTTCTTGATTTCCAAGAAATCTTGAATATATGTCCAATATATTCTTTTCTCCATAATTAAAATATTCCATAAAATCCCACTCTCTTATTGTTATGGTATTTTCGAAATTTTAGGATAAAGATTCAAGATTTGGATCCTCTTGAATTTATGAGATACACTTGTATTCAAGAATACATATCTTCCATAATATTTTTTCAAGAAGATCAAGAAAATCTTTATTTCCCTTTATTTCTCATAATTTTCGAAAAACCCACATAAATAACTAAGTGGGAGATTTCTTGAATTTAATGAGATAATCTTGTATTCCAAGAATACATATCTTCATTCCATAACAAAATTCAAAGAAAATGATTCTCCCTTTTTTATTCATGTTTTTTTCTAAAAAAAGATTGGAAAAAATAAGCAACCATAATTTATTTTATTTTAAACACCTTTTCAGGTTATTGGACATTATATTTGGGCTACTTGAGGGCCTTTAGGAGAATTAAGATTGGACCTTCTAATGGACTTTGAATATCTAATATTGAGCCACAATATTATTCAAGCCCATAAATATTAATTAATCCCACTACATAATTAATATTAAGACTATGCATCTTAACCCATATTCTTTATTAATATGGCTCGATCATTATTTCCCGTGTTTAAGATTATCTAGCCCATTAATTAATTCAAGCCCTTTGAAAAATGACTTTCCTTTAATTAATATCTTTTTGTCCTTGGTCAATAAAGCGGTTCAACATTATTATCCATCTAGGAAACTAATTCCACTTGCAATATTTGGTATGATAAATCTTATGAACCTCCCAAGAAACCGTCGAACAAGCGTACTTGCTGCAGTCGTATTAAATCTTAGCAATCGCATGTGACCATTAATATTGCCCAAGATATAAAGTATTGAATCTCATTGATTATCTACCAAGTCATAAGTCAAAAGCAATAGTTATTAACCACACACGATCCTATTTAAGGGACAAAGATTAAGAAATAACGAACCACCGAGGTCTAATTCTTCCTAATTCGGTCTTTGAAGAATTTATCATACATAGGTCCTATTCGATTGCATCGGTCATGCACTAGTGTAATCTCTTGGTCAAGACAAGTCAATCGAGTCTTACACTTCAACCTTTCACGATGGATTGTTCATTTCCATCTAGGTCGTGAACAACGTACTTTTTTAGTTACAAGGGACATTAATTTAATCTTACGTGATCGGTATCACTAAATTAACTACAATGTAACACGTCTTATTTATTGACGATTATGCACTAAATATATGTAACATTCAATGATATATAAAGCATCGATGATAAATAATTTATTTTAGCAAATAAGACAGAAATTCGGTTTGGTTATACAAAGTAAAAACATACTTTCCAGTATAACCCCAACAATGTGTCCCAAGACACAAAAGGAAATAGATGACATGAAAGGCGTTCCTTATGCTTATTTGTAGGAAGCCTCGTATGCACTTAATCTTTGTGCGAGGATTTGGATATTTAGCCGGCCCGTAGGAATGGTGGCAAGATATCAAAGTAACCTGGGAAAGAGCATTGAGCTGCGGTTTAGAACATTACGAGTATCTGAAGAGGACGGGGCCAGAATGTTGGTTTATCAATCAGACGGTCTAATCCCCCGCCGGTTTATCGGAATCAGATTTCCAATCGGACATAGACTCGAAAAATCGACCTCGGGTAGTGTGTTTTTGCATGGGGGAGGAGCCATGACTTGGAGAAAGAGTTAAGCGAAATCATCGCCCGATTCTACCATGGAAGCCCGAATATGTGAAATTTGCTTGTGAAGCGGCGAAAAAGCGGTTTAGCTCGAACTTCTGGTGGACTTGGACATCGTTTAAATTCACCCGGCCGCGATCACGGTTTCTTGTGATAACGCCGAGCGATTTGCAAATTCTAGGGAGCGAGGAGCCCACAAGGCCGACAAACACATAGAAAGAAAATACCATCTTATCGAGAAATCGTTAAGAGAGGAGACATAAGGTGGCAAAATGGCGTGCGAAGACAACCTGGCAGATCCATTCACAAAAGGGTGCGCCTATAGAGTACATTCGAGAGACATGTGGAAGGAATGGGTGTCAAGAGTGTTGCCAATCTGCTTTGAGTATAAGTGGGAGAAATATTATTTGGTTCGTGTAGGGTGACATTAGATGTCACATAGAACACGAGACATATTGTAGTATACTTAAAAGCAAACATTGAGTATAAGTGGGGATTGTTGGGGTTATCTTTGAAAAGTATGCTTTTACTTTGTATAATAAATTGAATTTCTTATTTATTTTCTTTGAAATAAATTATTTATCACATGTTGCATTAAATATGAATGAATATTATATATATTTCTTGCATGCGATTCGATAAAAAGTCAAGTCGTGTTACATTGTAGTTAATTTGGTGATACCAGATCACAGAAGATCAAATTAACAGTTCCTCGTGACTAAGTACAAATTCACAACCCAGATGGAAATGAACAACCCATCATGAAAGGTTGAAGTGTAAGGCTCAGATTGACTTGTCTTGACCAAGGGATTACACTAGTGCATTATGACGACCTTTGAAAAGGACCTGAGGAGGATAAATTCTTCGGTACTAAATATACAAGAATTAAAACTCAGTGGTTCGTTATTTCTTAATCTTCGTCCCTTAAATATGATCGTGTGAAATTAATAACTATTACTTTGACTTATGATGGGAAGAGAATCAATGCGATTCGATACCTTGTATCTTGGGCAATATTATTAATTACATGACGATTGCTAAGATTTAATATGGAGAATCGTGTGCAAGTACGGCTCGCTTGATTTGTCCCCTTGGTGGGCTCAGAATCTTTATCATACCAAATCTTGCAAGTGGAAATTTATTTCTGGTATGGATAATAATGTTGAGTTGTCTTTACTCCAAGGACAAATATATTAATTAATATAAAGTCTGTTCAGTGGCTTAATTAATTAATGGACTAAGATAATCTTAAACGCGGGAAATAATGACCGGGGGCCATATTATTGTGAAGTCGTAATGTGGGTTAAGATGGATAGTTCAATATTAATTTTATAGTGGAGTAAATTAATATTAATAGGCTTGAATAATATTTTGGCTAAATATTAAAGCTTCATAGCCCATCGGAGGTCCAATCTTAATTCTCCTAAAGGCCCCTCAAATAGCCCAAATTAAAGTCCAATTAATGAAAAGGGGAAGAAAATATTATTGCCTATTTTTCCATGATATTTTTGAAAATTATGAGAAGGAAAGAGAAATTTTTTTCTTGATTTTCTTGGAAAGATTTTATGGAATAAGTATTCTTGAGATACAAGTGTATCCCATAAATTCAAGAAAAGTCAAAGATAATTTTTCTTCCCTATTTTCATGAAATTTTCGAAAATAATGAAATGCAAGAAGGAGGAGAAGATTTTGTTGGGAGATATTTTGGGAAATAGAATATATTGGATGTATTCTAGATTGTATCTTGAGGAAGAATCAAAGAAATTTCCCAATGCCCAACTAGACCAAATTTTCGTCCCCCCCCTTGCTCTATAAATAGGGGATGAATTTTTCATCCCCAAGTGTAATTCCATGTGTTGGAAAAATTAGAAATCCAAAAAGGTGGTGACCAAATATTTTATTTTCTCCTTTAAAATTAAAATCGTTCGTTGATAATCCTCCCACCGGATAACGTTCGTGGACGTGGGACATATTTGAGAAGGCACTTTGGGTTGATCCATCGTCTCAACGATTGTCTCTACAAGAGGTACGTAATCTCGTAACTCCTAGATTCCGCATGCTTAGGATTTACGTGAATTACATGTACGCATGTTGTTTATCTATTAATTAATTATTATGTTGAATTGGTTTAGGATTAATTCATGTTAGTAATTAATAAATTAATTTAAATATGCATTTAAATTCAACTCGAATATATCCGGACACCCCTAATTTCCCAACATTAGCCTCACATCGCTCTTTCCAAATGACCCAAAGCAGCATACAAAATTCTTCCATCTTCGTTTGGGAATAAGAATTCTCAACCCTACAGAGAATATTAGCCATAGTTATCTCACGGGCATTGGAGAACATGGGCCACCGCCCCTCCGTATCTTTTCAATTATTTTTTATCACAGAAGCGAAAAAATGAGTGCATGCTTGGAGTCCGCCCGGTGACATCCACAAAGAAGCAACTAGGATTTCAAGGAACATGATCGTATGTAAATTGGCTTAGAAGCCACAATATCAAAGTTGTTTTCCATATGAAAATTTTGACCTTAAGGCATAAGTTTGAGTTTCGAGCCTTCGTCCACCAATTGTGTAAAGCGTAATTGGAGGAGCCTTCATTAATTTGATGAGCGAGGGATCTATTTGAGAGCCTTTCCAGTACCCGGATTTGACCTTATAGACACCTTTCTTTTCAATCTTCCAGTAACGGGCATCATTGCTCGACTGCTTAGCGATTGAAGTCTTTTTGATAGCCTCAACTTCATAAGGAAGGAAGAGATTCTCAATTTATTAATATCCACTTTCTAGTGGGAAGGATGAGGTCCTTGACAAGAACATTACTATCATAGGAGACAATGGAGGAGATTTTTCCACTTGCCAACTGGGGTAGCCAAGCGTCTTTGCGTGCATGAACTGATCTTCCATCCCTACCAAAATCTCACCCTACCAAAATCTCAAAACAAACACATACTTTTACTATTCGCCGGGATTTTTTAAATTCATAGGATTTCGAAGTCATGACTTCCCCCGCACACCTAAATCCCGAAACAAATGGTATGTTTGTTTTATATAAATTATCAGGTCTAGTTTTATATAAATTATATAAATATTAATCCTTTTTCTTTTAGATTTAGCTACATAGGAAAATTAATTTGACTAGTATATGAGAGATACTCCTGTAAAATAATTTGCGTGAAATTTTAGTTTAAATTGAAAAGGGGTTGAAAATTTACGGATTCTTTGCGAGGCGAATTAGGTCTAATAAATTTTCCTAAAAAATTCATACAAATACAGAACATCTCGCTCCTAGGTTTATGTTACGTACTATAAAAACAAATATATGTTAATATAAAGATAAATATGTGCTACTGCAAGGACAGGTATTACATATTGTCATTTTTAGTACATATTTTTACTACAAAAAAGACGGGTTTTAACGACGGTTTTAGCGATGGAAAAAACTGTCGCTAACGACATTAGCGAAGGTTTTGGCGACGAAAAAAAAATCCATCGTTGAATCGAGCGTCACTAATCGTCGCGGCGGTTTTTTTTACTGTCACTAAGTAGCGACGAATTTAGCGATATCATATATAAGCAAGGATAAAAATATCCCGATATGTTCGCGATATATCCCATATTTCGCAAGTGTGATATGGATATTGAGGTACAAATTTTTTTACCGAGTATCGTGGATATATTGCAATATATCCCGATGTATTGCGATATCTCGCGATATATCGCAATATTGAAAAAATGTATTTTTGTTTTTTCATCACAATTTTTAGGGGGTAGTGTATTTTTTTATTATTATGGTGAATATATCGCGAGTTATAGCAAAATATTGATATCGTTATCGGTTGAGTCATAGTATATAATTGCATGGAAATCGAGAAATATTGCGGATAAATCGCAAAATACTACATTTTTTAAAATATCGCGGATAAATCGCAAAATATTGCATTTTTAAAAAAAATATCGTAATTTTTTTTTTAGGAAAAAACTCAACTATACGAGTAATGTCAATAATAAAGTATTCTTATAATAAGTTATAAATTTATTTCACTATGTATTTTGCAAGAGATATATTATATACTTTCAAGGTAGTAAATTAGTAGTGCAATACATCTAATATTGTTTGGACAAAGATGTTATTCATTTTTTTATATATGAACCTCATGAATTATCATTTAGGTACTAATTGTATTGTAATGCAATTTTAGGCATTTTGTGTTATATTATATATTATATTGTAAATTGTTTAATATACGCCAAACAATATTTATATAATCTATTATTAATATGTTTGTTTTAAACATGTCATTTTGTTGTGATATTAAATGAATTATATGTGCAATAGTATTTTATAATACTCTATAAAATTTCATGTAAAATTTCCTAAATTTTAACATAATTTCCGTACTTTTTTTAAAAAAATTGCGATATCGATATGCGATATATCCGTAAAATTAAGGTTGTTACTTGCGATAGCGATATTTTCATCATTGTATATAAGCCACCAAACCTCCCAATTAAATGAGGCAAATTTTCGCTCCCAAGGAGGACCGAACACGGGACCTATGGGCGCCTGATCGGGGATCAATCCACTCTGGCACTTACTTTCTTACGTTTACTTAATAAAATTAATTCTATATGTCCTAAAAATCTTTTTTTTTCAATTTTTTTAAATCCTTTATTTCAATTATCTAATTTAATTATTTAACCACATTTTAATATAATAATTCTAATTTTTATCTATTTATATATTTAAATTAAATTGTATTTATTTAAATTATATAATTTTATTTATTTTTAATTCATTTTTTTACAATTTTTTTTTAAATTTTTTTTATTTCATTTGTTTAATTTAACTATCTAATAATCTTTAAAATAATAATTATATATATTTTTTACTTTATAAATTATAAATAAATGATTAAATTCTTTTAAAATTGTATATGTCCTAAAAAATCATTTTTTTAAAAACAAATACTACTTTTTATTTAAAAAAGTACTACTATACACTTGAACAAGTACTACTTTCTATTTAAATACTTTCTATTTAAACAAGTACTACTTTTCATTTAAACAAGTAATACTTTTCATTTAACCAAGTATTACTTTTCTATTTAACCAAGTACTACTTTTCTATTTAAACAAGTACAACTTTTCTATTTAAACAAGTAATATTTTTCTATTTAAACAAGTAATACTTTTCTATTTAAACAAGTAATACTTTTCATTTAAACAAGTACTACTTTTCATCTAAACAAGTACTGCTTTTCTATTTAAACAACTACTTTTCTATTTAAACAAGTAATACTTTTCTATTTAAACAAGTACTACTTTTCATTTATTCAAGTGACACTTTCTATTTAAACAAGTACTATTTTTCATTTAAACAAGTACTACTTTTCATTTTAACAAGTACTACTTTTCATTTTAACAAGTACTACTTTTCATTTAAACAAGTACTATTTTTCTATTTAAACAAGCACTACTTTTCTATTTAAACAAGTAATACTTTTCATTTAACAAGTAATACTTTTCATTTAACAAGTACTACTTTTCTATTTAAACAAGTACTACTTTCTATTTAAACAAATAATACTTTCTATTTAAACAAGTCCTATTTTTCATTTAAACAAGTAATACTTTTCATTTAAACAAGTACTATTTTTCATTTTAACAAGTGATACTTTTCATTTAAATAAGTAATACCTTTCATTTAAACAAATAATACTTTTCATTTAAACAAGTACTACTGTAAGTACAATTCTCGTGCATTAATATATAAAACACGGAAAATGATTACAACTTATTTCTTCGAATTGAAGTATTGAATATTTGCGGGTTTAAACTCTAATTCGTTCCTCTGATTCTTCTCTTCTTTGACGTTGACCTTGATTTGGATGGATTTTGTAACGGTCCTCGCCTTAATCTTATCTGGAGTTAAAAGTGGGGGATTTGAAACGTCGATTCAAGGACTGAACGTCTTGGTTTGGATCGAAAGTAGCCTATGAAGATTTTCTGGATGAACGCCTTCGAATTTGATGAAGAACGATCTTTGAATCTTCGAGTGTTTGATGAAGAACTTCAAATCTTCAAGGGGTTGAACGAAGTATGTCTTTGAAGAAACGCCGAATCGGAGGAGTTTTGAGCCTTGTTGGTCCCGATTTCTGGAAACCCATTAGTGCGGAAAATACCATGTAATGCATATAAAACAGGGGTGAGGGCAGAGTGATTCCAATTATACTTTTTTTATTTTAAGAACGATGTGTGTTTTGCTTAATCGAATGCATATGGCAAGTAAGAACATAAATCAGTAAAGAACACACGATTTTATAGTGGTTCAGACAACTCGTCCTACATCCACTCTTCCCTTCATGGGGCACCAACTTAACCATTTGGACTTAGTTTTGGTGTTAGTCCAACACCCAACAGATGTTTGGGAGTTCACACTCAAGCGGGACTTATCTCCCTCACGGGATCGCTTTATAGGCGTTCTCGGAGTTCACACTCAAAGCGGGACTTATCTCCCTCACGGGATTGTTCTACCCTCCCTTTCGGGATTCTTTAGATGTTTACCGAGTTCACACTCACCTACAAACTTATCCTACCAAATTGATTTGGGTAAGGTTTGTTTGGTTTTCAACTAGGTTGAGATTTTCCCTTACATTTGTTTAGCCTCAATGCTAAGGATGGGAAAATCTCTCTAAGCTGGAGTTATTACATTTGTGCTTAGATCTAGGGTAGAACACTCTTGAATATATCGTGTATTTCTTGCTCGATTGTTATGGTGGGAATGCTTGAGTATATGGCTCTTGGCTCTGAAAGCATCTTTTTTCCACATTCTCCACGAATAATGAAGGAAGAACTTGTATTTATAGTGTGGATTTGAATGTTACCGTTGGATGGAGTTACATTCAAATCCATACTATTATGTAGCTTTTTTGGGCTTGTTGTCTTCCTCTCGTTGGTCCACGTCATTTGAATCCCGGCGGATATATTCTTGAGGATCTTCCGAGTCTTGAGTTTCTTCCGAGTCTCGAGATTCTTCGATCCTCGGGTTTCTTGATTGACGGACTTCTCTTCGGATTTTATCGATCAAGTATATCTTGACACTTTCGGTGGCGAGTTGGTAATTACGACTTGGAGAACAATCGACCCTCAGTCCTTTGCTTTCGAAATTGGCCCGATCATCGATGGCGTTGATTTTGAACATGACGGATCCGCTTGATTTCTTCCGCGGGTATGCAGTTTACGGTTTCGATGTCGATTTTTCTTTTGATCGTCGGCTCGAATGATCGAATCGATTATATCATCGTCGTATGCTCGGTTTATGCATCAGTTCTTTATCGGTAAGCATATCGAGGTTAAAGCTATCACGATCTCGATCCGCGTCGATCTCGTCGGTCATCTGCTTTCTCTTACGATCTGCAACCTCCTCTTACGATCGGTCATCGGTCATCGATGGTCATCCCCGGTTATCGATCTTCGATCGGTGGCTTATCTTTTCTTCTCCTACGATTTTGCCTATTTCATCGATTAACTCCGAAACTCATCTTACTCATCGATCTCGTCGGTCTAAATCTAACGACCTCGTCGATCTCGATCATCTTCATCTGATTTCGTGAGTTCCCCCTCAACTTGTTCTCTCGTTCCCCCTCAACTTGTTATCTGTAGATTAGCTTCAATAACACAAGATGATAATGTTTTGGCATAATTCATCAAAACTAAAATATCCCAACAAGCCTTGATCTCGGATTTGAAGTCGTTTCTGGATGATTTCTTGAAGAACACCTTCAAATCATCAAAGTTTTCTTTAGAAGAAACGTTTGATCGGAGGGACTTCAAGCCTTAATCTCTGATCGAACGTTATTTCTAGCTTGATTTGCACGAAGAACGCCTTTGAAGTTGCTTCAAATCTTCAAGAACGGTTGGAGGGAGCTCTGGACTCTTCTCGTCTTGCTCGTCAGGAATGAGTTGAATGTTGGTGAATGAAATGAAGAGTTTGGACCCCTATTTATAAGATGGGGGATGACAAACTTTCCTTTTGAGAGGTGCCACATGGCGGCCTCTGGTTGGCCAGAAGGATTTAATTCGCGTAATTAACTCAAATCATTAATTTGATTGATTTGTCATTAATTTCCTTCTATTTATGACCAAATACAAGTCCGATTCGCCACATACGAGTATTTAAGTGCTCGTAAAATTTTGGTTGGCTTGTACCCTGTATATATTAAATATCAATTATTTAATTTGGAGAATTAATTTAGTAATTTCCCAATAAATAAATAAATAATTTGATTTGATATTAATATAGAATTGTACACGTGTTACCATTTAATTGGGTGCAAATTTAATTTGCTTACAACTACTTTTCATTTAAACAAGTACTACTTTTCTATTTAAACAAGTACTACTTTTCTATTTAAAAAAGTAATATTTTTCTATTTAAACATGTAATAATTTTCATTTAAACAAGTACTACTTTTCATTTAAATAAGTAATACTTTTCTATTTAAACAACTACAACTTTTCTATTTAAACAAGTAATACTTTTCATTTAAACAAGTAATACCTTTCATTTAAACAAGTAATACTTTCTATTATTTAAACAAGTAATACTTTTCATTTAACCAAGTACTACTTTTCTATTTAAACAAGTAATACTTTTCATTTAAACAAGTACTACTTTTCATTTAAACAAGTACTACTTTTCTATTTAAACAACTACAACTTTTCTATTTAAACAAGTAATACTTTTCATTTAACAAGTAATACTTTTCATTTAAACAAGTAATACCTTTCATTTAAACAAGTATTATTTTCGATTATTTAAACAAGCAATACTTTTAATTTAAATAAGTAATATTTTTCTATTTAAACAAGTAATACTTTTCATTTAAACAAGTACTACTTTTCATTTAAACAAGTACTACTTTTCTATTTAAACAAATACTACTTTTCTATTTAAACAAGTCATACTTTTCAGGACCCGGATCCTACTCTGACCCAGACCCAAACACGACCCGGGTCGCGCATGGGCCGAGTTCGGGATCGTGGATTAAAATTTTTAAATTTATGAACATTGTACTTTTTATTTAAAAAATGTTATAAGGATATTTCGGTAATTTTATCATTTTTATTTAAAAAATTAATTATTTAGTCTTATGGCGAAATAGAATCGCCCATGACGAAGTTAAATGATGTGACAACCTCTTATTGGACGTCTGACGTCAGGAAGGGCGAAGCCGTTCCTGACCGTAGAAAAACCCTACTTTTCATTTAAACAAGTAATACTTTCTATTTAAACAAGTAATATTTTTCATTTAAACAAGTATTACTTTTCATTTAAACAAGTGGGGTACTACTTTTCATTTTAACAAGTAATACTTTTCATTTAAACAAGTAATACCTTTCATTTAAGCAATTAATACTTTTCATTTAAAAACAAGTACTACTTTTCATTTAAACTAGTACTACTTTTCTATTAAACAAGTAATACTTTTCTATTTAAACAACTACTACTTTTCATTTAAACAAGTACTACTTTTCTATTTAAACAACTACTATTTTTCTATTTAAACAAGTAATACTTTTATTTAACAAGTAATACCTTTCATTTAAACAAGTAATACCTTTCATTTAAACAAGTAGTACTTTCTATTATTTAAACAATACTTTAAATTTAAACAAGTAATATTTTTCATTTAATCAAGTACTACTTTTCTATTTAAACAAGTACTACTTTTCTATTTATACAAGTAATACTTTTCATTTAAATAAGTACTACTTTTAATTGAAACAAGTACTACTTTTCTATTTAAACAAGTGCTACTTTTCTATTTAAACAAGTAATATTTTTTATTTAAACAAATACTACTTTTATATTTAAACAAGTACTACTTTTAGTCAAATATATATATATATATATATATATATATATATATATATATATATATTTAAATATACTATAAATTAAATTTTATACCGTAAACTCCTTGAAATAGATCTGACTACGGTTAGGTGGAACTCTTCTCCAAGTGACTATAAATTAAATATACGGTAATATGCATTAACAACAATTAAAAAACCTAGTATAATCCTGAAACATTAAAAAAATAAATACATAATTAATATTAAATATTAAAAAAAAACTGTCGTAAAAACCGTAGCTAAAATCTTCGCTATTTGTGACAGTTTTCTTGACCGTCGCTAAAACTGTTGACTTTGATCATTTGACTGTAATAGTCGCTATTTGCGAAGGTTTTTGTAACCGTCGCTAAATTCCGTCGGTAAAACGTGCGTTTTTTGTAGTGTTTGTTTTTATAGTAACACATGTAAAGTATTGAAAATTTATTTTACTATATACAAAGGTGTTACTGTAAAAAGAAAAACATGTACTCAGTTTATATGAGCATATGTGATAATATATATTTATTTAAGGGATGTTCGCCATTAAATTGATGCGACATTCGTATATGTAGGTGGTGCTTAAATACAATTTCAATATGAAGGCCAATTTCGACCATGATTTTTTTTCCCCTGCGGGCAGACGTGAATTTTGTAGAAGCGTAACCTCTTAAAAACTTACAGGTTACAAGTGTCAAGTATGTTCTTTTTTATATACCAACTTCCTCATTTATATATTTTCTTTTTTATGTCAAGTGTGGAATGAAAATTCATTATTTTTATCTTTCTCATTTATTGGTTGCAATCAGTATGAAAATTGATTTCACATTCACTTTAATTAACGAGTACATTTTCTCAACAAAATTAAAGGGGAGTTTAACCTTATCAATGCATGATAGTATGACACAAAAATATAGTAATACAATTAAATTAAAAGCATAAAAATGTTTAAATGTGTCGAGGCGTTGACCAAAAAGAGTTCAATGAATTGGACCCCCATTTCATAATCCAATTTCAAAAGCTTAAACAAAGAAACTCAGAAAACAGGCGTGTTACCAGGAAAAGTCACATGCATGTTGGATGACAACTTAATTCCATCTCGTAAATAACAAAATGTTAAATAAAAAAATCAACCCCGAATTTAAAACCAAACAGTAATTTAACCGCCCTATAATTTCAGTAAAAAGCGTCAGAACCATTGTTAACGACCGTGAAGCCGCCGTCAACCGCCAAGTTTTGGCCACTGACGTAAGCCGACTCATCCGAAGCCAAAAACAAGGCCGTTTCAGCAATATGCTTCGCCGTTAAAACGACTCCTTTCAAGTTGCCCAAACGTTCGACGCTGGCTTCAATCTCGCTCGGCTCGCCGCCGTACGCGCTGCTCACTAACGGCGTCGCCACCCCAAACGGCGAAACACAGTTGATTCTTATCCCGTACTTGCCGAGTTCGCCGCACGCCGTCTTGACGAGCCCCACCACCGCGTGCTTCGACGCCGAGTACCCGTGCGGCCCCGCGCCGCCCACGCACGCCGCCACGCTGGCGGTGCAGATGATGGACCCCTTTGTCTTTCTCTCCACCATGACGCGGGCGGCGTGCTTTATCGTGGCGGCGACCCCACGTACGTTTGTTGCTAGAGTGTTGTCAAATCCTGAAGGGCATGTTTGTTACTCGATTAGTATAACTAGACTAGGTTTAAAATTATATAACTTGTTATACCGAAAGATTTAACCTGTTTATATTGAATCGTGCAATTATTTTTTCATATTAATAATTGCACACTTCAGTGTATACAAGTTACATCTTTTAATATAATAAATTGTATAATTTTAAAATACACTATAAGTGTACGATGTATCCGGCGACATACAAGATTTAGCTGTAAAACAACGATTTTAATTATCTTCAAAATTCTGAACTTGTTTGTAAAATTATACTTATAAGTTAATATTTTAGAATCCATTAAAATATATAATATTTGTTGTTTCTTGCATTCTTATACTTTTTATTTTCTCACTCTCAACATCACATATTTATTTTTCAAAATAAAATAATTTTACTTTTTATTTTCTCACTCTCAACATCACATATTTATTTTTCAAAATAAAATAATTTTACTTTTATTTTTTTCAAAATAATATTTATTTTTTAAAATAATTTCACTATTTTTTTCTGTTTTTCCACGATCATACTCACGGCATACGTATTTTCAGATTCTACAAAATCGCTTTCAGAATCATTTTTTCTCAAAAGTTGTGAGACATAAATGTGTTTTTAAACTTTATAAATAACTTTTACAATCATTTTTTTTCAAAAGCAATGAGTAATAGCTTGGGAAACAAATGATTGCGTAGGCTGTTTTTTAATTTTGAAAACACACCCTGCATCTTACTAGTCAAACATACATAAAAATCAAATTTACGTTTTTAATAATTCATCTGTCCTAATTTTGATTGTCCATTTTTCGTAAATAACCGTCCTAATTTTGTTTGGTCATTTCCTAAAAAAAAAATAAAATAACTTTCAATATTATTTAATATTATTATTTCTCTCCACCAAACCCACTTTACACCATTTAATACTATTATTTCCCTCTACCAAACCCACTTTACCTACTTTACACCATTTAATATTATTATTTTCTACTTTTTCTTAATTTCCGTGTCTACAGTAACCGGATAATCAAAAATAGGACGGGATGAGTACTATTGAAAAACTTCTCAATGAGAAACAAACATACGAGCTAGATTCCAAAATCACACATATATTTATAATTTTTCACAATATAATAATATTATTGTAACTTTTTTTTTTTTTTTGAATTATATTCTTATTACATCTTATCAACCAAATATAGATAAGTCAAATTCATTTTTTTACTATTAAAGAATTTCTCAATCAAAATTATATCAATTTCCCATCAGCCCAAAACAAACACGAGCTAGGTTCCAAAATGACTTTCACTTTTTTTTCTATCATATCCCTATTATACTTTATCAACCAAGCTTACACAAAAATTAAAAAAAAAATCGGGCTACATTTCGATGGATGAATTTAAAATTTGTGGGTTTCACGCACAAATTACCAATCTCTCCATTTGAGTTAAATAAATTTATAAATATTTAAATTTAAATTTAATTTAAAATAAAGTGATTTCAAATCCTCATACTCCTTCCCCCTCTCTTTCCCCTTCACTCTCTTCAATTCTCTTGTCATTTATGATTTGAAATATATGCATTCTTACATATATTATTTTTCAAATCCATTCATTTCAAATCCTCCCCTCACTGATTTCTCAATCACGTTTTTATCAATTCCCTATAGCTCAAAACAAAACATACCCGAAATGTCGAAATCCAATATGCTCCCCTGTTGTCCTAGAATTCCGGCGTTGCTGAACATGACATCGAGGCCGCCGTACTTTTCAACGGCGTAGGTCACGGCGGCCGCCACCTGTTCCTCGTCTCTCACGTCGCATCGACGGTAACTCACCTTCTCGGAGTTGATCGAAGCAACGACTTGATGGGCTAATTCGTCTTGTATGTCGGCGATCACCACCGCGGCGCCATGCTCGATGAACAGCCTCGCCGTCGCCTCGCCGATGCCGCTGGCGGCGCCGGTGATCATTGCAACTTTACCCTCCAACCTTAATTATGCGATTAAATAAAAATAAAAATCATGCACTTATATATAAGATGATAAAATTAAATATGGATTTAATTTGCTCACCTTTGCTTTGACATGATATTGATCGTGCTTCAACTAGCTAAGTGCCAACTTTAATTTAAGATTTATGATGAGATCGATTATTATTGCAGAAAATAAGGTTCTTGGATCTGCTGTAATACCCCTTTCTTTTTAAAAAGGGGAAGAATGATGATTATTATAGTTTAGGTCCTCAAGTAGGATTCAGGGCTCGAGAAATTGACGTTTAATTTTATTTTTTTATTCTCTAAATTAATGTCAACTGTTTCAGAGGTATGTAATAATGTAAGACATTCAAATATTTCGAATTAATTACTATTTCAATTATTCCCGAAATATAGAAATTGATTCTAGATCTGGATATGAAAGTTGAGCACCTATATATATATATAGGTCAACTCGTTCAACCATCTAATTATAAACTCAGTAAATTCCAATCAACCAAGTGAATGTGACGGTGTACGTCAACCAATGTTATTAATTAAGAAAAAAAAATTGGGTTGTTTATAGCTAGGGATGTCACTTAATCAAGTTGTTCACAAACTCTTCGTGATTCAGTTCCAAAAATATTTATGCGGGTTTGTTTAATAAAAATTTGTTAATACAAGCAAACAAATTCATGTTCACTATTATCCGGGTCGTTAGCTCGTGAACAAGCTCAGTTAGTATATATTTGTTCATAATAAGTGTGGCTTTAATTAAAGAGATTAGGAGAAATATAATTAGCAGAGTCTGTGTTGCAGTCTCGTTGTAGTGTTACTAATTATAAAGGCTAGATTAGGGGAAAAAAAAGGCATTGTTTATAAATGTCAGAGAGGAATTAGATAGAATAGTTGGAAGAGGAGATCAAAATGATTTTTGAGTATATAGGTGGGTCGGGATGGAAAATTTGAAAATAAAATTCCTTAGATTATATAGATTGAGCTCCCAATAAGGATTTTCATTGTTGAAAAGAGAAATGAGGAAGACGGGAGGCAGAGATGGGAGTTGAAGTGTGTTAGGAATTAAACAAGCAATTATGGAGAAAATAATGAACTATGAATTTAGAGACAAACAATTTGGTTACCCGGTTAAAATTTGAATTTACGTGCAGGGGGCACTAAGCCGGGAGGATCTACTATATCGGTATAAGATAGTGCAGGTAGTTCAATGGGGGAGTCGGGGGTTATTTATAGAGAAAACCTAGATTTGGCCCATCCTGGCCGAAACCCTAAAAGATGAAATGGGCCTCACAGATAAAGCCTCGAACCGCCGACCTCATTACTTGGTCGGCGGTTACCGCCGAAATCACATACATTGCCGAGTGCCCTCATGGATTTGGATGTGGGGCGCTCGACCGAAGCACACCGGGCCGACTTGGAAGGCCTGGTCGAGCACCTCTCCTGCTTCCTGCGATCCCGTTTCACTGCGCCTCCATAACCCAACAATCTCCCACCCGAGATCAACACAGAGACCGACCACCGAGCGGCGTGCACGACCTCAACTAGGTCGAACGTCTTGTCCTCTCTGGACTCATTCAAAACGTCTTGTCCTCCCCTGAGTCATTAAAACGTCTTGTCCTCCCCGGACTCATTCCGCAACTCGAGACTCCAACAATCCCAACAATCTCCCCCGAGCCCGACTCCAAGGCGTAACTTCGTCTTCCCCATCCCTCATTGGCGATAACTCTCGATCCGAGCAATGTCCCTCAACGTTAACCCGATCCCACTTGATCAAACAACGTCCCACAACATCCTTCTCGAACACGCATTGCGCCCGCGCACATATCAATTTGATCCAAGCTCCGCTCCTCAGCGTCCATCTCCGATCCGACATGATCGAGCAACGTTCCACGGCTCCCATCTTAGATCCTCATTGATTTCCAGAGCCACGATCCTGGATACACCCCTCAATGATCCTCTCGGATTCACACTAGAATCGAGCACCATCCCGCAATGTCCTTCGGATCAAGATCGATCCACTAAAAGCATAACCCGGAACCGTCCCATCCGCACCCGAGATCCTCATTGATTTGACCACGATCTGGATACACCCCTCAATGATCCTCTCCTGGTTCACACTAGAATCGAGCACCCGTCCGCAATGTCCTTCGGATCAAGATTGATCCGACTAAAAGCATAACCGAGCCGCGTCCCATCCGCACCTGCATTCAATTCTCTTCGTCCACCAATTCTTGACGATCTCGAGCGCGTGTCAGCGTCCTTCTTGATCTTGCAAGAACCAACCACCTACTCCAAGCAACGCCCCATACTCGCGAATAGCCTACGGAACCCGCTCGACACAGGGCTTTGGTCGAGAGGTTTCTGCTTTCGACCAACCCGGCTTGCTCGGCGGCGCTTTGTGCGTTCTCAAGCGTTCAATGGTTGTGCCCGACCAAGATCTTTTAACGACAAACCAAATTCGTTCCATCAAGCTTCTCAGCGAGGCGATTTCCTTTAGCCACCATAATTGCTCCCCACGGATCCCTTGGGCACGATGCTCGATGCAGTTGTTAGGAATTAAACAAGCAATTATGGAGAAAATAATAGAACTAGAAATTTAGAGACAAACAATTTGGTTACCCGGTTAAATGGGGAATGACTACGTGCAGGGGCACTACCAAGCGGGGGAGAAATCTACTATATCGTATAAGATAGTGCAAGTAGTGCAATGGGAAGTCGGGGTTATTTATCTGAGAAAACCTAGATTTGGCCCATCCTGGCCGAAACCCTAAAAGATGAAACTCGACATCTGCGTACAGGCCTCGGAACCGCTTCGACCTCGGCCCTTGGTCGAGCGGTTCCTTCGATCACATACATTGCTCAAGCGCCCTCATGGTATTTGGATAAAATATTTCGACCCGAGCACACTGCTTTCGACCTCGGCTCGTCGGCCCTCCTGCGCCCTGCATCCCATTTCATTCAGGCTCCATAACCCAACAAAGTGGAGGAGGGTGTTAAGAGTGAGAGAGAAGGCTTTGAATATGAATTGCTTCATCATATTGATAGGTACAAAATTAACTTGGCGGAAGGCGATTCATGGAGATGGAGACATTCAATATAATGGATGGTTGTCCAAAAATATAGCATCTGAAAGGCCGTAAAGCGAGAGATGATCGAAGATGAGAACGATCGAGAAAGGGAAGGAGCTTTCAATAGGTTATGGAAGAGCTATGCAAGAAGAGCCCAAACAATTATGTGAAAGATACTACTAAAAGAGAATCCTAACTAAAAGCGAGTCTTCAATGCAAAGGTATTATTCAACCCAATGATGATACCTCTTTAATATATGTGATGGTGGGAAGAGAATTTGGAACACCTTTTTTCCATTGTGAGTTTTGCGACTAGAATCACGGAATCGATTATTCCAGTTGGACTAAATTATCAATGGTACAAAATTTTGACCCTATTGGTAATTTCCTCCAATATGACAATTTTTTCGACTCCTGTTCTAAAGCAAAAAAATCTGCCACCTTATGGATATGTATTATTTGGACAATTTGAAAGTTGAGAAATGAGTTGATGTTCGAAGGGGAGAGCCCGGATTTTTCAAAAGTTATGGAAGAAATTGAAGCTATAACACGGTCATGGTTGACGTTGAAAAATGTGATAGACAAGGAGAACTCTTATGTTGAGTGGATTTCATGTCCTAGAGAGTATTGATAGAAAAATGTGTAATGGAGTCGAGACATTAACTGTGTTTATTTTTATACTTGTAAGGGTTGGGGACCCTCCAATTGATGTTATAAAATATTTTTTTGCTTGATCAAACAAAAAAAAAAGAAAAAAAAAGAGAAAATCATTGTAAAAAAAGGAGTTTGTGCTGCTGTTATACACCAAATTAGAAAAAAAAAACAGAATGTGTTCTTTTCTATGAAGAATGAGTCTTTCTACGCCCGTTAATTAAATTAAAAAGGAAAATTTACATTAACAACTGATGGGCTCACATGGCGCGCATGTCCAAGGTTTAGGCAAGGCGCGGGGTCCCGAGTTTTGCAAAAAAAAACTTGACGGGTCAGAACCTGAAACAAGCCAAATCCAACTAGACCCGCAAAGTGCCATGTCTAATTAAAAGATAAGATTAAGTCAAATAAATATTGATAGTTCCTTATTAAGTATATTAAAAAAACACGCATAATTAATTAAACCCTCATGTGTTAAAACCAAGAACATAACGAAGAAGTGTACAGGGGGGCACGACCCCTTTGAGATTTTGGAAATTTTTAGGGATTCTTTTAGTGATTTCACATTTACATATACAATAATAATATTTAATCACATATGTATGTTTGAAGAAATTTGAGGCGTTTTACTTGAACTTGACAGTTAATTAGGGGAACTTTATTGTTGATGTGCGTTTGAACTTTTCTAAAATTGCTCCGAAATAGGAGGTCTCATTCAAAAGATGGTTGCTACAAGTTATCATATTGTATTGTCATTAGTTTATTTGCTTGTTAAATTATCATTGATCGTACTTGTTGCCACAATTACAGTTGGAATAACATTTTCAGTAATGAAACTTATCAAGAGTTTACTATTTAATCAAATCGGAGACAAATTTTTTGAATGATTTTTTAGTTGTATACATTGAAAAAAATATTTTTCAGAAAGTTAGTACTCCCTCCGTCCTATTTTAGATTGTCCATTCACTGTTTAGCTCGTGTTTTAGCGAGCGAGATGTTTATTAGTATTTGAAATAATAAAGAGATTTTAAGGTGGTATGATAGTCCTACTCTTCATGTATTCTACACCTTTTTAAAAGTTACTTTATCATTTCAAATACTAATAAACAACTTCAAAAAAAAAAAAAAAATGAATGGATAATCTAAAAATAGGAATAGAGGAAGTAATAAAGTTATCATGCAACACTTTTAAAAATATGAAGAGTTGAAGATGGATGTTATTTAGATGTAATAGATTTTTGTTTTTTAAATGTGTATGCAAATATGTTTAACATTTTAATATATAAACATATGTATTGGTTTATGTTTATGTTTTAAACTTTTATTTTTGTGTTTTTCTATTACTATTAATTGGGTTCCTCTTAGATGTAAACCTTGGCTTCGTCACCAGTTAAAACGACATCTATAGCCCAACACGATATGGTAGGTTTTATTATAAGAAGTAATTATACCATGCGATGCATGACTATAATAAAAGAGTTAAATTTATATTAAGCTTTTGTAAATATTCGCATTAAGGTGTTTTTTTCATTTTGAAGAGGCGATTTTTTTTTTATAGAGAAAAGTTATAGATTTTTGGAAAATTAAAGTTATTCAATTGGAAATATTTATAATAGCTATGAATTCATATAAAAACACACTGTTAAAAAATAAACTTGAAGGATTACAAAATTTGAAACACCTCTTTAAAGCACACCAAAATCTTCAAGCAATTGCGATTAGTAACTCTCGAAATAGTAACGTACAATTGATCATACTGAAAATCGATTTCTTCAAGAATATGTTAACGTTAGCGGTTTTCCCGACTCTTATTTATTGACATGATATAATTATTGGAAATTGTCTCCTTGAAACTTGAAAGAAAGTATTCGTTGACAAAATCGGAAAAAAACACGGGGATCAATACAAGCTCACTTTGAATTGCCTCATGTTATGACACTACCTTCCAAAAAACACGGTCTGCGGTCACACCGTCTTGATGATCGATCTAGTTCCTTTATACATTTACGTTGAGTGATCTATATAGAATTACATCTTCTGAGAGAAAAGCGAAATTGATGTTACTAATGTTCTCCTATTAATTCATATTCCTATTAATGGTGCAAAACAAATTTATGCTTTAGTATACCTAGATTTCAATGAAGATTTGAGCTTTTCGACCCTTTATCGGATTCATTTTTTAAATTTAAATACGTGTTCATGTGAAAGTATGTATTGACAATTTGATTTCTTGAATGTTAATGATAATGGATCTTGGGAGAATTCGCCCCTTGGGATTAATATTTTTTTGTCTGTGAGAATTTTATATTTATGTCTTAAAATCATAAAATTTTTTATTTATTTGCCCTTGTTGGAGTATTAGAATTTCGCGCCCTTACTTAGTAAAAAATTTTCGCCCATACGAGGCAATTCATGATTTTTCAATTTGAAGATGCGTCAAAATAATTTAAATAATATTAATTATTTAATATTTAAAATATCACGGATCCATACTAAAATATATAGTCTTATATTATAATTACACTTTAATTCATTGAATTTAATTTATTTGAAACATTATTTAAATTGGAGGTACACTTAAATATATATTACTGGTATTTTCTAAAAAATATGAAGCAAAGCCCCGAACGAATTCAAGTAAACCAAAAAATTGTTAAAGCAAGAAGAACGATTAATGGGCTGGGCTGAAAAAAAAAAAAGGGCCGGTTAACAAATTTTTCCAGCTTCTATAGAACTGCCGTCGCCCGCCGCCTCCCATCCACCACCTGACCACCCCTGTTCCCTCTCTCCGATCTCACGCTACCCGCTCTCTTTCTCCCTCACTCTGGTAAAATTACGCTCTCCTCTCCTTTTTTTTTTTTTTACGCCAGAATCTAATTTTGTTAATTTCAACTGATTTTTGCCGGGTTTAATTTTTAATATAAAATTGGGGTTTTATTAAACCTTGAAAACGACGCCGTATAACTAGCCCAACACAAATATGCTAGGTTTTATTATAAAACCCTGTAAAACCCTGAAAAACCCCTTCTTCTCTTCTTCTAGCTGACGTTAAGGGCCGCCGTCGCCGTCGCGAACAATTTTTTTTTTACTTATTTATTGTTCATATTTATTATTCAGGTCGCCTTCCGGAACCCTCGCCGAACGATAAAGTAAAAAAATGGCACCGCCTGCGAAGAAATTGGCACCGAAACCCAAAAATAACCTTCTGAGCAACTCCGGTGTCCCGTCTAAATTGCCTGTTCAGCTTGAGGATGATGCCCCCGACTTCCCCAGAGGTCTCCATCTCCCTCTCCTTCATCAATTCAATATTTTCTGTCTATCATGTTTTTCCTGAGTATACAGTGATTAAACTTTCTTGCAGTAATACGCAATTTCTTTTACTGCTACATACAGTGGCGGATGTACATATGAAAGTGCATACCCTCATTTTTGCCAATTACTTACTGTAGATATAGCATTAGTTTACATTTTAACTTTTGGGATATAAAAAAATATAAGAGAAGGTGTTATGTACCATACAACACTACAAATTGTATTAATTTTTTACAAGTAATAGTATTAGTCTTAAGGGCAATAATATTAGTTCTTACAAACAATAATACAAGTGGTGTACTGGGCACAAGGTGTACATAATACTTTGCAAGAAACATAAATAAATATACTTCACTTTGGATAAAAAAAAATTGTTGTTAATTAATAAAGTTATATGTTTTCAAGTTTTAAAATTGCCCATATTTTGTTTATGTTACTTCTTTTTCTAGTATTTTCTTTACATTTTGAATTATGTGATTTAGAAATTTATTTTAGTATTCTCATAGTTATGCATACTCAGTTTAGAATTTTTGGATCCGCCACTGGCTTACTTTTTCTGCAGATTAAGGACTGTTAGCTTTAATTTTTTGTAGTTGTACTCAATATCCTTGTCAGAGTGATATTTGATTTGTTAACTGTTACTTTGTACTGTGGTTTAGGAGGGGCAAGTTCGTTGAGTAGAGAAGAGAGAAATGGGGCTAGGGAAGGAGTGCACAAGGACTATGAGACAGAACAAAGAGTCTTAAAGAAAAGGAAGAAGGAAAAGAGGGTGCAAAATAGTTACCGTTCCGCAGAGGAAGAGTTGGGATCACTCTTTGGAGATGGAGTTACAGGGAAATTGCCAAGGTTTGCCAATAAAATTACTCTTAAGGTATGTTTTCTCTCATCTTGTTGTTCCTTGCTCATCTCAAATATGTTTGCTAAATTTTCCTATATGACGCATTGTTTTAATGCCTGTAAGTACATCTAAGAAAAGTTGATACATGAGCACTTTTTTGTTCATTAAGTCAATTTACCCAAAAAAGAACTAATTGGTGATTCCTTGGCTTAAAAAATTATTTATACACTCCAAATGCCATAGAAAATCAGAGATACTCATTTTTGCTCTTAAGCAAATGTGTAATAGGACACCAACCATTTGTTGAAAATGATTTAAAAGGCTAACATGGCTTCATGTCATATTATTATTTGTGCACCCTTATGTTAATCCACTTCAACACACATGCCTTGAGTGCTGCCACCTGTCTTAACTTCGTTTTTCTTTTATGATTGGTATATCTCATTCATTGGATCTCTATATTTTATGCCACTACATGCATCTAGATAGGTTGCAATTTTTTTTTTCTGATGTGAATAAGTCTTTACAAATCTATCGTGGGATATGATGAAGCCAGCCCAATCGAATAGAATGACTGTGTGTCTACTTTCTTCTGAGTTTTTAATAAATAGTGTGAATTATTTACTTAGGTCCCTTTTTTCGCTTCACCTTAACAGTAAAAGAATTCTTTGCAATTTTTTTTTTTAAAATTATGGAAAGCAATTTTAACTTTGGCTTTCTTCCCAATGTGTTTCAGAATGTTTCTGCGGGAATGAAGCTGTGGGGTGTGATTTCTGAAGTGAATGAGAAAGATATTGTAGTCAATCTTCCAGGTGGCTTAAGGGGACTAGTTCGTGCATGTGATGCATTTGATCCAATTCTAGATGTACAAGGGGCACGTTTCTTTTCACTGGATACATTTTTCTGATATTTTTTTTTGTAATAATTACTGAATTTTTTATTATGAATTAGACGTCCGTTTTGTTTTTCCTTTCTTGGAGAGTGTTAAGCTGATATAATGATAATATTGAAGATTGTTTCCCTTTCTTACTGGTTTTACTCCCTCTCCACATGGCAGGATGTGGAGACTAGCGTCATTTCTAGAATGTATCATGAAGGGCAACTTGTGTCTTGCATTGTATTGCAAGTAGATGATGATAAAAAAGAATTAGCACAAAGAAAGATCTGGCTTTCTTTGCGTCTGTCTGTATTGCACAAAAGCTTAACACTGGACTCTATTCAAGAAGGAATGGTATGTAGTTTCAAGGGTGTAGCCTCATATACACATTACATATATTTAAAGAAGTTTTGTTTGGATTTCCATAGTATTTTGCTTTTGTTCATATCAGTTTAGCATCATGGAATCTCTTTGGTACTTGGTAGTTACTAGGCTGGCTCATGAATTGAGTTGCTTGATTAAAGGTGACCAGTTTAGAGTTGTCACTTTTGCATATTTGGGGGTTCTCATACTGCCCGTGAAGATTTGGCAGTACTTGATAACTGAAATTATACTAATTTTCTATACAATACAATAATTCTTTTGCTTTCCTGGTTCTGCAAAATTTCTACCAAGTTGAAGAAATCAGACTGGGGAGTTTAAAGTTTAAGAATATGATGTTCTTCGATTCCAAGATATTCATAAATTTATCATGAATTTAAAACTGAATTAAATTATTTAACCAAATTTTTTCCTATTTCTTTGCACTCTTGGGGAAGTCATGGTTTCATATATACTCGTTGTCCCAAATTTTGTGAATGAAGTGTTTGCATGTTCTCTCTTTCTCTCCCCCTAATTTTGGAGGCAGTCATTATTCTTTTACACATTGAGGTAATTATATATATTTTCTAGCGTATTCAGCAGGTTGTAAGTTGATGCATTTTACACGATTTATGTAATGTTCAGGTGCTTAGTGCCTATGCAAAAAGCATTGAGGATCATGGCTTTATGCTTCATTTTGGATTGCCTTCTTTTGCTGGATTTATGCCAAAGCTCAGCCAATCTGGTAATTTATAGTCTGTCATGCTCCCTGGAATTGTTTAACATTGGTTTTGCTTCAAGATAGAATATCACTAAAAACAAACATTTGTGACAGTTCGTTGGGCCCTGTTTCTGGTTCTTGATAGAGTAATTTGAGTTAAACTATTTTGAGGAGCATAATTGCCTTGGTAGACATTAGCTTGTGCATTTCCTATTGTTGATCTGGTTAGTGCTGTAAACTGATGCTAATCAGCTAGTAGTTTTGGATGTCATTATTCTCTATTATAATCTGAAAATAGATTACTTTACTTAATGCAGCAAACCTGACTAGTTCAATTCTTTTGCATCAAGATTATTACAATTAAAAATATGATGTCTTTCCGAATATAATACTAGGTACAATAAGGGAGATTTAGGGATTCAGCTTTTCTCCAGTATATGCTTCATTGCTCGGTATCCATAGTAGCTTGTGCATTTCCTATTGCTCATCTGGTTAGTGCTGTATAATGATGCTAATCAGCTAGTAGTTTTGGATGTCATTATTCACTACTATAATCTGGAAATAGATTACTTTACTTAATGCAGCAAACATGACTAGTTCAGTTCTTATTTGTGCATCAAGATTATTACATTAATAGTATGATGTCTTTTTCAATAAAATAGTACATACGATAAGGGAGATTCAGGGATTCAGCTTTTCTCCAGTTTATGCTTCATTGCTCGTATCCTCTTAATTGTAGAGAGAAGAAACGCTGAAGTAGGCATGGGCCAGCTTTTACAAGGGATTGTAAAAAGTGTAGACAGATCTCGGAAAGTAGTCCATTTGAGTTCAGACCCTGGCATGGTTTCGAAGTGTGTGGTATGTTTCTTGGCTAGTTGTCTGCATTCATTGTTCTGGAGTCATTCTTCTACTAATTCATCTGTATTATTGCAGACAAAGGAGCTTAAGGGTATTTCAATAGATCTTCTTGTTCCAGGCATGATGGTTAATGCTCATGTGCAGTCAACCCTTGAAAATGGCATCATGTTATCATTTCTTACTTACTTCACTGGAACTGTACGTCACATTATTATTATTGTCGTCAAAATATTACAAATATGTTATATTCTTGTCTTTCGAATGATATATCTTTGTTTACAGGTTGATATATTTAATCTCGATAAAACTTTTCCTCCTTCAAACTGGAAGAACGATTATGCCAAAAATATGAAGGTAATAATGTTTTCAATTTATATTAGATGGAAATGGGTTTTAGGAATCTTTTCTGCTACCATTCCTTAACCTATGCCATTCAACATGGGTTGATATCATCTGGCCTAGATTGCTAGTAGGTAAAGAGTTGTTGAATTTGTTGTCTGAGTGGTTCTGCGAGTCCTTTGTTGAAGTTCGTAGATAAGTCTCAGTGTCATGGACATGATCTAATTCTGTAGTAATATTGTCCTGTTTCTACTTTCAATGAGTGTTGATGTTTGTGTTTCCATTCTCTTTTTGTTGTTGTGTAGTTCAATGCTCGGATCTTGTTTATCGATCCCTTAACTAGGGCTGTTGGTTTAACACTGAATCCTCACCTTGTCAGTAATAAGGCTCCATCATCTGTAAGTTTTGTTTTACGTAGTATACTTCTAGTGTTGTATTCCTTATACACTCTTTTTAGTTTGTCGGTATTATCATATACTCTACATATTTGTCTATTTAAGTTCTCTGCTTGATAGTTTAAGCTGCTTGCCTTTGATCTTCTGCTGTTATTTAATCCCTTCCCGATTCTCTCGGCATTCCTCCCCTGATACTTAGAAGAATAAGTATAATCTCTCACTCATATGACCTTATTTGTCGAACAGCTTGTTAAGATTGGAGATATATTTGACCAATCTAGAGTAGTCAGGGTTGATAAAGGGTCAGGTCTTCTTCTGGAAGTTCCTACTTTGCCAGTTCCAACCCCTGCTTATGTCAATGTAAGATTATTAAAAATCAACTTCTTGTGAGCTGGCAATCTCTATGTGGGCTTGATCTGCTAATTCTATTTTTATTGTGAAAAAAATCTCAGGCAGCTGATATAGCTGATAAGGAAGTTAAATTGGAGAAGAGTTTTAAGGAAGGAAGCTCTGTCCGTGTCAGAATACATGGATATAGGCTCTTGGAAGGGCTGGCAACTGGTACTTTGAAGGTAGTTTGCACTTTATTTATCAATAGTATGCTTTGTTGACAAGTAATCTTGTGAAACAAGGACTTTTTATATATTGAATTGGCGAAACTTAAAGTTATAGATCTAAGTTTGGGAATTGTTAGATAGAAGCCTGGGGCCTAAAATATGAGAGGGAGGCGGGAGGGCAATCAATAACAGATATTCTTATATGTCATTATTGATGTTTAGGCAGATTTTGTATAATACATAACCGTATCACCTCATTCTTATTTCGCAGCTAATTGCAATCAGAATGTTTTAACGGATATTTCTTGTTATTCTTCTAAACAGACTAGTGCTTTGGAGGGTTCAGTTTTCACTCACTCTGACGTGAAGCCAGGAATGGTGGTAAAAGCTAAGGTTATTGCCGTTGACAGTTTTGGTGCAATTGTCCAATTAGCTAGTGGTGTCAAAGCACTATGTCCTCTCCGTCATATGTCAGAATTTGAAATTTCAAAGCCCAGGAAAAAATTTCAGGTTGTTAAATATTATTGTTTTCCATGACCCTTCTGCATTTGTGCGGTCGAAATGGTAACTTTAGTTCTTTATCTTGATTCCAATTGCTATCTAAATATTAACATTTTGCAGGTTGGAATCGAGTTAGTATTTCGCGTTCTTGGCGGCAAGTCCAAGAGAATCACCGTTACACACAAGAAAACTCTTGTATGTTTTCTCTTGGATTCTATATTGTCGAAATTCTTTTCCTTATTCTGATATATATGTTTTATATTTAGCCTGGCTTGTGAATGTCATTCTTTTTCACTTAACCTTGTGTGAAGTTCTGAAGGTTGAGATTGAGGTTGATATCTTCCACTGATTTTAACCTCAATCAGGAGTTGTATCTGTGTTGAAAGAGCAACTTAAAACTCTAACACTAACCTTTGGTTAAATTTTTCAACTTTGAAAGTGGACTTGGCTACAGACAATTAACTTCACCCAGCATAGGGATGGGGGAATTGTTCAAATCAATTATTTGTGCCTTTAGCTCTTATGTGGGACTGAGAATTGTATATGTGTTCATATATTGTATGTTTATAGCTCTTTATGACTAAATGTTCATAGATGTTAACTTTTTTTGAACTGTTAGTTCATGGAGGGTCAAGTGAATCAAATTTTACTTGCTGACAGATCTTGTCCGGGACCAGACTTGTCCCCTGTTTTTCACAATACTTTGTATTCTAGTAGTTCTGTTGTCTTGCTTCCCTGAATGCATTTGTTCCGGGATTATTTCAGGTAAAATCAAAGCTAGAGATTCTTAGTTCTTATACCGATCGACTGATGGGCTAGTCACTCATGGGTGGATTACAAAGATCGAGAAGCATGGATGCTTTGTTCGGTTCTACAATGGGGTTCAAGGATTTGCCCCCAGGTCAGATTACTGCACTTGAGAAATAATATGTTGTGGATTTTGTTTTTGCGATGTTATTTTCTTGAGCATATGTATTCCTCTTCTGTGCTACTCTGATACCATTTTACAATTTGAGGAAATAATGTATTAATAATATTGAACTTCTGTTACAGATCAGAACTTGGTTTAAGTCCAGGCAGTGACATACATTCCGTTTGTCATGTTGAACAAGTTGTCAAGTGTAGAGTTGTCAAATGTATTCCTGCTTCACGCCCGGATAAATCTCAGTTTCAACGTGACACCTACTACGAGGTTTATATCCTTTTTAACCCTGTGATATTTGTGTGACACAAAATATGTTTTGCTATATTATTCCTTTTCCTATTAATATTTGATAGGGCATCGGAGGATGAGCGCATCAAACCAGGCAGCATAGTCTCTGGAGTTGTCGATAGTATAGCACCTCACGCAATTGTAGTGGGTGTCAATGATGCAAGTGGCATGAAAGGCACTATTTTTCTTGAACATTTGGCAGACCACCATGGTAACTTTATGCCCTTGTTACTTCCTGATATCATTTGGAATTTTCCACTATGTTCTGCTCATCCCTGTGATTCTGCTGGTCTTCAGTTTTTGTATTTAATTTTGCTCCTGATTCTCTCCATATGTGTAACAGGGCTTGCCACTTTACTGATGTCTGTTATGAAGCCAGGATACCACTTTGATAAGCTGTTGGTTCTTGGTAATCTTTACATTGTTCCTCCAACACCTATTATGATTGATCTATCTGAGAGTTGCTTTCTTCTGTTATTCTAATCACTTTAACTTCTCTATGGAATATTTGTCGGACCATCTACCAAAAAAAAAACTAATCTAACTAAATATGAGAATGGGAAAAATGGAATAAGACAAAGCATGGTTGTCATTTTGCATTAGACAAAAATTTAGGAGTAATGGATATAAAGAATACATTGTGATCTTTTTTTGGCCTGCTCAAGCAATTGCAGCAGACCTGTGGCTGACCTTTTTTTTTTCTTTTTTTGAGTGAACTACAATGTGAGAACTGGACTTTCTGATATGGTTCAGTAAAATGTTGCAGATACTGAAGGAAACAATCTTATACTCACTGCCAAGCATTCACTAGTTAACTCGAACGAACAGCTTCCTCTTGATGTTAGCCAAATCTGTAGTCATTCTGTGGTCCATGTAAGAATTTTCCTTTCTTTTTTTTTTTTTTTTTTTTGCTAGTTCCTGTTGATTGATAGCCAAATGGTTTTAAAACACTTGAGAATTTCATCTTATCCTTGGCTCATGTACATTTTTTTGCCCAGGGTTACATCTGCAATATAATTGACACTGGATGCTTTGTTCGCTTTATTGGACGTATGACTGGTTTTGCTCCCAAAAGCAAGGTATGAAATCAAAAGTACCTAGTGTCTGTAAATTCATAACTTTTAAATCACTGTCTATATTAAGTCATGATTTCTGGATGTTTTGCAGGCTACTGATGACAGGAGATCGGATCTCTCTGAAGTCTTTTACGTGGGGCAGTCTGTTAAGCAGCAACATAGTTGATGTAAACCACGAAATCAAGACTTAGTGTATACACTGAAAAATCCAGGATTCTTCTTGTTTAATCTTTCCTTTCTTATCTCTTTCCAGGTTGCTAGTGATACAGGTAGAGTAACACTATCATTGAAGCAGTCATTGTGCTGTTCGACTGATGCATCTTTTATTCAAGAATACTTTATTTTGGAAGAGAAGGTAACATCTGAATTTCTCTCACTCATTGACAAACTTCTTTAGCGTACACGCCATGAGAACATTGAGAAGAGACCGTGTCATATTTTAGAATTTTTCCAGGATTAAAGAACTGGGATAGTAACTACTACTATATCTAGCAAAATGATCAACTGGTTCTTACCTAAACTGATCTTTCCCTGGTTAGCTTTTAAATTTATTGCCATAATTTTGTTTCACCTTGTTAGTTCTCCAATCTTGTCTGTTTCTCGAGATGGTTGAACTATTTGTTTTTTATACTAGTAAGTTCTGTATACTTAAGTTTTTATCTTCTTATCGGGAGGGAGGATTGCAATTGGTGAAAGTTTAGTCCTTTTGTTGGTTCTTTTGGAGAGGTAGACTGCAGATGATGAAAGTTCAGGCCATTTGTTGGTTGTTTTGGGAGGGAGAGGGTAAACAATAAAAATTGCGTTTTTTTAATTGGTCTTTAGTTTTACAACCTGCCAATGTCCTCTTAATTTTCTTAGGCATGCCAGTTGTCAACTCTGGCCATCATTGTCTACATGTGTTGTCTTCTATGGGTGTGGGTTCTATTGCTATTTATTGCCGAACTTTGAGTTCATCCTACACTTCTTTTGCCAGATTGCAGAGCTACAAGCTTTGGACTCTGACAGCCGCCGATTGAGATGGGTGGATGAATTTGGTATTTGTAGCATTGTAGAAGGAAAAGTGCACGAAATTAAGGATTTTGGTGTTGTTATCAGCTTTGAGGGATATAATGATATCTATGGCTTCATTTCACATTATCACTGTAAGTCACTGTCCTAAAATTATCTATGGTTTTCTTTTTGGGTCTGGTCGACGATGATAAAGAGACAATTCTTTGCAGTGGCTGGAACCACCGTGGAAAACAACTTGGTTGTCAGAGCTGCAGTTCTTGATGTTTCGAAGATTGAACGCCTTGTCGATCTGTCTTTGAAGACAGAGTTCATCAATAGCTCTAAAAAAGAGAGTTCTACTGTAAAAACTCTTAAGAAGGTTTGCCTTTAGTGTCAAGTATATTAAGAAGGCTTTCTAAGTTTTGTCATGTTGTCTCATTCTCAGGCATGATTTTCATAACAATAATTGTGCTGACTGCTTATATATATTTTTCTCTCCTTGGTTTTTGAGAGGTCGCATAGGTATTAAATGTTGCTGTTTCATCGAAGCCGTCGACTCTTTGTACCTAATTATTGTATTCTTGTATGCAGAAACGCAAAAGAGAGGCTCATAAGGAGTTAGAAGTGAATCAAATGGTAAATGCAATTGTTGAGATTGCGAAGGAAAATTACTTGGTAAGTTGTTAGTTTTCCTTTTATTATTAATTTCATTTTAATATGCCATGGTATTTGTGTGAATGCTAAACCTTTCCCCCTTTATCTAAGCAGGTTCTCTCAATTCCAGCTTATGGTTTCACCATAGGCTACGCATCACTAACTGATTACAACACACAGAGATTGCCTCCTAAACAATTTGCCCATGGGCAGAGGTAATAATGCAAATGCTGGTTGCTTAAAATGGCACAGATACTTTTGAATTGGGTGACTGGTAGACTCTTAGCAATGTTCATCAGTGCATGTAAAACTTTTAAATGCTTGGTACAATGCCATATGTTTCTTGGTTGTTTGTTTATAAATAAAATGTGCAACAATTAGTTAATATCGTGTGCCTTACATTATCGTATTAAATAGTAATCACATCTCTAAATGCTTAGACAAGGCTTGTCTGCTTAACCTATCATGTTAGCATGTGGATTTTGGTATGTATGCCTGCTTGTGCTTGATAAAACGTACCAAGCGATGAACATACGAATTAAAAGGTAGTGGACCTTAAGGCTGCGTTTGTTTTGGGATTTAAGTGTGCGGAGCAAGTCAAGGTTTTAGAATCCAGAGATTTAAAATTCTTGATGAATAGTAAATGTATGTGTTTGTTTTGGGATTTGAGTAGGGTGAGATTTAACTCTATGTCAAATCAATGTTTAATAGTGATTGATGTTGTATTATTATATTATATTGAGTAGAGTAATATAGTGTATAAATAATGATGTATTGAGAAGAGTAATAATAGGTTTTATAGGTGTATGTAGGTGTGGATTGAATTTGTAATTTGAAAACCAGACTCTAAATCTCAAACTTGTATGAGACGGGGAGCTCAAAGTTCTAAGTCCATCCGTGTGAATCCCAAAACAAACATAGCCTAAAGGACACAAATGTATACTGACTGCATATCAGCTGAATTGATCATGTTGTTTGTGTATTTGTATTTTCTTGTTAAAAGGAAAAACTCAATTAATACCTTAGTGAGGACATGAATTGTTTGTGCAGATATTAATCTCTGGTGCAGGTTTTTGGTTGGTAAAAAGAGATAAAATAAAACACGTCCTTTCCCATGACCTCTTACCTGGCCCGTTTTAGTAGCTGGACCAGTACCAACCACAGCATGTGTTAAGTCAAGAGAGAGCTAGGGCAGAAAAGGAATATCTCTTTTAGTTAATTTATTTTCTAATAAGTGGAATATTATTTTAAGAGCAAGCACCAAGCGGCTGAAGGGATTTTTTTATTGTTTAAATAAAGATAATACAAAAAACTTAATAACCAAAAAATGTTGATTTGGTTGAGAATGAGTTTGTTTCTACTTCAGGTATGATATGATTATATAACATGTTGAGCTACCTATCAGCAGGTTTGAGCCATTCCAAACCAGAGCCTATTCAGTAATATAAATTAGTAGTTTTACTAAGTTACCAGAATGGATTTGCTCTGCCGCCTATATATATATATATATATGTAACTGATTTTTGATCTCATATTAAAGTGTTCATCAGATTCAGCTGCACCTGACTTGTCTTCTGGAAGCTACTGCTATTGTAGAATGTCTTCCTTTTTAGGAGAATGCTTTCAGAGATTATGTTTAAAATATAGGGCGTCTTTTGTGTCAAAGTCTAGCGTAAGGGAACATCCTACATGCCCTGAACATGTTGCTTCAGCTGTTAAAAAGTGCCTCTCTGGGCATGGTTTAAATTTAAATTTGAACTGAGGTCCTTTCTCGAATGCTGTGAACTATTTTGCTTGTTTCTTGTATTTTCTAGGTTGTATTATTTGCACTGTTACATAATTCCCATGTTTTTGTGTGTGTGTGCAGTATCTCTGCCATTGTAACGGCTCTCTCAGCTCCTGCAACCGGTGGGAGGTTGCTGCTGCTTCTCAAATGTTTAAGTGATGGCGTGGATACATCTAGTTCTAAGCGTGCAAAGAAGAACTCTAGCTATGATGTTGGATCTCTCATTCAGGCAGAGGTTCGAATTATTTCATTTTCTTCAGTTATGAACCACAGCTTTGGATGCAGATTATTTACCTTACATAAATGATATCTTTGGTTGATTTTCAGATTACTGAAATGAAGCCTCTTGAAATGCGGGTGAAATTTGGATCTGGATTTCATGGAAGAATTCATGTAACTGAGGTTGTGAGTCTTTATCTTCTATTTTTCTAGATTGAGGACATGTGCAGCCTCCTTTGGTTTTTATGTTTTAGATTCTTTGTGGCAGGCAACTGATGATAATTCTGCTGAAAGTCCCTTTAGTGACTACAGAATTGGTCAAACATTGACTGCAAGAATTGTCTCAAAGGGTATAAAGCTTGAAAACATTAGAGGATGTTTCGAATTATCGATCAAGCCAACCTTGCTTGAAGGTAAGCAATGTTTTTCATCTGACGTTTACATTTAGCATGATGATACTGGTGATAGATCTAAAGTAGTAAAAATCATGACTGGGGATGGAGATAAGAATTATTTCCTAAAATCACTACTGGTACTTATATTAAGCTGTATTATTGATGCTGGAAAACTTGTTTTCTTTGTGTATATGAAAATTCGGAAGTGTAAAATTAGTACTTCTCTTTTGTTTGACTGATGATCTTGTCATGTCTCCAACTTAGATAGCGCATATACAGATTGATCATTCTGTTCAGTCAACAATTTTTTGCTTGAGTCAAACTGTGATACATTTTTTGAAATTTTTTATTTGCTGAATCACATTGAATACTTGCAATCAATATTATAAAACAATAGCATACTAAAATTTGCCCAAATTATGGATATCAAAAGTAATCTGCATGAAATCTTAATACTGCCACTAAGTATTTTCCAGAAGTAGTACTGTGCTGAATTTTGTTTTCGTAGAATTTTCTCTTTTTCCTATTAGCTGAGAATTTAGAATATTCCAAGGAGTCTCTAGCGGAGGTTTGGAAGAAAGAGGAACATTAGAAATTTGTTCTTTTGTTGTAGATTTATTTATATGGGATTTCTCATCACTTGTATCCATTTTATTCAAAAATATCTAAGCAGTAAATACTTCAATATATCCCTTCCGTTGGACTCGTTTAGCTACTTAGGTATCACTCTGCTGAACCCCCAACCCGAGTCTTAACTGCAGGGTAAATTGTTTAGAAAGTTGGTGATACACTAATTTTAATTGTGTTGTGTATACAGGATATAATGAAATAGATAAGAAGCTATCTTCTGAAGGATTCAACTACTCATATGGAGAAAGTGTTTCTGGTTTTGTGTATAAAATTGACCCTGATTGGGCATGGATGACTGTATCTCGAGATGTTAACGCTCAGTTGTATATTCTTGACTCTTCTTGTGAGCCTCATGAACTTGCTGAATTCCAAAAGCGGTTTTACGTTGGTAAAGCTGTTTCTGGTTTTGTAATCACTGTGAATAAGGAGAAGAAGTTACTTCGTCTAGTCTTGCATGCTCCAGTTGGTGGTTCTGAAGGAATTGTTTCTGACCATCATTTGTTAAGCCATTTAGTTGAAGGCAGTGTTGTGGGTGGCAGGATTTCTAAAATTCTTCCTGGTGTTGGTGGATTGTTGGTCCAAATTGATCAGAACCATTATGGGAAAGTTCATTTTACTGAATTGACAAACTCATGGGTCTCAAACCCACTTTCTGGTTATCATGTGGGACAGTTTGTGAAATGTAGAGTTTTGGAGATCAACTCTGCTTTTAAGGGAGCTGTCCATGTTGACTTATCCCTAAGATCAATTCCAGATGCTTCCGCTGAGCTCAATGGCAGCACGTAAGCTTATATTTATGCTGAGTGTGGAATTTGTCTTCCTATCATGCTTCCTTTTTGACATTATAGGTTTTAGTAATCATATGGATCACCGATCTATGTTGCAATTGGTCCCTAATGTTTCCTTGTGTTCCTTTGACAACTGTTCCCATTGATATCTAGATACTGATGAGTGAATGCATGTTGCACTAATATTAGTGGCTTGAGAATGTGGTAAATAAATATTTCTGGGTTAGGAAAATAGTGTTCAGAAGGTGTTGAAGAACTTTTTGCAAGGTCATTGGTCTTTTTCAATTTACAACTTAAATGATTAACACATGTATGCAGAAATCTTTTTGCTGGAATGAACCTGTAGGTTTTTAACTGCATGAATCTACATCATGTCAATTGAATCATCAAAAGTGTGACACCATCGAAAGTTTAAGTAATTTGAACATGTAGCTATAAGGTTGATAGTTCATGTGTGCAATCTTTACCAATAAGGTATAAGGCTCTAATATTAGATGCAAATTTATTGGTTTTGTAAATCTATACATTATTATATGTAACTTGATTTTATTTAATAATTTGGTCCTGTTCTCAGAACCTCCCTAGCAATTTGAGATATATCGACTTTTGGAAGTTAATTTTATAGCCTGGCATGAGTCATCATATTATCATTGCTCTTTTATAATTACATATCTACAGTATCTCTCGTCTCAACACAAGTTCATGATTGCAGGCACAATTGTATCCAGTGTGTGGACAAAATAACAGACCTTCATCCTAATATGGTTGTACAGGTACTATACTGTATTACTTTTTCATACACCAATATTACCATGATTGTGGCATTAGTATTGGACAAAAGTTTATGTCAAACTCAAGTCATTTGTCTGTTAACTTTTTGTAGCATGAGTATCAATGTCTTGGTGTGTATTCTTGCTCATGTCCTCTATAATGTTTTTTTGTGATTCCTCATTGCTGACTGCTGTAGGGTTACGTTAAAAATGTCTCTGCAAAAGGATGCTTTGTCATGCTTTCGAGGAAGATGGATGCCAAAATTCTCATTTCTAATTTGTCGGACAATTTTGTTGAAAATCCAGAGAAGGAATTTCATGTTGGTAAACTTGTGGTTGGCAAGTAAGTATACTAAATTTAAAATTTCCCATGTTGATGGCAGAATGCAACTCTGACATCTGATGCAGGGTGCTATCAGTGGAACCATTATCAAAGCGTATTGAAGTCGGCCTTCGGACTTCAAGTGCAGTCGGTGCACCAAAGTCAGAAGCTAATCACCTAGAGCAAATTATTGCTGGAGATGTTGTTCATGGAAAAATCAAGCGCATTGAGTCCTATGGGCTGTTTATATCCATTGATCTCACAAACGTGGTAAGTTAACTGATTTCTTGCTCGAAGAAGATGTTCTAGTAAATTTGTTGGCTTTGCTCAAGAGCTTGTCTTGTGTGGGTTGCATGTGTGGATATCAAATTACATGTTGGCTGTGGAGTTTTTCCTCGTATCTTACTTTATGTGCACAGACTATCATCCTGGAATCAGCTTGTTAGATGAATGTCAAATATTTTTATTCTCACTGGTCACAATATATGGGGACCTTATGTATTGAACTAATGAGAGCTTGTGCTCAAGCTGGACTCATATGCTTATGATTCTTTCTTTTGCATAGGTTGGATTGTGCCATATTTCAGAGCTTTCTGACGATCATATAGATGATCTACAGTCAACGTTTAAAGCAGATGAGAGAGTGACAGCAAAAGTTTTGAAGGTTAGTCCACTATCTATAATCAAACATTGTCAAGTTCATGTGAATAGATAGAATGATAAATGGAAGGGTCGCTTTGATTTATTTGTATGTGCTTCTATTTGCTCATATGTGATTTTTCGTTGGGTTGGATGGGGAGTAAAACAAAAGCAATATAAAATGTATAACTTTGCATGTGATAATGGTGCTCTGCTTTGAAGCTATTTGGATAGTCCCACATCATTTCATCTTCCAAATTGCAAAAACTCTGTGTGTTAAGTAATGATGATCCAGGAGTAGTATGTTGAAAGAAAAAAGGAGTTTGAAATTCTTGAAACTTCAATTAATTTGACACCTTATTTTGTTTCAGGTGGATAAAGAGAAAAACCGGGTTTCTTTGGGGATGAAGAATTCATATATTGAAGATGAGGAGACACCTTCGAGACAGAGCCATGATTTTGCCATTGGCATGAATGGTCCTGTCAAACCAACAATTTTACCACAGAACAACTCAGAAAACATGAATATCGATGATGATGATTCCATACTAGGTGATGCTGAATCTAGGGCTCTTGTACCTCCTCTCGAAGTTCCACTGGATGATATAGAAAGCTTTGATGTTGAAGCTGGTGTTGCTCAAGGTGTGGTAAATTCTACTACTGCAGTGGATACCACCGAGGATAAAAACAAAAAGAAATTAAAAAAGAAAGCTAGGGAAGAGAGGTAAGGGGGCTCTGTACAAATCCTTTTGCTTTGATTTTATGTATGAATATCACGCTTTCATTTTTTTCTATATCGGTTGCTGTGGATTTAAAGTGTAATTTTCTAATGATTCTGTGAAGGGAGCGAGAAATAAGATCTGCTGAGGAGAGGCTGCTAATAGATGACATCCCAAGGAGCACCGACGAATTTGAGAAACTTATTCGGAGTTCCCCTAACAGCAGTTTTATATGGATAAAATACATGGAGTTTATGGTTGCTTTGGCAGACATCGACAAGGCACGATCTGTTGCTGAAAGGTACAAAATTCAGTTAGTGTTCTATTTTAAGTTTCTGTCATATCTATGAATTTCAGCATGAATATCTTCTATGGATATATATCTGTAGCATGGATGCTTCATTGTTTCTTACTTCATTTAGGTACGACAGTGGTTTAACTCTCTCTCTATCTCTTTCCCATGAAACTCTTCACTCGACTGTTATATTAGGGCTTTGAGAACAATAAATATCAGAGAAGTGTCTGAGAAGCTGAATATCTGGGTTGCTTTTTTCAACTTGGAAAACGAGCATGGCAATCCTCCAGAGGTATCTGATTAGGCCCCAATTTCTTTTCCTTTTGGGAGTTCGATAGTTGAAAAAGAAAAAATAGCATTACAAAATTGTTTTAACTTGAAAACTCGTTTGCTCAAGTTTTTAATTTTAGAATTCTTTTTTTTTTTTTCAGGAGGCTGTTTCAAAAGTATTTCAAAGAGCATTGCAGTATTGTGATCCCAAAAAGGTACATCTAGCATTGCTGGGTATGTATGAGAGAACAGAACAGCATAACTTGGCTGATGTGCTTCTTGACAAAATGACAAGAAAGTTTAAGAAGTCGTGCAAGGTACCCACATATGGTTTCCCATTAATACTAATGCCACTGGAATTTCCCATAGTGACGTATATTCTGTTTGGCATCCAGGTGTGGCTAAGAAAGATCCAGTTATTTTTGAAAAAGAACAGTGATGGCGTTCAGTCTGTTGTAAATCGAGCTCTTATGTGCCTACCACGACATAAGCATATAAAATTTATTTCACAGTCTGCGATTCTTCAGTTTAAAACCGGTGTTCCAGATAGGGGAAGATCCATGTTCGAGGGCATGCTCCGCGAGTATCCCAAGAGAACAGATTTATGGAGTGTCTATCTTGATCAAGTAATACCTTAGTTGATGAAGTTTTTTTTTTCTCTTGCTCAAAAATTAACACGTTGAAGAAAAAGATAAAATCTATTTTTGTTGGGCTATCTCCTTATAACTAGTTTTAAAACTAACAGGAGATTCGGCTTGGTGATGCGGATTTGATTTGCGCATTATTTGAGAGAGCAGTAAGTTTGAGCCTTCCCCCAAAGAAGATGAAGGTGAGGTTATGTTAGCTAGGTTGCTTCTATTGTATCTGCAAACTCTGGATATTATTTATTATTAGTATTAGCATTACAATTATAGTAATAATAATATTAATGCTTTGTGATGGTGATGGTGGTGCAGTTCTTATTCAAGAAGTATCTCGAGTATGAAAAGTCAATCGGTGATGAAGAACGAATTGAAGATGTGAAGAAGAAGGCTATGGAATATGTTGAGGCTACCCTCTCATGATGGAGACACCACTGAGTGTTGTGCTATTTCCAACTTCGTCTCTTATGAGGGGAGCTGGTCCAGCTGAGGCGCGACCCTGGCAGCGAAGGGGGGCCTAGGGAAGGCCGGCGACTACATGAGGGGAAGCTCTGGTTATACGCATATGTAACTCATTCAGTGTACCATTTTTGACTTGTGTTTAATTTGTATGTAAAACCATTCTGGGAAGAATATTTCCATCCATGTCACTAAATTATTGCAATCTTACTTGTGAAGCACCATGTTTGTCTGGCTTCAACTGGGTTTTTTTGTTTTTTTATCAGTCCGGTTTATCCATTTTTGGCTATGCATTTATCATCAGCAATACATCCATACGTCATCATCTATTCACCCATTGTTATCTCATCTTACAGTTTTGTGAAACTTGTTTATAGTATGAAATTGATACCATTATACTTATAAATTAAGAGCATTATTCTTGTAAATTAATACACATAACATTTAATGCAACGATATTAATTTATAAATGTGTAATTATATAAATTTTATAAAGTGAACAAGTTGCACATGAGATTTACTTTTAATAAATATGTCCTTTTTAAGGCATTGTTTTGATGCATATAAGTATAACTATAAAGGGTTGATACATAAGCACTTTTTTGTTCTCATTTAAAATGTGTTAGAAGTGGCTGGCCTTGGATTTGCCCAAAAAGAACAAATTGGTGATTTCTTGGCTCAACAATTCATTCACACTCCAAATGCCATAGAAAATAAGTGAGTTACGAATTTGTGCTCTAAAGCAAATGTGTAATAGGACACCAACCATTTGTTGAAAATGAATTAACAGGCTAATATGATGGTTTCATGTCATATTATTATTGATAAAAACTCGTATAAAACGGTTTTATATATGAGACGAAGTACAATTTAGCACAAATCAACATCCATTCCTCCCAAAATACTAAAGCGTCAATGTTCATATTGTGTCCCGTCTCACCATGAGTCCGTCTCACGAAAGTGTGCCTCAAACAATTGTGCACTCTTGTGTTAATCCCACTTCAACACCCACCCGTCTAACTTCTGTGGTTGATCATTTTTTTTTTGTATAATTGATATCTCATTTATTGGATCTTTATATGTTGGGAGATGAATTTAATAAAAGATATATGATTTTGATTAAGATCCCAAAACCCCTAAGTATGACATGTTCAGAATGATCTTGATAGTTGAGTCAGGATTCAGTTTTAGAGTATTCAAGATGTTATCTCGCAAAATGTATAGTACAGACATAGTTCAGATAGGTTCTCAAGACTCAAGAACTCAAGATGTTTCGAAGAAAATCAAGTTTCAAAGATGAAATCAAGGTTTCAAGATTCAAGAAGAAATCGAGATATCAAGACTCAAGATGATAATCGGTGAATCAAGACTCAACATGAAGACTAAGATATCACCAAGATAACTATAAAGACTGAAGACTCAAGACCTCAAGACGTAAAAACTCAAGACGCAAGATCAAGATCGAGAATTGAAGATCAAGAATACTGAAGGCACAATAATTATCAAGACTCGCAATATATCAATGCTCAAGATGAACTCAATGTTCCGAGGCATCAATATATCTATTCAAGGATGCAACATCGGAAAAAAACGATTCCTTAGAAAGTTAGATATTGCCAAGACATTCAAATGCGCAAAAGGAACTAAGTCAGAAGTGTTGTTAAGGTTATATCAAACTCAGAGTTTGTAACCAAAAGAGCCGTTGAAGGTGTCTACCTTTAACTGGAGACAAAAGTCAAAAAGAGGAAGACAACATACCATACTGATAATCGACAAAGGTGGACAGATCGCTGAAAAAGATGTCAGATGTACAAAAGTTCCAGACTGCAAAAAGTGAAGACCGGCTACATGAAAGGCTATTGCCTAAAACGTGTTAGGGAGTTTCAAACCCTAAATATAGCCGTTCCTCACACACCATAAGAGGAAACTCACGAAGTCATTCTCTCCCGGATAGTTTTCAAGAGTGACCTTGGTGTATGCCTATAAATCTTGGTGACCTCTCACATTGTAAGGTTACGGAAATTTATCGCAACTCAAGAGCTCAAACTTATTCTTGCAAAAGTTAAAGCACTCGAAAAAACTTAGAATTTCCCAAGTGCTTCTATATTGAAGAGAGCTCACTATACTAAGCCTAGCTTGATAAGATTTATCCAAAGCTTAGTCGAGATATCGCATTGTGCTTCATTGTAAAGGATATCTCATCCTAGTTGGAAACCAACCGAGAAACCCCAAACCCTTGAGAAGGTAGTTGGAGTGTGTTTGTTGGTGAGAAGAGTTGTAAAGAGTTAGTAAACTACGGTAGTTAGAAAAACTCTAGAGGAGAAGTTAGTAAGCTGCTGTGGGTAGTCCGAAAGCTTGGTTGTGGTTGAGTAAGTAAACTACGGAGGAGGTAGTGTAAAGCTCAAGGTCGGTCGAGTAAGTAAACCACGGGAGTAGTCGTAAAACTCGGCCGAAGTTGAGTAAGTAAACCACGGAGGTAGTCGAAGCTCAAGGTCGGGTTGAGTAAGTAAACTACATGGAGTAGTCGAAAAACTCGTGGCCGAAGTTGAGTAAGTAAACCACGCGAGGTAAATAAAGCTCGAAGTGTTTAGTGAATTTCTCGAGGATCGAGAGAGAGTGGATGTATGAGCTTGAGTCTCTCGAACCACTATAATTGCCGTGTTTTTTATTGCTTTTCCTTATGCTTAATCGTTGCATTGACTTGATTTTGAAAGCATACTTTTTCATCGATATTCAGTTGGAATCAATCTACTGAAGTTGCATGTAATTGAATCACAGCTTAATCACTAATTCATAAAGGGAAGGTTTTCAGTAAAACTTAAAACGAGTATAAACTAAAGGGCCAACCATTCCGCATGACGATTGAGTAGCTAGAACAGATAGTTACCAAACTGAACTCTCTTCTGAGGATTCAGTAAGTTAGTTATCTGATCCAAGCAACTCAGGATCTCTGACACTCAGGACTCGGTTGGGATTATCTCGAGGTATCTCAAAAGCATTTCCAGATCACTGCATCTCAAGACTTTATTTCAGAGAGCGATCTGCGGCTTCCGAGTAACCTAATCTTCAGGATTATCTGACCCAAGCTGACCTCAGTAAGAAAAAGTTTTAAAACACTGAACACGTGTATTCCCCCCCCATACACGTGTAAGACTCGTTTGCACCGGGACCAACATTATATTTTATGCCACTACATGTATCTAAATGCGACCCTGCTATCATGGGATATGAGATTTAAACGACCCTGCTGGTTGAGTGTTTTGACTTTAGAAAAAGACACAAGTCTGGCCTATATATTATATAATTAATATATTTTTTGAAAAAAAAAAACTAGACTTAATTTGTTTACTAATAAGGCTGAGTCGAGCTTTAGTAGGTCAGACCATATTAGGGCTGCCCGACCCATTCAGCCCATTGAGCATACAAAAAATATAAGCTTAGTCCTCAACTTTATTTTGGGTTTTGGCCGCTAAGCCCAATACCTTTTTTTTTTAATTTTAAAAAAAAAAAAAGAGTTATATTTAATTTTTTTTGAGATAAAAATCAACATAAAAAAATACTAACTCCCCAGAATCCATGCACATGGTTAGATCATTTAAAGTTAAATCGCAACGATTTATTATATGCATTTTTAGAACCTTTGGATAAAATAAAAAACTGAGGCAAGTCAACATTTTTCTCAAGCACAAGGGCTTTGTGTAGAATCAAAGTACATAATTTAAAGAAAGGTTTCAAATGCTCCTTATTAATAATTTATATTTGAAAATAAAAATTTTCACTTAATATCTAATAGACAAAATCCTTCCACATGAATACAATTTTATAAAGAGTGATGCTTGTGTGCATCAATTGAACAAGATGCAATTAGTGCAATTTGATTCAATTTTAATTTAGATGAACCATGAACTCTTAATCTAAACCCTAAACCATTAACCATTCAGGTCGGGTGAACCATGAACCACTTGGACAGGGTTCAGATCGGGTCGGGTTGAGTCCGGATCTTTAAAAAAACTGAAAAAAACTATTAAAAAAAGAGAGAGAAAAAACTAAACCCATTCAGGTCGGGTGAATTATGAACTAGTCGGGCCGAGTTCGGGTCGAATAAAAAATTGAAAAAAATTCAAAAGAAAAAAAAAGCTGGAAAAAAAAGCTGAAAAAAATAAAAAAAAATCAAATTGCACCAATTTTAAATTAGTGCAAATGGTGCACAGGAGAATTTGTCTTTTATAAAATACAAATTCTAATTCCTAAAAATTATATAGTTATTTATTAGAAAAAATTAGAATGTCAGAGCAATCGGACAACTCATTAACCCACATAGCTAATGAATATTTTGACCCGAGCCCATTAGGTCCACGGGCCACATGGAACGAGTCAAATAGCCCAGCCTATAATTTTATGTCCCAATTTATAATTTTTGGACCTATAGTTTTATAATCAAACTTATACTTACCTCTGAATTGGCTAGACTGGCCCATTGCAGTTGGCTCGAATTGTCGACTCTAGTCTGCCTGTTCCACCCTAATTTTATAACTTACTAGTATTCAAAAGCGCACGATATCATCTGTTCCAAAAATGATATTTCACTATGTGTTCCATAGTTTAGATTAATGACATGTGGAATTGACAAAAATATCAAACAGATCACCATAATCCTGGGTCCATATGTTAAAGATCCAGGAGGTGGAATAATTCTGGAACACGAAAAAGTGGCACAGAGAAATTGAACTGATTCAAAAATCCATTAACTGCAAAAACAAAAAATCCTCCTAATTTGTATTAGGCCTACTTAAGTGCATGTTTTGAACTACTATTATTAGTTTTATGGTGGGACTTAACTTTTTTTAAAAATAAGTACGGCTTGAGTACTTGTTGTGTTTTAAAACACTACCTTAAACTAACTGTTCAGATTATTAGTACCCTCTTTTTTAAGAAATACACCATTTAAATTAGAACACTACTCAAAGATGACAAAATCTCATGTGGAATTAGTGCACGGATCACCCAACTTTATTCATATATCCATAAAACATGTCTAATATATTCAATGAATTAAATATTTTTTTAAATGAATCATTCAATTATATGAGTGTACGGTGCACTTGATTGCGGAAGATACCCCGCCCAAAAGATTAGTACATCTATCCTAAAAAAAAGTCATTTTTCCCTTAAAAAAAAAGACCCTAATTTTCTTTACTCCTTTTTTTATTTTTTTTATTTTGCCTCCTTCAAAAAAAATCTCACCCATACGTCCGCCGCCCCCCCACACCCCCAACTCCGGCACCGGCCGCCCACCCCAGCCCCCAGCCCCCATCTTCATCATATCCAGTCTTCTTCGACACTCATATGGTTATATTTTGAGCTACTACTATATAAATTAATGGTATTCCTGCGCGCTATTACCACAGCTGCTGCTCTTTTCAGGCACCACCGCACCCCTCATTTTCCGACTTCTCTATCTACAGTGAGTTCTCTTCTACTATATCTCTGCTGAATTGCCTAATTACTTATAGCTACTAGTAATGCTGTCGGTATTGTTCTGATTTTCAATTTTGAAAATTTGTGGGCTTTTTCGTATTATGTGAGGCTTCTCGTTGTGCACTATTGTTCTTCATATTCGTGTTTTCAGTAATTTATGATAAAAAGAATATGAAACCACATTCCGGATTGTGATACCCAATTTGCTTAGAGGGGTAACGAATTCTTTCAATAGTTATTTCTTTCTGCTATAATGTTTGAAAGTTGCAACTGTATCTACATGAATTGCTTTCATACTAATCTAAGATGAGGCTTTTGCACTTAATCTTGCATAGAGAAAAAAATGGTGTAAGCCAATTGAATGACCCTGCAGTATGCCTGTACCAATTATGTGGATCTTTGTATCAAATTGGAGCAAAAAGGAAATGGAATTAACAGAAAAATTAAAAAGAAAAGTATATTTTTTTGGCTATTTGTACTGTTATGCATTGCCATTGAAAGTATATTGCATATACTTCAACTTACTTATTCTGTTAAACTGCTCACCTTCCACCCATTGCTTGCTTGCTAGATATTACTTGTCTTTCTGGTTTTTACTGTAAAAGTTCATTGTACCATGCCTCGCCCTGAACGTATGAGATGTTTTGCAGAAAAAAATATCTTTCAATCATCCATTTAAAAGAAGAGAGATGTTAAAAAAGCATTAGAAGTGCATTGTGACTATTTGTAAACCAATCGTTTTGCATTTGCTCTCTTAAGCACTGAGTTGATGGCCTATTTCAGTAACAATTTAGTGATTTCTGCCACTTTTTTTCTACTAACAGTCGTACAAAGTAGACAAGGCCGAGCCCGCCAGAATTATACGAACTTAATTTAAAATGCTGGTTATTTTTTTGTATTCATTAGCTATTATGTAGTTTATGTTGCTCATGTAGGATTTGTACAAGATGAAGCATATCAGCAAATTTTTTTTTTTTGATAGGTATGAAGCATATCAGCATGATATTGTTGTGCCAAGATTTGAACCCTAAAACATGTAATCTCTACATTGAAAACACCAAGAATAGGATAAAATTGAATCTGAAGTGGAACCGTAGCTTGGACCATAGTATTGATTTGGGTGGACCGATTTTGATCTTGATAAGAGCGATTGGGTCTAGCATTTTAGTTGACGAAGTGTCTTTCTGTTTAGTATAAGTGATATTGGAGAACATCAAGCCTGGTAGCAAATGGTGTTCATAATTTCTTATATTATAAAAATATTATTTATTCCCATTTCGGCCCATCATCAAATTGAAGTGACCTCATCTCTACACCTTGGTTACAAGATTGATATTCGTCTAAACCTAACATCTTATTAAGTCACACTTAATTAACATGTCTGTCTAACTGTCTACAATGTTGGCCTTCTCCAACGATTTTGTCATTTGAACCATGGTCTCTTTTAGTGCCAATTTTGATTCTTGCATCATTTCTCAGAAAGTGAGTTATAAGATCTTGTTTTCGGTAATTTCAGGGTCTGCATCAGCTTCACAAGACTAATGATGTCACAAGTCAAAATTTATAGTCACTCCCATTCAGCTTATATCCTAGTATTCTAAAACCTAGTCTTTTTCATACCACAGCCTGTGAATCCGTTGAAAGTCTAAACGAACAGACAGAATTAGCAGACAATGGAGACGAAACTAAAGATTCAGCTGATGTTTTCAGAGAATGGGGTTGTAGTGAGAGTGATATAACCAAAATTTTCGGGCGTCATCCATCTTTACGCAATACGAACATTAATATCCTTCAGTCCAAGCTCGAAATACTTTCTGAGTTGGGCATTGAATCAGCTGACCTCATTAAAATGATACTCTGTCGCCCCCGTTTTCTCAACTTCAAAGCCAATATATGGCTAAAGGAACGCATTTGAGTATATGGAGGCCTTGTTTGGCTCGAGGGAAATCCTAGTCAAGTCTATTGTGCGCAATCCTTCTCTACTTACCTATGACTTCAACAATAGAATCATACCCGTCATCGCCATGTATGAGTCATTAGGCATTACCAAACAGGACTTGATCGCCATGCTTCAATCTCGCCCCACTATGATCCTACGCTCTAACCTCGATGATGAAAAAATTAATTATATCCGTAGAACTGGAGTTCCAAAGGAATCGAAAATGTACAAACATGTGGTTGGCGCATTCTCAATGTCACGCACAGAGACCATTAAAGAGAAGCTGATGAATATGGAGAGATACGGGCTTTCAGAGGACGAGTTTCTTGGTCTAATTGGACGTTCTCCACTTGTGTTGACTTTATCCATCAATAAAGTTCAGAGAAACATGACTTTTGTACTTGGAACAATGAAGCTAGCAGCTACTGTGGTACTCCATCACCCATACTTGATCTTTTTCAACTTGGAAACTGTCTTGAAACCTCGTTTTCAGATAGCTTGTAAGATCGAGGATATGGGACTCGTTCCTCAAATTAAGGGTCCTATATTGCTCAGAGCATTCAGGATGTCGGATAAGAGATTTGTCACAGCGTTTATTGATTGTCACCCGAATGATGTAGCTGAAGAATTGAAGACCACATTTGAAGCTGCAAAATCTGTTAGAAGATTAGCAGAGTCCTCTAAGAAGAACTGCAATAGAGGATTCCCTTTTTGATCATACTTTTTTGGTTTACTTAATTGATTACTTTTTTTTCTTTTTCTCCCTAAATTGTTGTTGGATAGGAAGCACATGAATTAGATTATTCGTTTGGAATTCTGTGTTGAATAATCAAAAGAGCAAATTTGTGCTGCTTTTGGAAAGGACCATAATGAGGCTAACTATGTATTGTAAATTATGATATAGCTAGTTTATTCTGCATTAGAGACATTTTTCTTGTTTGTATTCTAAATTTTGTTTACATAAATTTGGTGACGGTTTTTTTCACCTCCAATTCATTTAAAATTCTCGGAAAACTTACTGATGCGTACATATCATAATTGCTATTTACTAATAAGTATAAAATTGTTATATATATATAGGTATATTTGCACTTTTACGTGTACTTTTGACTATATATGCAAATCCCGTTTGTACCTACTAGTAATTTACATAAAAAAATTGTAACTGCTAGTAATTTTCTCAATATTCTCCGTGCGTGATATAGGTATACATTTTATAGATAAATTGCTCTTGCCACATTTTTCTCAAATTTTAGGACAAAAATGATCATCAAAACATTTTTGATGAAAATGCAGACGAAAGCACACAATTTGGTCTAGAGATATTCCTTTCTTGCTATTATCATACCTTATATTGTCAGTATGTAAAGGCTTTTGATTAATCGAGAGGTTATATTGTAATTTTCGTGGAATTTGATATTAACTTAGTAATTTAATCAGACATCAAGAAGTAGTATGATGGATGTATGTAATTTCAACCTCAGTTTCATATCTTTTGCCACACACATTATCTTTTGTTTATCCAAGTCGGGCTGGGCATCATGTCGTTTCTGTTGACAAAAGAATTGTACTTTATTGTAGTAGAACTATAATAATAATATCTATTATCGTTTGAAAGAAGAAGATAGAAGCAAACGGTTACTGAAGAAAGTGTGGAGCACAAAATAATTTAAATAAAAAAAAAGTTGAAAAAATAAGATCTATCTTTGTCACTAATTATATACCGAATATTGTACTTTCAAATTGTTACGAAAAAATAAACCTCGGACCCATTCTTAAGCAACCTAGTCCACCCAACCCACACACACACACCAAAACCAATTTTGCATGCGAAATTGTTTGAAGTCTTTTTTTACAATAATTTAAAAGTTCGATCAACTACCCTGTAAAAACTAAAAGTTCTCAAAAAAATTACTATGATATATCAGGGCGTGGACGAGCAGCAGTCCTCGAAAATTGTACGCACTTCCCAATTCAAAACATGTGACATATTTTTCTATTGGTTAATATATTTAAATAAGGAGACACTTGTATGAGACCGTTTCACGGTGAGACAGTACGTAAATTGAACATTGACGCTTTAACATTTTAAGAGGAGTGACTGTGATTTGTGTTTGGTCGTACCCCGTCTCATATGAGTTTTTATCTTAGATAAGTTTAAATTTTTGTTTTTAGGATGTTATTATTTATAAAAAAATTATTAACTCTTTTTCTTTACAATAAATCACATATTTTCTATATATTCTTCTAATTTATATCATCTCTCCTAAACTTTTTATTTTCTATCAAATATTTATTAACTATACTATTTTCTATCAAATAATTTAGTATATTTCTTATAGCTTTTAAATATAATAAATATTGCTTATAGGTAATATATAATTATTAAATAATGAAAATAAAGTTTTAGGTCGTGTCACTAATAAAATATAAAAATAAATGAAATTGGGTTGAATGGTAAGTTTTGTATATCATCCCTCCTAATATTTTTAGATGTCATTCTTGGCTTTTAAAAAAAAATTATATCAAAATTTAAGAAATGATCGAAGATATTCGGAAGCGGGTAAAAAGCAAAAGTATAAGCAAGCAGAGCATTCTTGGCTTGATCTTGATTAGGACAAGTTTAGCGACCTTTGTGGCCTTGCCCTTTCCTAAGATATCCCATACATCGATCAAGTAAGCTTTCACTTCAACGGAGATAGAAATTTCTCAATTCCCAGCGTGACTTCCTTGCTCCTCGGCTCCATACTGCTCCAGCCACCAGGAGGACTCACTTAAAGCATATCCACCCATCGACCTGATTGGTGACTGGCAAGCCGTTTACTGATCTTACTTCGGAAGCGAATCCACAAATGCATGCAGAGAACACATTAATTAAATATTTTTAATAATAATAATTATTGACTTGGAAAAATTATTCAGACATCATATTTATAAAAAAATTGGGGAAATTTAAATAATCATGTTGGGGGTCTGTATAAAATAACGGGGGTAAAAATATCAAAATAAGTTAGAAATCGAAGGATGTGTTGGTAAATAGGGTGCCCGGATCTATTCGAGGTGCAATTTAAATAAATTTAATTATTACTAGCATGAATTAATCATATATTAATTCAAATAACAATTAAATCACAACAACATATCATGCGTACAAAAAGCCACGTAAATCCCACACATGCGAATTTCTAGGAGTTACGTAAGGTGTACCTTTTGGCGGATTCAACGGAGGAAAATCGATGCACAAACCCAACGACCTTCTCTAGTAGTCCCACGTCCTTATTTGATATCCCGGGGTGGAGGAATCTCCTTCAAATAATTAACAAAAGGAAAAGAGAAAAATTGTTGCACCACCTTTGTGGATTTCTAATTTTTCCAACACATGGAATTATTTTGGGGATGAAAAATTCATCCCCTATATATAGATATCATGGGGGGTGAAAATTTCATGCAATATTAGGGTTATGAAATTTATTTGTATCTTCCCAAGATACAATCTTGAATATATCTCTCATATATTCTATTTCCATAATATTCACAAAATATCTTTTCTTCCCCAATCTATAATTTTCAAAAATTACCTAATAAAGGAAGAATAAGATATTTGACTCTTCTTGAATTTATGGGATAATCTTGTACTCCAAGAATAATTATCTTTTTCCATAAAATCTTTCCAAGAAAATCAAGAAAATCTTCTCTCTCTTCCTCTATTATTTTCGAAAATAATGGATAAATTAGGCAACAATATTTCTTTTATTTTAATCATATTTTTCAGTTATTGGACTTTATCTTTGGGCTACTAAAGGGGCCTTTAGGAGAATTAAGATTGGACCTTCCAATGGACTTTGAATTATCAATATTGAGCCACAATATTATTCAAGCCCATTAATATTAATTAATCCCACTACATACTTAATATTGCACTATTCATCTTAACCCATATTACTGTAATATGGCTCCCGGTTATTATTTCCCGTGTTTAAGATTTTCTAGTCCATTAATTAATTCAAGCCACTGAAAAGCTTTATATTAATCAATATCTTTTTCCTTGGAGTAAGAACAACTCAACATTATTATCCATACCGGAAACTAATTCCACTTACAAGATTTGGTATGATAAAACTTCTGAGCCCACCAAGGGGACAAATCACACAAGACGTACTTGCGCACGATTCTCCGTATTAAATCTTAATAATCCTCACATAACTAATAATATTGTCCAAAGCACAAAGTATTGAATCACATTGATTCTCTACCCAACATGAATCAAAGCAATAATTATTAATTACACACGATCCTATTTAAGGGACAAAGATTAAGAAATAGCGAACCACTGAGATCTAATTCTTCTATATTCAGTACTGAAAAATTTATTCTCGCTGTAGGTCCTATTCAGCGCATCATAATGCAATAGTGTAATCTCTTGGTCAAGACAAACCAATCTGAGCCTTATACTTCAATCTTTCACGATGGATTGTTCATTTCCATCTAGGTTGTGAATTTGTACTTGGTTACAAGGAATTGTTAATGTGATCTTCTGTGATCTGGTATCATCACATTAACTACAATGTAACACATACCATTTAATGAACAGTTATGCAGTAAATATATATAACATTCATTCATATTTAATGCAACAATGATAAATAATTTATTTCAGTAAATAAATAAGAAATTCAGTTTGGTTATACAAAGTAAAAAACATTATTTCCAGTATAACCCCAACAGGATGTGCCCAAATAACATACACGAGTGAATTGTAAATCGAAGGAGCCAAAATTTTAGAGAGCCAACATGATTCAATCCTCAAAATTTGTCCTACACGGGATTGTTGAGGGACCTCTCTCCGCACCACCACAAGTCTTACCACTTGACTATACCTTCGAGGTTTTTTTTTTCTTTCCTTTTTTTTCTTAAGTTTATTAATAAGAGGTTGGGTTGATCAAGGCCGTTAATTAATGTAGTATAAGATCGAGGGGTAAATTGCATTTTTGGTCCCACAAGAATAGGTTGATTGCAAAATGATCATTTTTTTGACAATTTTGGTCCCATTACTTATTTCCATCCAAATCTAACGGTAGAAAACCCATTAAGCACACGCACCGTTATTTTCTAAAAAAAAATGCTAAATCATCCTATTCGAACCTAAATCTCAAAATTCCCCAGAAATCTCAAATCGAACCACAATGCCATAAACCCTAAAATCACGCACCTTGAATCGCCCAGAATTGCACACCTTGAATTGCCCAGAATCGCACACCTCGAATCGCACCCATCAACCCTAATCGCCCAAAATCGCACCTTCAATCTCAATGAGCTGAAGAAATCGAACGAAACGCAGCTGGTATTTGAAGAAATCGCACCAATGTTGCGAATAGGGAATATCAAATCTACTGCACCTCCTTCGATTCGTAATTTTTCTCAATGACTGGATATAAAAAATTATTAATGGGTTTTGTGATATACAAATTGTGAATGGGTCGTGTGATATAAAAATTATGAATGTTGCGAATTGGGTTTTTGCTATATTAAAAATTATGAATGGGTTTTGTGATATATCAGAACTGCATATAACTCTTATATGAAGGATATAAGATATAACCAGTGGGGAACACGTGGGTCCTATTTTTGGGGATGCATTTTAAAGAGGATGTAGAAATTTCGGAAGTTTGTGACCATGTCAAACTTGGAGGCTGCAATATTGGATGGTTCCAAGAAAAAAAGTTCCAAGAAACAGAAGAAAGCTAGCAAGCAGTGAACAATAAGAGTTATGTTAATATTTATGCTTTTTGGGAAAAACGGTAAAGGTCCAAGATTTATACTTTTTTTGTCAATGATTTGGGAACCAAGGTTCTGTTTTGTGTTAAGACAGAAAACAATGTTGGTTTTTGAGCTGTCTAGCCTGTCTTAGATGAAACATTACTGGTTTTTTGGGTGGTTTTTGTGATGTGAATTTTTAGATGCACATGTTTAGATGCACATGTAGCACACACGCCGTTATTTTCTAAAAAAAAAATAATGCTAAATCATCCTATTCGAACCTAAATCTCAAAATTCCCCAGAAATCTCAAATCGAACCACAATGCCATAAACCCTAAAATCGCGCACCTTGAATCGCCCAGAATTGCACACCTTGAATCGCCCAGAATCGCACATGTTGGTCCCGATTTGGAAAACCATGTGCGCGGAAAATACCATGTAATGCATATAAAACAGGGGTGAGGGCAGAGTGATTCCAATTTTTCTTTTTGCTTTTAAAAACGATGTGTGTTTTGCTTATAATCAAATGCATATGGCAAGTAAGAACATAAAGCAGTAAAGAACACACAATTTTATAGTGGTTCGGAGTCCAACTCCTACATCCACTCTTCCCTATCATCAGGGGCACCGACTTAACCAACTGGACTTAGTTTAACGTGTTAGTCCAACACCCAACAGATGTTTACCGAGTTAACACTCAAACGAGACTTATCACCCTCACGGGATCGCCTACCCTCCCTTTCGGGATTGCTTGATGTTTACCGAGTTCACACCCACCTACAAACTTATCCTACCAAACTGATTTGGGTAAGGTTTGTTTGGTTTCCAACTAGGTTGAGATTTTCCCTTACATTTGTTTAGCCTCAATGCTAAGGATGGGAAAATCTCTCTAAGCTTAGGATATTACATTTGTGCTTAGATCTAGGGTAGAACACTCTTGAATATATGCGTGTATTTCTTGCTCAGTGTTTTATGGTGGAAATGCTAGATGATTTGGCTTGATGGGTGTTTCACTCATTTTGCCACACTTCCACACTGAATAATGAAGGAAGAACTTGTATTTATAGTGTGGATTTGAATGTTACCGTTGGATGGAGTCACTTTCAAATCCATACTATTCTGTAGCTTTTTGCAAATTTTTTTTCAGCTTGTTGTCTTCCTCTCATTGATCCACGCCATTTGAATTCTAATTGGCTATAATCTTGATTTCTTCCGAGTCTCGGGATCTTGATTCTATCTCGAGTCTTGAGGTTTATCGAGCCTTCCAGTGTGTCTGAGCCTTGAGGGTTTCTCGAGCCTTGAGTTTTTCGAGTCTCGGGATTCTTGATTATTGGACTTCTCTTGTGGACCTTGTCGATCACCCACTCTTGATTTTTCAGTGGTGATTCGATTCTTGACTTTCAGACATCGACCCTCAATTCACTGCTTTTCGAGGCTAAGCGATCATCGATGGCGTTACGATTCTCGGTGAACATGACTTGAGGATGACTTCTCTTGATTGACTTCTCTGCGATCTGGTATCTTGATTTACGGTTTCGATATCTAATTTCTTCTGCTTTGATCTGGTCGGCTCACATAATCGGTCGATTATAACTATCAGTCGGCATATCGGTTTATCTGCGTCTGATTAGTACATCAAGTTAGCATATTAGGTTAGCATATCGGGTTAGCTTATCGATCTCGATCCGCGTCGATCTCGATTAGTCTCATCGCTCCTCTTACGATCACGCAACCTCCCTTCGATCCGGTCATCCGATCTTCCTCGATCACCGGCTTAGCTTTTCTTTTCTTTCCGATTTTGCTCGGCTCATCGCTTAACTCCGAACTCATCTTGCTATCCGATCTCGATCGGTCTCGTCTCGCAAATTTCGCCCCGATCTCGATCATCTTCATCCGATTTCGTGAGTTCCCCTCAACTTGTTTCTCGTTCCTCCCTCAACTTGTTATCTGAGATTAGCTTCAAAAACACAAGTTGATAATGTTTTGGCATAATTCATCAAAACTAAAATATCCCAACAGCACACCTCGAATCGCACCCATCAACCCTAATCGCCCAAAATCGCACCTTCAATCTCAATGAGCTGAAGAAATTGAACGAAACGCAGCTGGTATTTGAAGAAATCGCACCAATGTTGCGAATAGGGAATATCAAATCTACTGCACCTCCTTCGATTCTTAATTTTTCTCAATGACTGGATATAAAAAATTATTAATGGGTTTTGTGATATACAAATTGTGAATGGGTCGTGTGATATAAAAATTATGAATGTTATTTAATTGGGTTTTTTTTATATTAAAAATTATGAATGGGTTTTTAGGATATATCGAATCGCGATATAACTCTTATATGAAGGATATAAGATATAGCCAGTGGGGAACATGTGGGTCCTATTTTTGGGGATGCATTTTAAAGAGGATGTAGAAATTTTTGAAGTTTGTGACCATGTCAAACTTGGAGGTTGCAATATTGGATGGTTCCAAGAAAAAAGGTTCCAAGAAACAGAAGAAAGCTAGCAAGCAGTGAACAATAAGAGTTATGTTAATATTTATGCTTTTTGGGAAAAACAGTAAAGGTCCAAGATTTATGCTTTTTTTGTCAATGATTTGGGAACCAAGGTTCTGTTTTGTGTTAAGACAGAAAACAATGTTGGTTTTTGAGCTGTCTAGCCTGTCTTAGATGAAACATTGCTGGTTTTTTGGGTGGTTTTGTGATGTGAATTTTTAGATGCACATGTTTAGGTGGTTTTTGTGCAGTATACAATGCATAAACAAGAAGCTAAACTTGTTTGTAGTTTGCCCATTTGGAATCATGTATTGGAATTGTGGCATTTGATCTGAAATTACATTTCCTTCATTGATATTATTGCAATAGTTGGAGATTTGCAAATTATGTGTTGCATCAGTTTTTTTTTAGAGTTGTTTTGGGCATGAGAGTGGTAATGTAGCCTATTAATAGGCTTTGAACCTACTTCCCTCCAAAAAATATGCCCTAGAACACATTTCCTCCATTTTTCGGGTCAATCGACGGTTTCCATCCGTTGATCGACCGGATGGGACCAAAATTGTCAAAAAAGGACCATTTTCGCACTTTGGGACCAAAATGAAATCAACAATATTCTTATGGGACCAAAACTGTAATTTACCCTAAGATCGAGCGACCCGACGCAGGCGCAATGGATGTTTTTTAAATGAGTTTTTTGCACTTTTGGTCCCATGAACCACACCATGTTTTCAATCTAGTCCCAACTCTAGCAGAACTAGTCCCACACGATTTTTAATTTTCAAATGTGGTCCCACCGTGATTTTAAAACCATTAAATCCACTTGCAAATTTGGTCCCATAAGTTATGGGACATAATTAATGCGCATTTAAGACTTAATCACCTTTCAACTGTTGGGTGATTAATTGTCCGGATCTATTCGGGGTGAATATTTAAATACAAATTTAATTCTAACAATTATTACTAGCATGAATTAATCATATATTAATTCAAATAATAATTCAACAACAAATCATGCAGACAAATTCGTCACATAAATCCTACGCATGCGGAATTAATGGCAGGAGTTTCGTGAACTAACATCTCGGAGTGACAACCGTTGGAGAAGATGGATATCCTCGCTCGCACGAACAAAACCCAAAGAGCCTTCTCAAGTATTCCCTCGTCCTTGTTCAATAATCCGGTGGAAGGATGCTCGCGAATAATTAACAAAAGGAAAAATAAAATTATATTGCACCACCTTTGTGGATTTCTAATTTTTCCAACACATGGAAATTGCCTTGGGGATGAAACAATCATCCCCTATTTATACTAAGGAGGGTGGTCGAAAATTTTGTAAGGAATAAGATGGGAAAATCTTTTTCTTGGTCTCCAAGAAATCTTGAATATATCCCATATATTCTTTTCTCCATATTTAAAATATTCCACAAAAATCCCACCTCTTGTTATGGTTATTTTCGAAAATAAGGCCAAGATTTCCAAGATTGGGATCTTCTTGAATTTATGAGATATTCTTGTATTCCAAGAATACATATCTTCCATAATATCTTTTCAAGAAAATCAAGAAAATCTTTCCTTCCTTATTTTACTCATTATTTTTGAAAATTTCAAATAAATAGCCAAATGAGAGTTTTCTTGAATTTAATGAGATAAACTTGTATTACAAGAATACTTATCCTCATTCCATAACAAAATTTAAAGAAAATCTTTCTCCCTCTTTATTTATTTATTTTCAAAAATTAAAGAAAAATAGGCAACAATATTTTATTTAATTTTAAACACCTTTTTCAGTTATTGGACTTTATGTTTGGGTTACTTGAGGGGCCTTTAGAAGAATTAAAATTGGACCTTGAATCTCCAATATTGAGTCACAATATCATTCAAGCCCATAAATATTAATTAATCCTACTACATAATTAATATTGCACTATCCATCTGTTGGGGTTATACTAAAAAGTATGCTTTTACTTTGTATAACCAGACTGAATTTCGGGCTTATTCGCTGAAATAAATTATTTATCACTTTTTCTTTAAATATCATTGAATGTTACATATATTTACTGCATAACTGTTCAATAATTAGTACGTGTTACATTGTAGTTAATTTAGTGATACCAGATCACAAAAGATTAAATTAACAGTTCCTTGTAACTAAAAGTACAGAATTCACAACCTAGATGGAAATGAACAATCCATCGTGAAAGGTTGAAGTGTAAGGCTCAGATTGACTTGTCTTGACCAAGAGATTGCACTAGTGCATTATGATGCGCTGAAGAGGACCTACAGGAGGATAAATTCTTCAGAACTGAATATAGAATAATTAGACCTCAGTGGTTAGTTATTTCTTAATACCCATCCCTTAAATAGGATCGTGTGGAATTAATAACTATTGCTTTGACTTACGATGGGTAAAGAATCAATGTGATTCAATACCTTGTATCTTGGGTAATATTATTAGTTACATGACGATTGCTAAGATTTAATACGGAGAATCGGTGTGCAAGTGCGTCTTGTTTGATTAGTCCTTTTGGGAGGCTCAGAAGTTTTATCATACCAAATCTTGCAAGTGGAATTAGTTTTCCGGTATGGATAATAATGTTGAGCCGTTCCTGAACCAAGGAAAAAATATTAATTAAAGTGAAGTTATTTCAGTGGCTGAAATTAATTAATGGGCTGGATAATCTTAAACGCGGGAAATAATAACCGGGAGCCATATTAACTGTAATATGTGTTAAGATGGATAGTGCAATATTAATTATGTAGTGAGATTAATTAATATTTATGGGCTTGAATGATATTGTGGCTCAATATTGGAGATTCAAGGTCCATTAGAAGGTCCAATCTTAATTCTCCTAGTAGCCCAAACATAAAGTCCAATAACTGAGAAAGATGTTTAAAATTAAATAAAATATTGTTGCCTATTTTTCCCTAATTTTCGAAAATAAATAAATAAAGAGGGTGAAAGATTTTCTTTGAATTTTGTTATGGAATGAGGATAAGTATTCTTGGAATACAAGTTTATCTCATTAAATTCAAGAAAACTCTCATTTGGTTATTTATTTGAAATTTTCAAAAATAATGAGTAAAATAAGGAAGGAAATATTTTCTTGATTTTCTTGAAAAGATATTATGGAAGATATGTATTCTTGGAATACAAGAATATCTCATAAATTCAAGAAGATCCCAATCTTGGAAATCTTGGCCTTATTTTCGAAAATAACCATAACAAGAGGAGGTGGGATTTTTGTGGAATATTTTAAATATGGAGAAAAGAATATATGAGATATATTCAAGATTTCTTGGAGATCAAGAAAATGATTTTCCCATCTTATTCCTTACAAAATTTTCGACCACCTTCCTTAGTATAAATAGGGGATGAATGTTTCATCCCCAAGACAATTTCCATGTGTTGGAAAAATTATAAATCCACAAAGGTGGTGCAACATAATTTTATTTTTCCTTTTGTTAATTGTTCACGAGCATCCTTCCACCGGATTGTTGAACAAAGACGAGAGAATACTTGAGAAGGCTCTTTGGGTTTGTTCGTGCGAAAAGGATATCCATCTTCTCAACGGTTGTCACTCCGAGAGGTTAGTTCAAGTAAACTCCTAGCAATTCCGCATGCGTAGAATTTATGTGACGAATTTGTGTGCATGATTTGTTGTTGGATTATTATTTGAATTAATATAGGATTAATTCATGCTAGTAATAATTGTTAGAATTAAATTTGTATTTAAATATTCACCCCGAATAGATCCGGGCAATTAATCACCCAACAACTGGTATCAGAGCCTTGGTTTCGGGCTCTGAATTTTAAATTGTAATTTAATTTGTTTTTCATTAAATTTGAAATTGGATAGTAGAATTGTTAGATCTTTTTTGCAGGTATCCAATTGTCATGATATTTGATGAATGTTTATTTATGCATGCATATAAATTGTGGTTTTTAATTCGATTCGTTCGAATTCATTTTGCCTGTTGGAATTTAGAGGCACGTAAAACACGTAATCACATGCGCAGCAGAAATTAAAGTTCACCAACAATGAACTGTTAATTGCATACATATTACAATAATCATAACGAGAAATCTTACAGTAACTCGGGAGCAGATTTCTCTACTACGGTATCCACGTAATCCCCGTTCACGGACTTGCACAGATTTACCAGCATTGAATCTGAGACGGAATTTGCTAGGAAAATTCTTATTCTAGATTTTATGGAGAAATCTGAATTAACATCGTTTATGAATTCCCAAAAGCTTGTATATATAGGAAAGTCCCAGCTTAAATCTTAAGCTAACCCAATTAGGGAAATAAAATCCCTAATCTTGAATTAAATTAATTCATTTTAATTTAATTCCCTAAATATAAATCTCTACGGATTTAAATGCCTTATATGAAAATCTCTACGATTTATCTCCATATACATTAAATCCTACAATTATATTCCAAATATAATTATTGGGAATTATTATTTAATTAAATCCAATTTAATTAAATATTAATAATAATTAATTTCAAATTAATCTATTATTAATTAATTCTCCATAAATTAAATATTAAATCTAATTTACCATTTAATCAACCAACCATAATCCGTAAAAGGGAACTACTTGTTGTGTGACCCATAGACCCTCATATATCGAGCGATTAGTCAAACTAACGGTCTTAATTGAACCCTATACAATAAATCAGACATTCTCAATATATGAGGTAAGTTGCGAGAAACGTGCAACTACCTGTAACTGAAACATGGGCTATTACGATTTCCTCCTTTCATTCGTGAATACTCGATTAAGTCTTGAACATGATGAAGTGTCTATTCAAATAACTTAATCATGTTATCTCCAATCACTAATTGATCATGTATGTCACACTTAGCCACAAAGTCTAAGTTGACGTGCATCGGCCGATGACTTTGATCCAATTATGATGAGAAGATGAGTATTCTCTCTAAATCCACTTTGAGGAATGAATCTTATTCTTGGCTCAACTACCACGCACATGCACTTCGTGATGAACCCAATCCAAGCCATATCTACCCATGGAAGGGTGCAAGCGTTGGTCATGGTCAAAGTTCATCATCCCACACATGTCGTGCGTATTGACCTCAAGTCAAAGGAGTATCGCATCGCTCCCACTAACCGAGACACCCGTAGACACATATAGTGGAAATACATCAAACGGTTTCTTGGATGGGTATACCAATACCCTCTAAGGTATTTGTGCATCCATCATGAGATACCAAGTATCTCGTAGTAAGTGAGATCTTACTACACTCTCTAAGAGTATGATGCAGATCGCACACCAATCTCCATTACATCATCAATTTTCCTTTCTTGATGATCCTTGATCGGGGCTATTTGAGAATCATGCTTAAGTCATCTGAGTTCTCACAACCTCAATGACAACAATGACTCATGGGAACACTTGTATGAATAAATGCAAACAATCAAACATAATATTCAAATAGATGTATTGTCATACATTAATATTAAGTGAACTATAATATTAAATCAAACTGAATATCATCGAGTATTATGTCCTTACAATTGATTGTCTCTAGGACACTAACACTAACATTGCCTCGTGAGAAAATCCACTAGTAGATTAGGATTTGTTTGATTTGATCAATGTAATAGACTAGTCTAGATCTAGGTTTATTTATTTTTTTATAAATTGTAACCGAATCGAGAACGAAGACGAAGAATTAAAGACGAGGCGACCAAGTGCCCTGGACGACGCGAAGTCAAAAGCACGAGGTTGCGAGAGAGGGCAAGACGATGGCATTAAGCTCAGCGTGGCCGAGCACCGGGCGGAGCTTGGGCCAAGGCGGACGAGGGCGACGCGATGGTGAATGGACACACGCTGGACGGGCGGGAGCCAAGTGGGGCCGATCGCCAAGACGGGCGCGCGTCTTGGATGACGCGTCTTGGGCGGGCTGCTTAGAATCACGGGCGGAGTTGGGCGGGTACGCGCTCGGATCCGTGCGCCTACTGAGAGCTACCGAGTGATGGGCGGGGATGGCCCGCCTGGACGCGAACGTGCGCACGGGCGCACGGGGATAAGTGTTCCGGGCCGCAAGCTACCCAATGTCGGATGTCGTCTCAGACCTAGACGGAGGACATTTTAAAGAACATGTTGCGGTCGAGTGGGAGCTTTTCAAGATGAACGATGAATGCTATGAAGACGATTTCACAAGATCAAGACATGACAAAAACTAACCGTGATAATTGGATATATATGCCCAATATGTTTAATTTTTTGTTTTGATGTTTGCTTTATTTTTTTCGTGCTTATTTAATTTGTTTAAATATGTGATGCATGAGAAATTGTTTTGGAAAAATCTCACTTTCGAAAATTACTAAGTATGTTTTGAAAATAATTAATTGACAATTTTATTCCGGATAATAAAATTGAATTAATTTTGACCTCCATGATTTATTTATTTGTGAATTCTTTTGGAGAAATTCCCCCCACGGGACGGCCAAAAGATGTTTTTCACATGAATAAATTCCGAAGGGATGATTGTGAATTATTATTAGTGGCGACGATGACCCTCCCCACGAGGCTCGTTCAAAGCGAAATAATAATTTTGTATTTAATCATGGTTATTACTTAGGTATAAAATTGATATGTGTTGGGATATTTTAGTTTTGATAAATTATGCCAAAACATTATCAACTTGTATTTTTGAAGCTAATCTACAGATAACAAGTTGAGGGGGAACGAGAGAACAAATTGAGGGGAACTCATGAAATCGATTTAAGATGATCGAGATCGACGAGGTTTGAGACGAGGCCGATCGAGATCGGATGAGTAAGATGAGTTCCGAGTAAACTGATGTGCTGAACAAGAAGAAACATGCTGATTTTAGAAGAAGAAATGTCGAATAAGGTCGATCAAAGATCTCGATCAAATGTTGATGCATTGTCGATGCAAACACTTATTGATACCGCTTGACTCGATAAGTTACCGACTGTGTGCAAATGGATCTCGATGTCACGATCAGATGTCACGAAGGGTTTAATTAATTGATGTTATTGAACAGCGAAATTGACCGATAAGTTATCGACTGTGCCAAGAATTGATCTGATGCCGACTGACAAGAATTGATCTTCACGAAATTGGAGATCAGATGCAATTGACTGATAAGTTGGTCGACTAAAAAGAACTGACTGATGTCATTGATCGATGGGCAATTGACCGATGTCACCGACGATGCACTGGACTGATGTTGGCCGACCAGTAATCGACTGATGTGACCCAAATCTGATGTGGGTTCGATGTACCGACCGATGACCGACCAGATCTGGTGACCAGATGTACCGACCGATATTCTTGACCAGTGCGGTGACCTCGATCTTTCTGGACCAGAATCACGACCGATGAAATAATGTGGAGGTCACGACCGATGTTAGGCCGATCGATCCATTGTCGGTCGTCGATCGAGGAGACCTAAATCTAAGAGACTGTGATTTCTCTGACAGACCAAACCGCAGACCAGTTTTTCACAGACCCTGATTTCTGCGGACCCGAAACCAAGATACGAATCAAACGACAAGAATCGGCGATTTGAACAATAATAAGATGAAATAAATCGGATCCGTTAGACACACAAAAGAAATACCGCCAATAAGACAACAACACACATATTGATGTGACGTATGTTCGCGAGAAAAGTGCAAAAGGACAAAGAAATTTGGAAGTTATTAAGATGACTAATATTACTTTCAACCGTAATATTTAAATCCACACTATAAATACATTGCACTATCTTCAAAAGAAGATAATGGAGGATCTGCAAAGTGAAATTAAAGCCAAATATTCAAGCAACTCCATTCAAGAACACAGAGCATTAAATAACCAAATTTACCCAAGAGTGTTCTTCATTGTATCTAAGCATAAATGCCATATCCTAAGCTTAGAGAGATTTTTCCATCCTTAGCATTGAGGCTAAACAAATGTAAGGGAAAATCTCAACCTAGTTGGAAACCAAACAAACCTTACCCAAATCAGTCGGTTAAGTTTGTAGGTGAGTGTGAACTCGGTAAACATCTAGCAATCCTGAAAGGGAGGGTAGGCAATCCCGTGAGGGTGATAAGTCCCGTTTGAGTGTGAACTCGGTAAACATCTGTTGGGTGTTGGACTAACACGTTAAACTAAGTCCAGTTGGTTAAGTAGGTGCCCCTGTTGATAGGGAAGAGTGGATGTAGGAGTTGGACTCCGAACCACTATAAAATCGTGTGTTCTTTACTGCTTTATGTTCTTACTTGCCATATGCATTTGATTATAAACAAAACACACACATCGTTCTTAAAAGCAAAAAATCTGGAATCACTCTGCCCTCACCCCTGTTTTATATGCATTGAATGAAATGTTTGCTTCCGCACGCGCAAAATCGGTTTTAATCGGGACCTCACAAATGCATATACTTCCCCGAAGTCCCTGTCAATTTTATATTGGTCAAGTGAGAGCCAACTATTAATCTGGACATTAAAGGTTTGTAACTGTTCTTGTTTGTAACCTGCTTGAATGTGTTTAAATAATGACCCACCCCACATGGCTTATTTAAATTGTTTTGAGATGTTGGCTGATGCATGTTCATATTTTTTTTTGAGATTTTAATATGATTCATGTGATCGAATTATGTGATAATTTTGTGCTTATACAATCGTTATTTATTTCAGTTCAGCATATCACAACCTTTTAATCCACTATTGTACACACTCAAAGAACACCAACTTACTGGAAAATTATGAGATTTAGAAACGTAATATAAAATTTGTCCTCACTGCATAACGAAAATACTATTGGGTTCTTGGCATACCCAAGCCTAACAAGCCTGCTAAAGGATCAACAAATGCGGAGAGACTTTTGTATGATGACTTGGAGCATTCCAACGAGCCTATGAAATGTATAATCTTGACTTCCCTGTCTGATGATTTGAGATACATTCATGAAGGTGTTGAATCTGCTGCGGAAATCATGGAAAGTCTTGAGGAAATGTTTTCAACAGAAAACCGCATGATCAGTCAGTTGAAAGACGATGATGTGGATAGACTAAAGATGACGGAAGGAACACCCGTGAGGGATCATGTTCTCAATGTCAAGCGCCATTTTGACAAACTTGCTTATCTTGGTACTAAGTATTGTGATGGGACTAAGATAGAATTCATGTTCCTAACTCTTCCAAAATCTTTCGATGAGTTTTACTGTAGTTTTGTGATGAGTGATCACATGTTCACTATGGACACTCTGCAAGAAGCTTTGGAGATAATAGAGAAACATTTGGGAAAGGAGGATGAAGCATTGGTGACTAAAAATCTCCTCTCAAAATCTAAGCCAGTGGTGGGCAAGATTGAAGTAGAGAAAAGCGGTCAGGACCAAAGCAAGCCCATTACTAAGAAAAGTAAAAGAAAGGCGGTCAAATGGTTGGGGGTCAAGAGATATCCAAAGGGGAAGTGTTTTAAAGCAACAGTGATAAATAATATCTCTCCCACTTATATCCCTTCAATTTCCGCGGGGGGCCTCGAGAGTGCAAGTTTGCATTTTTGACCCCCCGCCATTCTCTATAAATATGCCTAGGGTTCCATACCTTAAACCCTTCTTCTTCCTCATTTCCAAGACCTGTAAAACTCGAGCCTCTGCATCCACTTTCCCGGCTAGCTTTCAGAAATCCCACTGCTTTTCAGGTAACCGTCTACTCTCTATTTCACATCAATGGCACCCGGCTCTAAATCTGCTCCTGCGCCCCCTCCGTTCATGGTTTCATCGTCATCCGATGATGACAACACGACGATCACTGAATTATACCGCCACAGCCAAAGTGAGACTGCCGCCCCTAACCCCGCAACGCCTCCGACCGCTGGTGCCTCCGGCGCTGGGCGGGACGACAATGGAGAAGATGATGACCGATTCCTGATGGAGTTGGAAGAAATAACACACATTCCTGCCCTGGAGTTGAGTTCCCTTCGTATAGCCGCGCCGGCGAGGGAGGAGGGGTCCGAGTCTTCTATCCCGACCCAAAAATATGGGGCTTAAGAGCGGGCTTTTGACTATCGCTCTTATGAGGCCCAGGCCCCATACAAGAGACCGGCCCATGACTACCGGAGGTCGGTCAAGTTGGACTTCGTGGCATCGCATGACAAAAACAGGTCGGTTCTCACCGATAGCTACGTGCGATCCCTCCACCGCCTTTACAAGGTCCCCCGGGACGTGCATTTTTATGGGGTGACCTCTGACAAAAGCGCCGACCAGCCGCCACCCGGGATGATCGCTGTCAATGAGCAAACAATGGAGGCAGGGATCTGGCTTGGAACCAGAGCTTAACCCAGATCACTCCTAATGGGTTGAGTTACATTCTTTCTACTATGACCGTACTCAGGCAGGCCGGGCTGTGCCAACTACCAACCCCGGGCGAGCTGGCCTTTGTGATGACACCCATCCACCAAGCCGGCGGCTATAATGTCGTGCGTCTTCGTAAAGGTCGGGAGCTTGTGAGCGGGATCCCAAATAAGATTGAGGGGTGGCACAATAAATGGTGGTTCGTCGGGGGGGCGTGGGAGTTTGTGGACCCATCGAGCACACTGCCCATCATTGTACCAACCGACTATGCCAATCGAGTCGACCATGGTAAGTTTCGCCTTCTTTCCGACTTAGATGCTTGTACTGATCTAATTCTCCTCTTCTTTTACAGTTTTCACACCCACTGCTGTCGACCTTTACTGGGACTTCAAGGAGGCATTTGACATTGTTCGCGACACTCCACCGAGCTGGCGAGATGTGAACGCTTTGAACTCTGAGCTTGACCGACTCAACGCCGGCCTGTATACTTACCCGCGTCATTTGAACATCCCTTGTAACTATCCTTACTCCGTGCTTATTAAATTTTTGGTTTCGACCTGTCTGACCGACTACCCTTCCAATGCTTCTGCAGTCCCCAACATCCCCGTTTACCGTCGTAAGCCTCCTGTGGACGTCATGGCCTCCCGCAAGAAGTCTGTTCTGGGAAAAATGAGGCGATTGGTGGCCTCCGAGGCCGCCCCCTGCCGAGGTCGCTCCTCCAAGCTTGGTCCCTGCCGGCCCCTCCGCCGCCGACAAAGGCAAGAGAAAGGCCACGGGGTTGACTCCGCCGACTTCTGGGCATGCTCGGAAGAAAGTGAGGGAGGAGATTATGACCTATGAATCGGAAATCAACAGGGGCTTGGGGAGGTCAGATCGAGTCCACCCCACATCGTAGCCGGCTATTTTGCCCCCGATCTCGTCACCCACCAGCTCGGGGCCTACTTCGCCGACCCGGAGGAGAGGTCGTCATGACGATGATGACTCCTTCTTAGGCTAGGAGGAGGAGCGGGTGAATGAGTAAGTTCCCAACACGAGTTGCATGATCTTTTTCATATTATTTCCAATGCTCTGATGACTCGCTTTCTTTTACAGCCCCGACTTCGGCCCTGCCGAATTCTTCCCGGATGTGGTTAGCTTCCTGAGGTGCTCACCCCTTCAATTGGCCGAGCTCCCTAGCAAGTGGCCAGGCAATGTCTCCCGCAGCGTGCAGAACCTACCCCGGGCGTGGATGCATACAGACCATGCCAACGCTCGTTGCCAGAAGATGACGGGCAACATGTATTCGGCCATGGTCCACACCCAAAAGGCGGCCTTTTATCTGGAGAGGACCAGCGCTCAAATGGAGACCGAGCTCCGACATCTTTGGGAGTCGCGAGCTCGGGTAGCTGATCAGGCCAAGACAATCTTGGCGGCGGCCGAGACCCAGAAGGGGATGGAGAAGACCAATTTGGAGCACCTTCTGCGAATCTCGACCCTCGAGGGTCGCCTGGTTGAAATGGAGGGCGGACTGGCTGTGGAGAGGCTGAAGTTGGCCCGAGCGGAAGGGTGGCAGGCCAAGGCGGAGGTCGCGCTGGCGGCCGAGAAATTGAAGACGATCCAGGCAGAGAAAAAGGCGGCCGAGGTAGAGGCCGGTCTGAGAGTGGAGCTGGCCGGAATGAAGGGGGAGCGGGACACCAGGGAGGCCCAGTTCAAGGCCCCTGAGGAGGTAAACACCAATTTTTCGTACGTGATGGCCTTTATGGGTGCCATCTGAATCTGTCATCGGGCGAACCCCTCTGGTGACCTTACTGGGCTTGTCGCCGATCTCAAGGACTACGTCCGCGACAACCCTATGGCCCCCGATGTTCTGCTGGATATCCAAGATTTGGAGGACATGGGCATCGACCTCTCATTCTTTCCAGACCCCAGGCAGATCGTGCGCCCCCTCCCAGACTCTCCGGAGACTGACCCCCCTGTTGTCATATCTTCTGAACCCAGCGTGGAGGAGGTGCCGGGCTTGGAGGTCGTCCCCCCCGCAATTGTCATTCCCTCCGAGCCCATCGTGAAGGAGGTACCGAGCTCGGAGGTGGTTCCCACAACAGTTGACATGCCCTCCGAGCCCATTGTGGAGAAGGTGTCGAGCTTGGAGGTCGATCTGCTGGCGATTATTAACAGAGCCTCCTTTGGGGCCAACAACACCCGCCCTCAACTGTCCCTGCCGAGAAGGATTGAAGTTGCAGCCCTACCAATCACTTTTTATTTTTCTTTTATCATTGTACCGGCCTTCGGGCCTTGATCTGTAATGCACAACCTCCCGACCTTCGGGTCCTTATCAATGAAAGAAGTTATTTTGTTTTTCGTCTCATCTGGTATTTGTCTTATTAAATAAAACTCCCATATTTCATCCCCCTAAGTCGAGGTCGCAAACTCGCATTGGGGCCTTGACTTGAACTGCATTCTTTAACCGGCTTCCGGAGAGTCGGACTTGGGAAGTGTGCCTTCGCCGAATCCCCATCCTCGGGGAGGTGAACCGTCGCCTCGGTTTCCCAAACCGGCATGATGTGTGACAGACCCGCAATGATGACCTGGGTATTTGGTGATGCGCATGATGTCAGAATTGAACCAATCAGCAAATCATGTATCTTCTTTTCTGCTTCGCGAAAGACCGATTTCTTTGGGGGGCCCTCGAGAGTCGAGATTTTGCAATCTCACCCCCGCCTTTCCTCTATAAATAGGACATGATTTTCAGAATTACAACACACATTTTCCCCCTCCACTCTCCCCATATATCGTCCTCAAGCTTATGTATGGATAACTCCGGCGAGTCCCCTATTTTGAGGCACCCTCCGGCGACGGGCTTCTCCCGCTCTACACACATGGCCTCCGGTATTCAGTCTATCCCCGCGTTTTCCCCGTTTCTGATCTTGTCTTCATCGAAAGATGACCATATGGCCATTGCCAAGTTTTGCTGCCATCCGGGTGGCGGATCTGCCGCTGCCATGATGGAGGTGCCACTGGCCCTCTGTGCTTTGGGCGCCGATCGGGATGACTGGATTAGTGGTGATGGGCATTTCCTGACATGTAATATGGATTTAGTATTGTATATGCGAATCCGATCAGGTCAAAATGCCCTTCACAATCCCTTGAATTTTTTTGCACCACATGTATGACACTCGTGTTCATTTAAAGCGGGAAGTCCCATTGCAGCATCTGACACTTCACGGATGTTAAAACATCCTTTTCTGATAGTTTTGCAGCATCCTCCTCAGTGACCTCCTTCATATCAGAGAGCCGTGTCCCTAGTAACAATGTATTGCAGACCAAATCACTAGCTCGAGTAACTCCGTAGTGTAGGTTAGGTCGCTAGCTCGCCTCCGAAAAATGTATTGTATTAGGAATGCTTCTTTTTACCGACCTCCGGGTCTATTGTAATGGGGTTCTCCCCGACCTTCGGGTCTTTATTAATGAAATTCTCTTTTTTAACTCCTTTGTTGTGTTGACTCGATTTCCTTATGCGATTTTCGCTTAGTCCTTATCATCTTATTGTTTACGCGACTTGTTTACTGGACATTTGCTTAATCGTCTTACAAAGTCGGGGGATAACCGTACAGCTAGAGTGACGATCTCGCCTCCAGTATTTCTAAAGTCACACCTCGGGTTCGCATGTTATCAATCACGTCTTTCATGCGACCTGCATGTTATCGATCATGTCTTTCATGCGACCTGCATGTTATCGATCATGTCTTTCATGTGGCATGCATTTCACCGATCATATGTTTTTCATGCGACCCGTTTGGTTTCTACACATAGGAATTTTTCTTTCAAGTAGAATAGAGAATTATCGTTAACCAAAGTATTTGTTTACATTAATGTGATCAGTACAAGGGTGTAAACCTATTGATAATACTTCTTCAGATGAGATACATTCCACGGGTATTGGGCCTTGGTTCCATCTATCTTCTCGAGCTCATATGCCCCGTTTGGTAGGACCTTCGATATCTGGAACGGGCCCTCCCAGTTTGGGCCGAGGGCACCTTTGGGGTACTAGGTCTCCGACCTTGAACCGTCGAAGTCGCACCTTAGAGTTGTAATACCTCTCCGACCTCTGCTTATATCTAGCATTTCTCATGTTAGCCTCCAACCGCTTTTCTTCGAGTAGGTCCAGGTTTGTTTCCAAGGCCTCTCGTTATGATCAAAAGTGACCTGGCTAGTTCGGAGGATCGGGAGGTCGATTTCCACGGGAACAACTGCCTCAGTTCCGAAGGCTAGCGAGTAAGGGGTTTCTCCCGTTGAATTTCTGCAGGTCGTTCTATACGACCACAGCACGTTCGGGAGCTCGCTAGCCCATTTCCCTTTTCCCCCCTCGATCTTGGCCTTGAGCTTGTGCTTTATGATTTTGTTCACGGCCTCAACCTGACCTTTTGATTGGGGGTGGTATGGGGTAGAAAACAACTTTGTGATCTTCCACTTTCTGAAGAAGGCATCAATCTTCATACCATCGAATTGCTTTCCATTGTTTGATATGATTGCTTGGGGTAGACCGAACCTGCAGATAATGTTCCGCCAAATGAACCTGATGACATGATCTTGGTCTATGGTTGCCAATGCCTCAGCCTCGGCCTATTTTGTGAAGTAATCCACAGCTACTAGGGCATACTTGACCGATCCTGGGGCCGTTAGGAGTGGCCCAATGATGCCTATCCCCCACTTCGCAAAAGGCCAAGAACTGAGGATGCTTGTGAGTTCTTCTGGTGCGACCTTGATGGAGGGAGCATAGATCAGGCATTTGTGGCATTTGCGGGCGAAGACGATAGCATCAGCCCTTAGGGTTGGGCAAAAAATATCCCGCCTTTGTGGTCTTGTGGGCGTGACTCCCGATTGTGGTTTCCACATGCGTCGTGTATTTTCGTAAAATGGCTTGGCCTTGTTCGGGGATGTGATACATCAAGTAAGGGCATGCCGAAGCCTCGCTGTATAACGCGCCATCGATCTTTATGTATCGTATGCCCGTAATTGCAATCGCTTTGGCTTGGACGCGATCGGTGGGTAGAGGCATTTTTGTCAAATACTCCATGATGGGTGTCATCCAGGTCGACACCGGGGTTTCCAATGTTGTTATGGTTACTTGCGCGGTGGATGGGTGGGGAAGTGTCGTGATGGTGACATCATTCATATCTGGTGATCATTCGGAGGTCGCCAGCCGGGCTAAAACATTGGCTCGCGAGTTCTGCTCTCTTGGTATTAGCTTAACATGGATTTGTGCGAACTTCAGGCATAATGTTTTTACGATTTCCTGATAGGCCGCCATCCTATCATCCCGAGCCTCGTACTCCCCCGAAACCTGGCAGACCACGAGCTGGGAATTAGTATGGACTTGCAATCTCTTGACACCCATGGCTGTTGCCATTTCTAAGCCGCTGATGAACGCCTCATATTCGGCCTCATTATTCGTTGCGGGAAAATCAAAAGTAATGGCGTTCTGGAATGAGATACCCTCGGGGCTCATTAACACCAGACCGGTTCCCGACTTGTGAGAGGTCACCGATCCATCTACGAACAACTCCCACGGCAAGCTGCTCGAACTCCCTGCCTAAGAAGGGAAGGTGAGCTCGACTATGAAATCGGCCAGCGCCTGGGCCTTGACCTCAGGTCATGGTGCATATGTCACTCCGTATTGCCCGACCTCAATGGCCCATTGAGGCATCGAACTGATGTGTCTGGTCGGTGGAGCACATTCCTCAATGGCAGGGAAGTGAGGACCTCGACCTGGTGATCTAAAAAGTACGGTCTCAGCTTCCTCACACTCATGACTAATGAGTAGGCCAGCTTCTCTAACGATGGGTAGCGTTGTTCTGTGTCATTCAATGTCCAGCTTCTCTCCCGGGACAGGTTTGGACAAGATGCTCACGTCTGCCAGGCAGGTTTTGATTTTTTCAAAAGCATCCTGGCTCTCGGGTGTCCATTCGAACTTTACTTTCTTACGGATTGTGTCGAACATCGGCTTGCATTTGTCCCCCATCCTGGAGATGAACCTGCTTAGCGCGGCCAGACATCCCGTGAGTTTCTGAACCTCTTTCACATTTTGGGGTGCCCCCATGTCTAGTATGGCCTTGACCTTCCCTGGATTCGCCTCGATCCCTCGTTTACTGACCAGATATCCCAAGAACTTCCCCGACTCCACTCCGAAGTTACACTTCTTGGGGTTGAGTCTCATATTAAACTTTCTGAGGATGTCGAAGGTCTGTGCGAGGTGAAATAGGTGATCCTCCATTTTTAAGCTTTTGACGACTATGTCGTCGACATAAACTTCCACCGATTTCCCGATCTGATCGACAAACATATGATTGACCAGCCTTTGGTAGGTTGCCCCTACGTTCTTTAGGCTGAACGACATTCTCTTCCAGTAATATAGATTTTTCTCGGTCAGAAAGGAGGTGTGTTGCCGATCTGGTTCGTGTATGGCTATTTGGTGATAGCCCGAGAAAGCATCCATGAACGACGTCATCTCATGTCCGGCCGTGTTATCTATCAGGTGATCTATGTGCGACATGGGAAAGAAATCCTTTGGGCAGGCCTCGTTGAGGTCGGTAAAGTCGATACATAACCGCCAGGTTCCATTGGACTTTTTCACCAGTACTGCGTTGGCCACCCACTCTGGCTGGTCGGCCTGCATGATCAGGTCGTTATCCAACATCTTCTTCACCTCTTCGGCTAAAGCGTGTTGGGGAATGAGGTTGCACAAATCTATTCGGGGTGAATATTTAAATACAAATTTAATTCTTTAATTATTACTAGCATGAATTAATCCTATATTAATTCAAATAATAATCCAACAACATATCATGCATATAATAATTCACGTAAAACCTACGCATGCAGAATTCTATGAGTTTACGTGAACGTACCTCTTGGGATGACAATGGTGTGGCTGAATAGACTAACCGTAAGGACTTCCCAAGTATTCCCTTAGCCCTCGTTCGACTATCCGGTGGAAGGATTCTTGTGAACGATTTAACAAAAGGAAAATAAAATATGTTGCACCACCTTTGTGGATTTACTAATTTTTTCAGCACATGGAATTGTACTTGGGAATGAAACAATCATCCCCTATTTATAGGAGAGGAGTGGTCGAAATTTCTAGTAGAAAATCAATGTGGGAAAAGACTTTTCTTGATCACCTCAACCTTTCGCGATGGGTTGTTCATTTCCATCTAGGTCGTGAATGGCGTACTTTTAGTTACAAGGGACTGTTAATTTAATCTTATGTGATCTGGTATCACTAAATTAACTACAATGTAGCACATACGAAATATTGAACAGTTATGCAGTAAATATATGTAACATTCAATCATATTTAAAGCATCAGTGATAAACAATTTATTTCAGTAAATAAGTCTGAAAATTCAGTTTCGATTATACAAAGTAAAAAACATACTTTTCAGTATAATCCCAACAATCTCCCACTTATACTCAAAGTCTGCTTTTAAGTATACTACAACATGTCTCGCGTAGTCCGTGACATCTAATGTCACCTACACGAACCTAATAATTTCTCCCACTTATACTCAAAGCAGATTGACAACGGTCTTGACACCCATTCCACCCACATGTCTCTCGAATGTATTCAGAGGCAGACTCTTTGTGAATGGATCTGCTAGGCTGTCCTCAGACGCTATCTTTGCCACATCTATATCTCCTCTCTTAACGATTTCTCGTATAAGATGTCTTTCCTTTAGTGTGCTTGTTTGACTCGTGGACTCTTGGTTCTCTTGAATTTGCAACTGCCCCTAGCAGATATTGCTAGACAAATTCAGAACACCATCCAAGTCCACTAAGAAGATATAGAGCCCAATCGGTTCTTTCACTGCTTCACAAGCAACTACTTACCCGACTTCCATGGTTGAGTCAGTGATGCATTTCTGCTTCACACTCGTCCATTTGATGGCTACACTTCCCAAATGGAAACACACTAACTGAGGCAGATAATTTCTGGAATCTAAATCTGATTGGAAATCCGAGTCCGTGTAGCCGATAGGGATTGGAGTATCTGACTGATAAATCAACATTCTATCCCGAGTTCTTTTCAGACACTTCAGAATGTTTTTAACTGTCGTCCAATGCGCTTTCCCTGGGTTACTTTGATATCTTGCTACCATGCCTACGGCAAAGCAGATATCCGGTCTCGTACACAGCATTGCATACATAAGGTTTCCGACAGCCGAAGCACAAGGAATACCTTTCATGTCATCTATCTCCTTTTGCGTCTTAGGGGATATTTTCTTGGATAGATGGATTCCAAATCTGAAAGGTACGAATCCTTTCTTGGAATCTTGCATGCTGAATCATTTCAAGACAGTGTCTATGTATGAAACTTGAAATAACCCGATCATCATTTTCTTGCGATCTCGAGTGATCTTGATCCCAAGGATGTGTCCGGCTTTCCCTAAGTCTTTCATATCAAACTGTTTTGACCATGCCCTTACGTCTGATCACACCTTCACATCGTTCCCGATGATCACAATGTCATCTACGTATAGTACTAAGAATACCAATGCAGTTCCGACACACTTTTTATACACACAACTTTCAAACTTGTTTTGATCAAACCCATAAGACTTTATTACATGATCAAAACTTTGGTTCCAAGCTCTGGATGCCTGTTTGAGTCCGTAAATGGACCTCTTGAGCTTACAAACTTGGTGTTCTTAGTCTGTTTCAATGAAGCCTTGGGGTTGTTGCATATGGATCTCTTCATCAAGACTTCCGTTAAGGAAAGTCATCTTGACATCCATTTGCATGATTTCAAAGTCGAAATGTAAAGAATCGATAAGAGAATACGGATGGACTTAAGCATGGCTACGAGCGAAAAAGTTTCCTCATAATCAATCCCTTCTTTCTGAGTGTAACCTTTCGCCACTAGTCTTGCTTTAAAGGTTTCAACCTTTCAGTCCGATCCTTTTTTCCTCTTATATACCCACTTGCATCTAATGGGTTTGACCCCATTAAGTGGTGTGACTAGCTCCCACACTCTATTATGAAACATAGAACCCATTTCGCTTTTCATTCTTTTTTGCCAAGAATCGCAGATCCTTATCTCGAGCACCTCGTCATATGTCCATGGGTCCGATTTGTTTTGTCAGGGAATCAAGTCCGAGGACTCTCCTATTCCCATGAATATCTCTTGTCCGTCTAACAACCCTCCCACTCTGACGAGGCTCCGGTTGTGAAAGCGTATCGTTTGGTATATCATCTAATGAGTTGGCAATCGAGGTTTGCCTCTAAGCTCATTTAAGGTAATCTCATACGGGTTTTCTTTGGTTCATATAGTCTTCTTCCAAAAAACTAAAGTGGGTGCTGATGACCACCTTTTGATCTTCAGGACTATAGAACATACACCCTTTTGTTCCCTCGGGGTATCCTACAAACAACCTTAATTCTGATCGAGGATCCAATTTACCGGCTTCCTTGTCCAACACGTAGGCCGGACACCCCCAAATTCTTACGTGTCTCATACTAGGCTTGCGCTCGGTCCACAATTCTTTAGGAGTTTTGGGAACCGATTTGGATAGCACCAAGTTCAGAATGTAAGTCGTTGTTTCCAAGGCATGACCCCAGAACGACTCGAGAAGATCCGCATAACTCATCATTGATCTAACCATTTCCAAAAGAATTTTGTTTCTTCACTCTGCTACCCCGTTTTGTTGAGGGGTTCCTGGTGCAATGAGTTGGGATACAATCCATTCATCAGATAAGTAGTTCAAAAACTCATTGCTGAGGTATTTGCCTCCACGATCAGATCGTAGAGACTTGATACGTTCTTCCCTATGATTCTCTGTTTGAGCCTTAAATTCTTTGAATTTCTCAAAGGTCTCAGATTTATGCTTCACAAGGAAATGTAACCGTACCTTGAGTAATCATCAATAAAATTACTCATAATCTCCTCTTGCTTTGGTTGACATTGGACTACATACATCTGTGTGAACGATCTCTAACACTTCTTTGGCCCTATTCCCCTTGGCTCCAAATGCCCTCTTGGTCATTTTACCCTCCAAACATGATTCGCAGGTTGGAATCGATTCAACTTGGAGAAGCCCTAGTGAAACGTCTCTCACCAACCTTTGGATCCTCTTTGGATTTATATGACCCAATCTTAGATGCCAAAGAAGTGTCTCGTTCACGTCTGATGAACATTTTCTTTTCTCGGAAATAGTTGATGTGTTATAGGATATATTTCGTTAGTGGTGTGCACAGTTAATTGTATAGAGATCATTCAACAACGTTCCATGACAGATAAATTTATCAAAAAGAAAAATGGTAAAAACTTTATTAAAAAGTAACCAAATATCCATCATAAAAGTTTAGGAACTGAAAACGAATTCTTTCTAAAATCCGGAACGTAAAGAATATCTCAAAAAAAAAAAACTCGTCTTCAAAAAGAGATGCACTTCTCCCATCGCTCAAATGCCGCCACTCAGAAGCATCGCTTCAAAGATGTGATGAGGACCTCACTCCCACTAAGTTGCCGGGTCCGCTTGAACCCCTGTAATGTGAAACAAACATGATTAGTGGATCCCGTATCCACTACCCACAAAATGGGAGGCATACGCCGCTAAAAAAGTTTCAACAACTAGTGTGTGAGAATTACCTTTCTTTCCATCCCTTTTGGGTGCGGAACAGTCGACCTCCAATGTCCTTTCTCACCGCAGCTTGAAGCACTTCCCCTTAGTCGGCTTGTTCACTCCACCACCCTTCTTCACCTTTATCTTTGCCATTGGCAACACTTGAGTTCACTTGCTTGTGGCCTTTGTTCCTTTTCTTGTTCTTACCACCCTTGGTCTAGAAGAAGAAGAAGGTCCGTTGCCACCAAGGCTTGGCTTTTACATTTAATATCGCTCTCCGCCGAGACTAAAGCTTGCAACAAATCGGGCATCGAGAACTTCCGATTATTCATCCGGTAGTTCAACCTGAATTGTTCAAAGCTTTTTCGGCAGAGAATGGAGCACCTAAATCGATTTGGGTCTCGATATCATATTCAAAGCACCAAGTACCTCAAGTTTATTAAGGTGAGCCATCATCCGGAGAACGTGTTCTTTACGGCGTTCCCTCCACCATTTTCATAGAGAACAAGTCCCTCATGGTGATCCGACGAGCCACACGATTCGATGTTGAAACATCGCTTTAAGACTAGTCATGATTTCCGCGACGGTCTCAACGTTTCGGTGTTGGTGTTGCAACACATCCGACATAAAGCCAAGATGGTACACTTTGCCATTTCGTTAGACCGCTCCCGATCGTCAAGATACTCTTTCTTAACCGTTTTTAGTGGACTCATCGATGGTTTATCGTGTTTAGGTGTGGTCGTAACCCGTTTATGGCTTTGTGCAAGTGAGGACAATAGTGAGTTTTCGATTCCAATCAACAAAATTTTCTCCAAAGGAGCAAATTGTTTTCAAAGATATTGAATAGTGGATTAAAAGGTTGTGACATGATGAACTAAAATAAATAATAATATGCATAAGCACAAATATATCACAAGGTTTGATCACATGCATCATATTAAAATCTCAAAAAAAAAAATATGATCATGCATCCCAACATCTCAAAAAACAGGTTTAAATAAGCACGCGTTGGGTGGGTCATTATTTAAAACACATTCAAGCGTGTTACAAACAAGAACAATTATAAACCTTTAATATCCAGATTAATAGTTGGCTCCACTTGACCAATATAAAATTGATGAGGGGACTTGGGAAGTATATGCATATCAATTTTATACCTAAGTAATAACCATGATTAAATCTGAGATTATTATTTCGCTTTGATTGAGCCTCGTTGGGAGGGTCATCGCCGCCACTAGTAATAACCCACAATCATCCGTTTGGAATTCATTCATGTGAAACCTATCTTTTGACCGTCCCGTTGGGGGAATTTCTCCAAAAGAATTCACAAATAAATAAATCATGGAGGTCAAAATTAATTCAACTTTATTATCCGGAATAAAATTGTCAATTAATTATTTAAACATACTTAGTAATTTTGAAGGTGAGATTTTTTCATTTGGCAACCCTCATGCAAACACATTTAAACAAATTAAATAAAGCATAAGATAACACAAATAAATCAAGCAAAAAGAAAAATAAACATATTGGACACAAATTATCCAATTGTCATGGTTTGATTTTTTTGACTTGATCTTGAAGAAACACGCCCTCGAATTTCTCTCACTCGTTCGTCTCGAAAAAAAATATTTCGTCTCGAACGCCATGCCATAGCCTCGCGGCGGGATGCACTTTTCAGATCCCGCCGGCCACTTGGCCTAGAATGTTTCGGCGACCTCGGCACCGCCCGGGTGGGCAGCGCCGGTTCCCAAGCAGCGGCGTCGGAAGCGTCGATAGCTTTTAAGCGGCGCACGCAGATTCGCATCAAGATTCGCGCAAGGTCTGCTCGCCCTCGACTTGGCGACCCCGCGTCCCTCATATAGCGCCAGCGTCCAGCATGCCCGTCTGGCCATGGGGATCGACAGCGCAAGGGCCAAGACGCGCCATCAGCGCACACCATTTACGCTCCACGACGCCTCTCAAGCCTTTTCGGCGACGCCGGCCCTCGCCTGCGCCCGTGCAATAAGATGCCGGTCTGCGCCCGCGCCACGCCGGGATTACGATTTTGTCCTTTAATTCTTCGTCTCTTCGTTCTCGATCCGGTTACAATTTATTTACAAAAAATAAATAAACCTAGATCTAGACTAGTCTATTACATTGATCAAATCAAACAAATCCTAATCTACTCGTGGATTTTCTCACGAGGCAAAACAAATCCGAACGAATATAATTAAAAAACCACAGTTTATATGCATGCATAAATAAACACATTAAAATCCATGACAATTGGATACCGCAAAAATGATCTAATGGTTCTACTATCAATTTCAAATTTAATGTCCGCGAATTAAATTACAATTTAAAAAATTCAGAGCCCGAAACCGTGGCTCTGATACCAATTGTTGGGGAATGAGGTTGCACAAATCTATTCGGGGTGAATATTTAAATACAAATTTAATTCTTTAATTATTACTAGCATGAATTAATCCTATATTAATTCAAATAATAATCCAACAACATATCATGCATATAATAATTCAGGTAAAACCTAAGCATGCGGAATTCTATGAGTTTACGTGAACGTACCTCTTGGGATGGCAACGGTGTGGCTGAATAGACTAACCGTAAGGACTTCCCAAGCATTCCCTTAACCCTCGTTCGACTATCCGGTGGAAGGATTCTTGTGAACGATTTAACAAAAGGAAAATAAAATATGTTGCACCACCTTTGTGGATTTACTAATTTTTCCAGCACATGGAATTGTACTTGGGAATGAAACAATCATCCCCTATTTATAGGAGAGGAGTGGTCGAAATTTCTAGTAGAAAATCAATGTGGGAAAAGACTTTTCTTGATCACCAAGAAATCTTGAATATATCTCCTATATTCTTTTTCCCATAATTAAAATATTCCACAAAAATCCCACCTCCTCTAATTATGGATTTTTCTAAATTAATGATGCAAGATTCCAAGATTTGGATCTTCTTGAATTTATGAGATATTCTTTTATTTCAAGAAATACATATCTTCCATAATATCTTTTCAAGAAAATCAAGAAAATCTTTCTTGCCCATTATCTTCAAATTTTCGAAAATTCTATATAGATAACCAAGTGGGAGATTTCTTGAATTTAATGAGATAATCTTGTATTCCAAGAATACATATCTTCATTCCATAACAAAATTCAAAGAAAATCTTTCTCCCTACTATATCTATAATTTCGAAATATTTAGGAAAAATTAAGCAACAATATTTATTTTATTTTAATCACCTTTTTAAGTTAATGGACTATATGTTGGGCTACTCAGGGGGCCTTTAGGAGAATTAAGATTGGACCTTCTAATGGACCTTGAATATCTAATATTGAGCCACAATATAATTCAAGCCATAAATATTAATTAATCCCACTACATAATTAATATCAGACTATCCATCTTAACCCATATTACAATCAATATGGCTCCGGTCATTATTTCCCGTGTTTAAGATTATCTAGCCCATTAATTAATTCAAAGCCTTTGAAATAGCTTTCCGTTAATTAACATCTTTTATCCTTGGTCGAGGAGCGGTTCAACATTATTATCCATCTGGGAAACTAATTCCACTTGCAAGATTTGGTATGATAAAACTTATGAACCTCCCAAGAGGGCAAATCGAACAAGCGTGCAGACATTACCGATTCTTCAGATTAAATCTTAGCAATCACATGTGACTAATAATATTGCCCAAGATAAAAAGTATTGAATCTCTTTGATTCGCTACCCATGATAAGTCAAAGCAATAGTTACCAATCCCACGTGATCCTATTTAAGGAACGAAGATTAAGAAACAACGAACCACTGAGGTCTAATTCTTCCTTGTTAGGGCCTCAAGAATTTATCCCCCTGTAGGTCCTATTCAGTGCATCAGTCATGCACTAGTGTAATCTCTTGGTCAAGACAAACCAATCTGAGCCTTACACCTCAACCTTTCGCGATGGGTTGTTCATTTCCATCTTGGTCGTGAATGGCGTACTTTTAGTTACAAGGGACTGTTAATTTAATCTTCTGTGATCTGGTATCACTAAATTAACTACAATGTAGCATGTACGAATTATTGAACAGTTATGCAGTAATATATGTAACATTCAATCATATTTAAAGCATCAGTGATAAACAATTTATTTCAGTAAATAAGTCTGAAAATTCAGTTTCGATTATACAAAGTAAAAAACATACTTTTCAGTATAATCCCAACAAAGCGACATATTTTTCGGGGCCAAATTTATGTCTTTTCTGGGCAACCGGCCTCCGAGATGGGTCAATATGAAGTCGGTGACATGCAACTTTGGGATCGATCCCTACCATGTCCTTATGTGACCAGGCGAAGACGTCCAAGTTCTTTTTGAGAAAGTCGATGACTTCCCCCTTCAGGTCGCTCGGTATCTTGGAACCGATAATGACTTCTAGGTCCGGGCGAGTTGGATCTATCTTGACTTTCTCTAGTTCCTCCCCCGGGATGGCTCTTGGGCCATCATGTCGGGGGTCGTCGATTTCGGCCTCGATTAGGAATTCATCAGGCTCGTGCCCTATTATGGGATCGAGGTCGTTGTAGGTTCTTTTTTTGCTCGCTCTCTTCTCATTTAATTCACCATCTTGTTCACTGCTATCTATTACAAATGTTTGTTTGATAGGTGTTGGTGCGGAATTGAAAAAAGACGAAGAATAAATCAAACAACCCCTTGCATCGACTTGGTCGCCCTTAACGGTACCGACCAACTCACTCTTGGTGGGGAATTTTACACAGAAATAGAAAGTTGAGGACGCAACCTCGAATTCATGCTCAAAAGGCCTTCCCAGGAAACCATTATAGGAGTTGGGAAGGTCGACAACTAGAAAATCTAACAGCCTAGTCGCCCTAACTTCACTATTCAGTGTGGAGACCAGCTCGACCACCAGCCAGATCATTCCCGTCGGCCTCACAGTCGCATCACCAAACCCTTCACGACATGGTCGCACGGGGTGATGTAGGCATCATAATCCCCGAGCTGATCCAGGGTTTTCTTGAAAAGGATGTTGCAGAAGGCACTCCCATCCACCAGAAGTCGGAACACTGTAGTTCCCATGATATTTGCTCGGATCACCAGGGGGTTGACATTAGGATAGACTACCCCGACTTTGTCCTTTTCTCCTAACTTGATTATGCTGGACTCTTCCCCCAAGGTGAGGACAGGTAGCACCATCTTCTTGGCGTTCTCCATCTCCCTTACTTTGGCTTTCGTCTTTCGTTTGGAGGAGGAGTTTGAGGCCAGTCCCCCAACTGCCCCTAGGGGAGAGAGGGTGTGAATGACGCGATCTCCCGCATTTTCTAGTATGGGCGGGATAGGTCGTTCCCCCTGCCCCGCTCCTTGGTTGTCATTCCTGTGGACGCGCTCTCCTTCCTGGCCACCTCTCGGAGCCTGGTCGCCATTCTTTTGAGGTCGCTTGATGAATTCGTCAAGCGGCCGTCTTCATACAATCTCGAGTTGGGGCAACAGTCTTTACACTCCTTTGGTATAGTGGGTGACACCTTTCGTGAAAGTGGCAATACTTGTTGGGGTTACCTTGCCCTTACTCTTGACGGTTGAGGCAGGAGGAGTAATTCCGCCCTCGGATGGGCAAAGATGTAAGAGGCGTCATGCCGGTCAAGGGCCCAGCTTCATGGAATGCTCTCCAAAAGGCTTGAAATTTCGTGTGGTTTTGTCTTTGTGTGGTGGCCCTCTTGGAACTCTTCTTGGGCTCCGTGACCTCCTTAGCCTGAGAGTCGGGATTCGGGGAGCTCATTTGTGTATGTCGGTCATTGCCACTACTCCAAAAGTCGGCATAGCTAGTTGGGTGTCGGCCGTCATCGCCCGCGAGTTTGGTCCCCTTCTTGAGGCCGGAGATGCCCCCAAGACTTTGCTTCATCCCCAATGGGATCTCCTTCCAAGATCCTTTTGTCGATCCTCTCAATATAGGACCCGATCAGATTCTCGTATCCCCCTTTGGGTGTTCATCGCACCTTCGCCTGATCGAGGCGCCAAGGCAAGAAGTCAGCAGTAAAGACGCAGGCGAGCCGCTCGAAAGTGTCCATTGATAAGGGTGGCGAGGAGGTAAACCAGATCGATGAGCCCTGACGCTCAGGTGGAGAAAAAAAACCGACATTTGGTTGCGTCGCTGCGCCCATAGAGGCCGTGTACAAGTTGTATTTTGCCATATGGACCCTTGGGTCAAATGTTTCCATCGTCAGCGATCCAAAGTCGCCACGTTAATCTTCCTTTGAGTAGGTGCGAGTGACCGGAGTTCGAGTGGAGAGTCCGGCGCCAAGGAAAGTGCGCCCTTGTTGCCCGTTCTGATTCTCCATGCGCCCATCGGTTGTTGGATTTGTCGCCGATCTCGATCTTTGCGAACTGCATCGCGCTTAGTTGTAGCCTTCATTCTTGGGGGGGTCGCCGCAATGCATGGTCGATCCCCTCGGCAGGTCGTTGTGGTGGAGGTTCAGTGCAAGGGCCAGGTCGTGCTCCACCTGATCAGCTCGACGAGGCTCATATTGCGCCTCATCTTCGACTATCCCTGGGGCTTTTTTTGGACCCCAGTGTCGCTGGAGGTGGTTGAATCGTTGTTAAAACCCTCGCCGCCTCGAGGAGGCGATTAGGACAAAGCGTGTCTGGCGGATCATAGGCCAGTTGGCCCACAGAATGTCCCTTCTGGGCCCGTTGTTCCTTGTTCTTTGAGGGTCCGGTCTCCTGGGCGGCCTTCTTGGGGGGAGGCTGCACATCCTCGTCATCGAATACGAGGCATTTTTTGTTGAGGACAACCATTACGGCCTTTGCGTCCTCTGGGGTCATCACCGGGTTTGGCTGGCGAGCGTGATGTGAGCCGGTGTGTTGAGAGCTCATAGAGGCCTCGTGCCCATCGTGGGCGTCCAGCTCATGCCCGTTAGGATTACCTTGATTGCTTGCCATCGATATTGATCGGAAACGAGGTGGGTTTTCCTTCGAACATAATTATATCTCACGAATCACTTCCCACAGACGGTGCCAATTGTTATACCCGGTTTGATCACTTACGAACAAACAAACAACTTGATAAGACTCCGATCAATATAATGGCGAAAGCAATAAATAACACACGATTTGATTACCCAGTTCGTCCGTGAAATAGACTACGTCTGGGGGCACCAAGCCAGGATATTTTACTGTATAATTTCTGCCTAGGATACTAAGATTTTGATCCCCTACAATGTACAATGCAAGTTATATTTATAGACATAAATCTAGGGTTACAATCTTCGTGGGCTTCTTCTCGTGGACCAACCAGGGGTTTGACCACCGGACTTGGATTCCCTTTCTTGTCATAAGTCGCTCCACAGATACACTTACCCCGGTTATGTTCCGAGAAATCCGCCTCACTAACTAACCGAATCTTTTCCATGTTTATCTTCAATGAACTCGAGACCCTGTCGGGTCCGACTTCGGGTTCTTCAAGTAAACCCGCGACCTCTTTGCTATACCAAGCCGCTCCCGTGACCTGCGTAGCCTCCCAAACTTCCAGCGACTTACCGACCTTCCGTAGTCGCTTCACGTCTTGCTCTAGCTGGATGGAATCAGATGATAAGCTAACCATAAGGCGGTCTACTCTAGGCCTTCCTCAGGACGAGTTATTTCCCCTTGCAACAAATACATAATTATTATTTTGCTTTGAACGAGCCTTGTGTGGAGGGTCATCGTCGCCACTAATAATAATTCACAATCATCCCTTCGGAATTTATTCATGTGAAAAACATCTTTTGGCCGTCCCGTGGGGGGAATTTCTCCAAAAGAATTCACAAATAAATAAATCATGCAGGTCAAAATTAATTCAATTTTATTATCCAGAATAAAATTGTCAATTAATTATTTTCAAAACATACTTAGTAATTTTCGAAAGTGAGATTTTTCTAAAACAATTTCTCATGCATCGCATATTTAAACAAATTAAATAAGCACGAAAAAAATAAAGCAAACATCAAAATAAAAAATTAAATATATTGGGCACATATATCCAATTGTCACGGTTAATTTTTGACATGTCTTGATCTTGAGAAATCGTCTTCATAGCATTCATCGCTGGTCTCGAAAAGCTCCCACTTGACCGCAACATGTTCTTTAAAATGTCCTCCGTCTAGGTCCGAGATGATGTCCGGCATTGGATAGCTCGCAGCCCGGAACACGTATCCGCTTGCGCCCGTGCGCACGCCCGCGTCCAGGTCGGCCATCCCTGCTCGTCGCTAGGCAGCTCTCGCGGCCGCGATCCATCAAGACGTCCGCCCTACTCCGCCCACGATTCTCGGCGTGCCCGGCCCACGCAAGACGCATCCGCGTGGGCTCTGGCGTCCAGCCCTCGGCTCCCACTCGCGTCCGCCCATCCACGTGTCGCAAGGCGCTCATGCGTCGCGTCGGTCGTCCGTCTTGGCCCAAAGCTCGCCCGTTTGCTCGTACGCACTGGCTTGTGCCGCGTGTCTTTGGCGCCTCTCGGCTTGCCCGTCTGCTTGCTGCCTTAGAACCTCATGCTTTGACTCGCGTACGTCCGGGCACTTGGTCGCCTTGTCTTTAATTCTTCATCTTCGTTCTCGATCCGGTTACAATTTATAAAAAAATAAATAAACCTAGATCTAGACTAGTCTATTACATTTATCAAATCAAACAAATCCTAATCTACTCGTGGATTTTCTCACGAGGTAAAACGAATTCGAACGAATCGAATTAAAAACCACAATTTATATGCATGCATAAATAAACATTCATAAAATACCATGACAATTGGATACCTGCAAAAAAGATCTAGCAATTCTACTATCCAATTTCAAATTTAATGAAAAATGAATTAAATTACAATTTAAAATTTAGAACCCGAAACCAAGGCTCTGATACTAGTTGTTGGGTGATTAATTGCCCGGATCTATTCGGGGTGAATATTTAAATACAAATATAATTCTAACAATTATTACTAGAATGAATTAATCATATATTAATTCAAATAATAATCCAACAACAAATCATGCACACAAATTCGTCACATAAATCCTACGTATGCGGAATTGCTAGGAGTTTACGTGAACTAACCTCTCGGAGTGACAACCGTTGAGAAGATGGATATCCCGTTCGCACGAACAAACTCAAAGAGCCTTCTCAAGTATTTCCTCGTTCTTGTTCAATAATCCGGTGGAAGGATGCTTGCGAACAATTAACAAAAGGAAAAATAAAATTATGTTGCACCACCTTTGTAGATTTCTAATTTTTCCAACACATGAAAATTGCCTTGGGGATGAAACATTCATCCCCTATTTATACTAAGGAGGGTGGTCGAAAATTTTGTAAGGAATAAGATGGGAAAATCTTTTTCTTGGTCTCCAAGAAATCTTGAATATATCCCATATATTATTTTCTCCATATTTAAAATATTCCACAAAAATTCCACCTCCTCTTGTTATGGTTATTTTCGAGAATAAGGCCAAGATTTCCAAGATTGGGATCTTCTTGAATTTATAAGATATTCTTGTATTCCAAGAATACATATCTTCCATACTATCTTTTCAAGAAAATCAAGAAAATATTTCCTTCCTTATTTAACTCATTATTTTCGAAAATTTCAAATAAATAGCCAAGTGAGAGTTTTCTTGAATTTATTGAGATAAACTTGTATTCCAAGAATACTTATCCTCATTCCATAACAAAATTCAAAGAAAATCTTTCTCCCTCTTTATTTATTTATTTTTGAAAATTAGGGAAAAATAGGCAACAATATTTTATTTAATTTTAAACATCTTTTTCAGTTATTGGACTTTATGTTTGGGCTACTTGAGGGGCCTTTAGGAGAATTAAGATTGGACCTTCTAATGGACCTTGAATCTCCAATATTGAGCCACAATATCATTCAAGTCCGTAAATATTAATTAATCCCACTACATAATTAATATTGCACTATCCATCTTAACCCATATTACAGTTAATATGACTCTCGGTTATTATTTCCCGCTTTTAAGATTATCCAGTCCATTATTAATTTCAGCCACTAAAATAGCTTCAATTTAATTAATATCTTTTTCCTTGGTTCAGGAACTGCTCAACATTATTATCCATACCGGAAAACTAATTCCACTTGCAAGATTTGGTATGATAAAACTTCCGAGCCTCCCAAGAGGACTAATCAAACAAGACGACTTGACACCGATTCTCCAGATTAAATCTTAAAGAATCGTCATGTAACTAATAATATTACCCAAGATACAAGGTATTGAATCACAATGATTCTTTACCCATTGTAAGTCAAAGCAATAGTTATTAATTTCACACGATCCTATTTAAGGGACGGGGATTAAGAAATAACTAACCACTGAGGTCTAATTCTTCTATATTCAGTTCTAAAGAATTTATCCTCCTGTAGGTCCTCTTCAGCGCATCATAATGCACTTGTGCAATCTCTTGGTCAAGACAAGTCAATCTGAGCCTTACACTTCAACCTTTCACGATGGATTGTTCATTTCCATCTAGGTTGTGAATTCTGTACTTTTAGTTACAAGGAATGTTAATTTAATCTTTCGTGATCTGGTATCACTAAATTAACTACAATGTAACATGTACTAATTATTGAACAGTTATACAGTAAATATATGTAACATTCAATGATATTTAAAGCAACAATGATAAATAATTTATTCAAGCGAATAAGCCCGAAATTCAGTCTGGTTATACAAAGTAAAAGCATACTTTCCAGTATAACCCCAACATCAACCACTTGTATTTTTAGTCCCTTAAGTTATGCAAAATAATTAATACAAAATTAACCACTTAACCTACCTGGTCCCACTTGCATATATGGTATCATATGCTGTTTAGTTACAACAACTAATATTGTTCAGTTACAACAACTAATATTGTTCAGTTACTAACAACTAATACCGTACAAAAACAAACTAGAGTTAGCGTGGCGTACCTACTGTTGAAGCCATCTCCAGCACCACCACTGCTAGAAATCATCAAAACTCGACGACCAAACAATTCGAAATGGTGGCGCCTTTCGGAACAACAAGAATCACATTCAAACTCAACCCTTCATCTCAATCCCTCAATCTCCGCGCACATAACCTCCACCTCCTTCCCTTTTTTTCCTTCCCCCACCCGACTCACGACCCTCCGTCCAAATTCACCATCGCCGAAAGTCTGTTGGGGAATTAATTGTCCGGATCTATTCGGGATGAATATTTAAATACAAATTTAATTATAACAATTATTACTAGCATGAATTAATCCTATATTAATTCAAATAATAATTCAACAACAAATCATGTATATAAATGTATCACATAAATCCTACGCACGCGGAATAGCTAGGAGTTTACGTGAACTAACCTCTCAGAGTGACAACCGCTGAGAAGATGGATATCCCGTTCACACGAACAAACCCAAAGAGCCTTCTCAAGTATTCCCTCGTCCTTGTTCAACAATCCGGTGGAAGGATGCTCGCGAACAATTAACAAAAGGAAAAATAAAATTATGTTGCACCACCTTTGTGGATTTCTAATTTTTCCAACACATGGAATTGCATGGGGATGAAAAATTCATCCCCTATTTATAATACTAGGTGGTGGACGATTTTTGCCCTAGGAATAAGATGGGAAAATCGTTTCTTGGTCTCCAAAAAATCTTGAATATATACTATATATTCTTTTCTCCATATTTAAAATATTCCACAAAAATCCCACCTCCACTTGTTATGGTCTTTTTCGAAAATTAAGGCAAGATTTCTAAGATTGGGATCTTCTTGAATTTATGAGATATTCTTGTATTCCAAGAATACATATCTTCCATAATATCTTTCCAAGAAAATCAAGAAAATCTTTCCTTCCTTAATTTCACTCATTATTTTCGAAAATTGCTAAACAAATAACCAAGTGGGAGATTTCTTGAATTTAATGAGATAAACTTGTATTTCAAGAATACTTATCCTCATTCCATAACAAAATTCAAAGAAAATATTTCTCCCTCTTTTATTTATTTATTTTCAAAAAAATAGGAAAAATAGGCAACAACATTTTATTTAATTTTAAACACATTTTTCAGTTATTGGACTTTATATTTGGGCTACTTGAGGGGCCTTTAGGAGAATTAAGATTGGACCTTCCAATGGACCTTGAATTTCCAATATTGAGCCACAATATTATTCAAGCCCATAAATATTAATTAATCCCACTACATAATTAATATTGCACTATCCATCTTAACTCATATTACAGTTAATATGGCTCCCAGTTATTATTTTCCGCGTTTAAGATTATCCAGTCCATTAATTAATTTAAGCCACTGAAATAGCTTCACATTAATTAATATATTTTTCCTTGGTTCAGGAACGACTCAACATTATTATCCATACCGAAAAACTAATTCCACTTGCAAGATTTGGTATGATAAAACTTCTGAGCCTCCCAAGGGGACAAATCAAACAAGACGCACTTGCACACCGATTCTCCGTATTAAATCTTAGCAATCGTCATGTAACTAATAATATTGCCCAAGATACAAGGTATTGAATCACATTGATTCTCTACCCTTCGTAAGTCAAAGCAATAGTTATTAATTGCACACGATCCTATTTAAGGAATGGAGATTAAGAAATAACTAACCACTGAGGTCTAATTCTTCTATATTCAGTACTGAAGAATTTATCCTCCTGTAGGTCCTCTTCAGCGCATCATAATGCACTTGTGCAATCTCTTGGTCAAGACAAGTCAATCTGAGCCTTACACTTCAACCTTTCACGATGGATTGTTCATTTCCATCTAGGTTGTGAATTCTGTACTTTTAGTTACAAGGAACTGTTAATTTAATCTTCTGTGATCTGGTATCACTAAATTAACTACAATGTAACATGTACTAATTATTGAACAGTTATACAGTAAATATATGTAACATTCAATGATATTTAAAGCAACAATGATAAATAATTTATTTCAGCAAATAAGCCCAAAATTCAGTCTGGTTATACAAAGTAAAAGCATACTTTCCAGTATAACCCCAACACGAGCTACACAAGAACTTCAGCAACCCTTTTCCACCCCTCTCAACTCCCTCCAAACATCATTATCAACATCATACCCCAGAATCTTCCCCAAATAATCGTAACAATACAACACATTCCCCACCACTGCTGCCCGCCCCCTCCACCCCAAATCCAGCCTCTTAGGAACATTCCCCCACCCCCACAAACGACGTCGTACACCACTCTACCCCTATCCGCCATTCCATAAAATTTCCCCTCAATTATCGCGCTAGCATACATCAACTTATCCCTAACCTCAATCTCACTCCGAATCGGGCCCCATGATCGAAGATCCAGACGATATTCGATGGGATATCGTTAATCGAGCCGCCGATTACGTAGATTTTAGGGCCTAGGGCTAGGATTGAAGATTTTATTGGGGGCGGGTGGTGGGGGATTGAAGGGAGGGGGCTGAAGATGCAATTGGAATTTGGGGATTTTTGTTCGGCATACCATTGGAAAGACGATTTGATGCGTAGACTAAGGTGGAGAGAGAACTGAGTGGTGCGGAGGAGAGAGCGGTGCCGGAAAAGATCGGTGGAATTGACGGCGGAGCGTCATGGTTTTGAAACTAGGGAGAGGAATGGGTGGTGGAAGCGGGGGACTATGGCGAGGATCTGGAGTGAGATGTCTGTTATGATTTAAAGCAGCAACTATGGAGAAAATAATGAAAAACAAGAATTAAGGAACACAAATTTGGTTACCCAGTTCTTCAGGAATGACTACATCTGGGGGCACTACCAAGCCAGGAGATCTACTATTTTTGTGTGATATGAGTGATGCAACAAATACAATGAGTCAAAAGTATTTAAATATGAGACTGGGCCAAAACCCTAAAATCCGCGCACAGGGCCTCGGAACCGCTCGACCTCGGGCCTTGGTCGAGCGGGTCTGCTCGAGCTAGCACTTGGTCGAGTGCCTGGTGGGCGCTGCATTAGGGGGTACTCGACCGAGCAATAGTGCTCGACCATGGGCACTGGTCGAGCGCCTCCCGCGTCCTGCATCCCCGTTCTCTCAGGCTCCAACAATCCCAACAATCTCCCACCTGGAGACTGACTCCAACTGTAACTTGTCTCCTCCGTTTCAACGGTCTCTCTCACTGGTAGTAGTGCCTGGCCTTATTCTCAGTTTTCAAGGCCAGTTGAAGTTATGCATAACTTCAACTTTTCTAAGGTCACAACCTTAATCAACATGTCAGCAGGATTCTCATTTCCTCGGATCGTCATTAGCTGTAAGATCTTGTTCTCAATGAGGTAACACATGTAATGATACCTCAACTCAATATGCTTCGTCCTCGAGTGAAAGGCCAGATTCTTTGCCAAGTGAATAACACTCTGACTGTCACTATACAAAATACTATCCTTTTGCTCCTTCCCCAACTCACACGAAAGATTCTACAACCAAACCATTTCTTTACTAGCCTCAGTAACTGCAACGTACTCTGCTTCTGCAGTGGACTGAGCTACGATCTTCTGCAACTTAGAAGCCCAAGAAATTGTTGTACCACCAAAAGTGAACACATATCTGGTAGTACTCCTCCTTTTGTAGAGATCATTTGATGTCAAGTCTGCATCAACATATCCTGCCAACTCAACGCTTTTGCCCTCAAAGCACAAAGCTTGTTCAGTAGTACCTCTCAAGTACTTAAGGATCCACTTCACTGCCTCCCAATGTTGCTTACCCGGATTACCCATAAACCGGCTAACAACTCCCACTGCCTGTGCAATATCTGGTCTTGTACACACCATGACATACATCAAACTGCCAATTGCTGAAGCGTACGGAGTGTTTTGCATGTAGGTCCGCTCCTCTTCGCTACTAGGTGAGTCCTTGTTGGATAGCTTGAACTGACTTCCCAACGGGACCCGAACTGGCTTTGCATCTTCCATACTAAATCTCTCCAAGACCTTCTTTATGTATTCAGCCTGTGAAAGATACAACTTTCCTGGCACCTTATCACGATCAATTCGCATACCTAAGATTTGCTTGGCCTCTCCAAGGTCCTTCATAGCAAACCTTTCAGACAATTTCTTCTTCAACTTGCTCACTTCCCGAGCACTAGAGCCTGCTATTAACATGTTATCAACATATAATAGCAAAATGATATAACCACCATCATACCTCTTGAAGTAACAGCAATGGTCAGCTTCACACCTATTGATCTCAATCTCGTGCATGAACCCATCAAACTTCTTGTACCACTGTAATGGAGCTTGTTTCAAACCATACAAGCTCTTCTTCAATTTGCAAACAAGCTCACTATTCCCCTTAGACAAGTATCCTTCCGGTTGCTTCATGTAGATGTCCTCAACTAAGTCACCATGAAGAAAGGCTGTTTTCACGTCCATCTGTTCTAACACCAAGTTTTCTGCAGCCACCAAACTCAGAACTAACCGAATGGTAGTTAGCTTCACAACTGGAGTAAAAACATCAGTATAATCAATTCCATGTTTCTGCTGAAACCCCTTTACAACCAGTCTTGCCTTGTAGCGTTTGCTTCCATCAGCCTCCTCTTTGATTCTGTAAACTCACTTATTATGCAGTGTTTTCTTGCCCTTAGGGAGCTCAACTAGTTCCCAGGTTCCGTTGGTCATCAACGAATTCATTTCATCATCCATCGCAAGTTTCCACTTGCTCACCTGTTCACTACGTATAGCCTCTATATAACATTCAGGTTCACCACCATCAGTCAACAATAAATAATGAAGAGAAGGTGAATACCTATCAGGAGATCTCCGTTCTCTCGTGGATCTCCGCAGCGGAATTGTTGGTGGTGGTGTACTTGGTTCTTCCTCAACAATCACCTGAACATCTTGAACCTCTTTGCTCCCACCTGAGTTTGAAATGTCTAACTCCACAACCTGAGTCTCAGAACCACCTTCTTTGGATATCCCCAACCTATCTTTGTACAACACCTGCTCATTAAATACGACATCTCGACTACAAATTACCTTTCGATTTTCCTCATTCCAAAATCGATAGCCAAATTCATCACCACCATATCCAATAAACGTACACTTAACAGATTTAGCATCCAATTTACTTCTACTAGTAGAATCAACATGAACATATGAAACACACCCAAATACTCGAAGGAAAGACAGATTTACCTCCTTACCCGACCATGCCTCCTCTGGTATGCCATTTTCCAAGGGAGTTGAGGGTCCTCTATTTATCAAGTAAGCTGCAGTGTTAACTGCCTCTGCCCAAAATATCTTTGGCAGCCCACACTTCAATCTCATGCTTCTAGCACGTTCACATAAGGTTCTATTCATACGTTCTGCCACACCGTTCTGCTGGGGGGTTCCTCTCACGGTTTTCTCCATTCGAATTCCATTCGCCTCACAGAATTCTTTGAACTCACAGAGCTCGTACTCTCCACCATTATCAGATCTCAAACACTTCACCTTGAGACCCGTCTCAGTTTCTACAAGGGTCTTCCACTTCCTGAAAGCATTCAAGGCATCAGACTTATTTTTCAGAAAATAAACCCATACCTTCCTCGTAGAGTCGTCAATGAAAGTCATGTAATATGATGCTCCACCAAGGGATGTCACTGGTGCTGGACCCCACAAGTCACTGTGGACTAACTCTAGCTTCTGCTTCTTCAAAGTTCTGCTTCCCTTCGAAAAACTCACCATTTTCTGTTTTCCGAATACACAGTCCTCACATAACCCGATGTCAACTGTCTTGAGGTCTGGAAGTTTTCCCTTTGAACACATAACTTTCATCCCTTTCTCACTCATGTGGCCAAGACGACAATGCCACAAATCTGCATTCCCTTTTTCACTTGCAAGAGCAATGCTGTCCTGGGTGTTGCCTGTCATATACAACATTCCCTCTTTATTGCCTCGAGCCACTACCATGGCGCCTTTGGATATCTTCCACGTGTTACACCCAAAAGTCACCTTGTAGCCCTCATCATCAAGCTGCCCAACTGAAATTAAATTCCTCTTCAATCCAGGAATATGTCTCACATCTTTCAACTGCAAACAGTTCCATTTGGTATCTTGATCTGAACATTCTCATTCCCTTTGATTTCCAGAGGCTCATCATCAGCTAGATAAACCCTCCCAAAGTTCCCGGAAGTGTACTTCTCCATTACGTCAGCACTGCTGCACGAATGAAATGATGCTCCAGGATCTAACAGCCACGATTCCAATGGACTGCTTACGCTCAAGATTAATGCATCTGAGCCCTCATCAGTGGCGGCGTTTGCTGAGTTGTCATTCTTCTTTGGTGCATTCCCTTGTGCCTTTGCTTGTTCCTTGCACTCCCTTTGTAATGACCAAGTTCATGACAATTATAACACTCAACTTGACTCTTGTCCTTCTTGGGCTTATCTTTGCCCCTTGACTTTGATCTACCCCGATTTGGCTTCCCTTTGGATTCAGATCTGCCTCTGTTTCCAGCACTCAAGGCTGATCCTGTGGCCACACCCAACTCTTTCCTGCGAATTTCTTCGCTCATGATCAGATCTCTAACCTCATCAAATTTAAGTTTCACTTTACCTGCTGAAGCACTAACAACCGTTACCGTCCCACTCCAACTTTCTGGTAAAGAAGACAACAAAATTAGGGCTTGAACCTCATTATCAAAATCAATCTCAACCGAGCTCAATTGGGCTATGATCATATTGAACTCGTTTAGATGATTGGCTACCACAGTATCCTTTGCCATCCTCAGGTTGAATAACCTCCGCATCAGATGAACCTTGTTCGCTGCAGACGGTTTTTCATACATCTCAATCAAAATCTCCAGCATCTCCTTTGTGGTTTTAAATATGAGACTGAGCCAAAACCCTAAAATCCAAGCACAGGGCCTCGGAACCGCTCGACCTCTGGCCTTGGTCGAGCGGTTCTGCTCGAGCTAGCACTTGGTCGAGCGCCTGGCGGGCGCTGCATTGGGGGGTGCTCGACCGAGCAATAATGCTCGACCACGGGCACTGGTCGAGCGCCTCCCGCGTCCTGCATTCCCGTCCTCTCAGGCTCCAACAATCCCAACAATGTCGTCGGAGAGGTTGGGGATGAGTTGGGGCGGAGACGGCGGCGTGCAACGGGGAGGGGAGGGAAAAAAAAGTGCTAGTGTGTGTTTGTGTGTGTGGGTGTGTTTTTTTTTTGTTTAAGTGTAAGATTAATTAGTTAAGACAAATTAATTATGGGTTTAACAGTGTGGGTTTTGTAACGGACTTCCGTCAAGTGCCGTCTGTTTTTGGGACCATGTTTGTCAGTTTCGTGAATTGTGGGACCAAATTTGAAAATAAATATATTTGTGGGATTAATTTTGCCATAGGTGGGATTCGATTGAAAACATGACGTGATTCATGGGACAAAAAATGCAAAAAAAACTCTTTTTCAAATACAACATTTACACCCAAATATTACAAATTCCACAACAGTGAAAAATCATAGGCTGCTGCTGCTGCTGCTGTTGTGTGAAGAAGAAAGATCTGAGAAACAATTTGAGCGGCTTTCACCTCCCTAATGTCTGTAGCTGCTGCATTCACCGCCGTGGTTGCTCTGATCGACCACACAAAACCCGCTCCCCCTAAATTAGCCACTCATTCCTTCTCCTCTCCTCATCTCAAGTTCTCGCGCTTCACCAGATACTATGCGCCGCAAAAGAGGGCTTCCAGAAATTACCTCACCGGCGTCAAATTCCGGCGGACTTTTTCCCCTGTCATGGAATGGCAAGATTGCACGTAATCGATTTCCCCCCTTTTTTTAATATTGAAATTTTGAATCGAGTTGGTTATTCCGGTATATGAGTTGTAGCCATGGTTGTTAAGTGACCTAGATTGCATTTTTTTGTTTATGGAGTATAAGTAGAGCTCGATTTTGTATTGCAGGGTGAAATTGGATATAGATGTACCTATTTCTGTTGCTTATGAATGTTATTCGGATCGTGAAGCCATTCCTCAGTGGATGCCCTTCATTTCTACTGTCAAGGTGAGGAGTATTAGGTTTTTGTTTTATTAATTTATGAGCTGATATTATCTTCATGAGGAACTTTGTAATTGCTATTTTGCATTTTAACATTCAATTTAGTCTATTCTGGATAATTTTCTGCCATATATGAAAAATAGCTATTAGGTTTAGGTTTTATTTTTCGAGATTGGGGTATTCTTTCTGGGCAATGTTTTGGATGTGATAACTAGTTACTGTGACATAAAAATGAGATTCAGAAAACAAAGTTCCATAGTTTTAATTGTGATCAATTAATCTTGCTAAGAGGTTGATTGTAGTACTGTTATAGATTCTGGAGGATAAACCTGACCTATCACGATGGTCGTTGAAGTATAAGGCATTTGGGCAAGATATTGAGTTCTCTTGGCTTGCTCGAAATATGCAGGTAATTTCTGAGGAGAAAAACGAGTTTAATTTCACTTGTTATTTAAGTATCTTCAGTGCAATTTTGTTATTCACCAAGTTTTGATACTGCTTCTTTATTACAGCCTATAAAAAACCAGAAAATACATTGGAGATCTCTGGAGGGTCTTCCTAATAGGTAATGAAAATTGCATGATGGACAAATCTGAACAAGCTTATGTTCAACTAAGCTTCTTGATTTTATTGTTATAAATTTGCATCAAATCAGTGCTGGAATGCTTGTTGTATAGAAGTCCATTAAATATCCATTTTACGTTCGGTTTTGTGATGATAAGTGAACTTGGTTTTAGAAATTCAGTTCCGGATCTTGAGACTTTACCCCTGTACTATCTGCAGTCACACTATCAGAACTCTTTTTGGTTAATTGAAGTTATTCTTCCAAAACTCAAAACAAAAGGGGAGTGAATTTATTCTTATAGCAGTGTCAGTTGCAGCCATCTCCTATGATATTCATTGCTTCCTCTGAATTATTTCCTCAAATATTTTCTGACAAAAATACTAGATAGGCGGCTATTACTCTGTTGCTGACCACAAAACATATAATTTTTACGATGCTGCATTGAATTTCTTGAACTCTTTAAGATCTCAGATGCACCAGAAGAAGTTGTATTTTCCTCTAAATTATTGCTGATCCTTGAAAAGGAACAATTAACTCTATGCAGCATTTTTTTTTCTTCTTTATTTCCTAATCTTCTTCCGGTTGCCAATGCCGGTCCATTAAATAGATTAAGTTATTTCAGTGACTATTTATTCATAAACCTAATATGCAACGCCACATCTTTTGAGTTATTCTTGTCACTGAACTTTGCATACTTTATTTGCAGGGGTGCAGTAAGATTTTTCCCTAAAGGCGCTTCTTCTTCTTGTAATGTACGGTAGAAGTATGGCTTCTTCAGAAACTATCCACTTTATTTTTCTTATACTCGCTCTACATTATACCGTCTATTCAACACATGCTTCCAAATCATCTCTTAATTACATCCCATAACTTTGTACTACAACAATGAGCAATTAAATTTAATATTTAGGTCCTATAGAACAAGTTTATATAAAAGTTCTGTTATCGTATAGTTCCGAGCTAGAAAAACATGCCTAAACCTAAGCCTTTTGAACTACTTAAAAATTTGAATATTTCTTCACATTATGTTTCTCTTGTATTTTTCAGCTAACCGTTTCATATGAAGTTCCTCAACTGCTGATTCCGGTGGCATCTGTAAGTAATCTCTTTGTCTGGAAAGCCAATTCGTATTATATTATCCCCTAACTACAATACAATTTTTGTACTCGAGAATTATTACTTTTTCGAGTTAAATAGTTTTTATAAATGGAACTTATTAGCCTAAGTTGTGGTCATTCAGGCGCTGCAACCGTTTCTTGAAAGCTTGCTGGCACGTGGATTGGAACAGTTTGCGAACTTCGCCAAAAGCTATTCGGCTGAATCAACGACGGGTTAACTTCATTTTCTCATTCGTTACATAAATGTGGAAAACAGTTATAAATTCATATACATGTGCAACTTGTAAAGAAGTATTCTTTAACATATCCTGTAATAAAGTTTCAACTGTTCCAAATGCAACTTTCTTCTGTACTAGTACGACTAACATAAATATAATCGGAAAAAACAAAACAAGCCACAACACATTATATAAAATAATTTTATTTAGACCACACAAGTCCAAAATGAAGGGTAGGACAACGAAAAAGACATCATCCCATTCAGAATTGGCTCTAATAATACAATAGTTACACATTAGTCCAATTCTAACAACCACTAACCAATCGTATATACATCCAACCTAACCCACCAAACCAGTAGACAATTAGAACACAACATCATACAAACAAAACTGCTCAACTGAAGCCACCACAAACAGCCCTCTTCCCTCAAATAAATGGGCAATTTTACGTGGTCGAAATCGGTAGTTACTACTCCAAGAAACTCCGCAAGCTGCACAAAGCCTCGGCAGAGAGGCTACAACACCGTAGTCTTTTCGGGCGTGTTGTTGACGTCTCCAGAGACGTGAAACAAACAATGATGACCGTGAGGTTATCAAAAGTGTTGAGACGAAGGGCCTCCATCACGAGCTCCTTTGCGCATTGCTCGGGGTCATCGTGCCGTCTAAGCCCACGACGGACGAGGCCGACTGCTTGTTGACTAGACATCACGTCCCAGATCCCGTCACATCCAATTATGAGAAACTCGTCATCCTCTGTCAGAGTGATTTGACGAAACTCTGGCTCCGCAATCAGAGGCGAGGATGAGCCTCGGGGAAGCTTCATGTCCCAGTCTCCTAGAGCCCGTGTAACCGACAGAACGCCGTTGAGATAACCGTCATCGATGAATCCGCCCAATTCCTCGACACGCCTCTTTTCCAGTGGGTAGCATGGCCTGTGATCTTGAGACATATTGATCGCTTCGCCTTTCCGACATAGAACTGCTCGGCAGTCTCCCGCGTTGGCGACCATTAGAAGCCTGCAATGTAGTAAAGGATTTCTCAATTACATGAAAATTTCCACAAATAATCTATAAACAGGGTGCATTTCAAAATTTTGAAAAGAAAAACTGCCATGCCAACTCAAAACTGTTCATCCACTGTAGCCGGTCAAAAGACAAAAAATGACTAAAATTTTGAAAGTTATACAGGACGCGATTCAATTCGGAAAAATGGAGTGTCCTGAAAAAAAAGTTATACAGGACGTGATTCAATTCGGAAAAGTGGAGTGTCCTGAAACCAAAAATTTTCTTGCAACTAAAAAAAACATATTCCCCTAATTGTTTTACTATAGTTGTGTACAGAGAACAAAGAACAAAACTAATACCTTCCGATTATGAGAACCATCAAAGCAGTAGTTCCAGAAGAACTGCTGACGCTACTATCCTCCCCCAATGCCATATCCGCTACAATAAACCCGTTCCTTATACAATTCTCGACTTCCACCAAAAACGTGTCATTAACTTCAGCCGTTCGTGGAAAATTAGCATCTTCAAAAAAGAATCTCATGGCATTTTTCTTAACATAGGCTGCTGCATCAGGTCCTCCATGCCCATCAAAAACCTAAAGAGAATATAAATAAACGAGTCAGATGATGCCCCAAGATAACCTCGAAGGAGGAACGAACACGCTATAACTCACCCCATAGAAGGCACTCGGTTCAGGGACACTGATGAGCGATCCCAAGTGTTGTCCGAGATCATCTATCCTTATGTGCTCGTCTTCCATGTATCTTCTTGAACCAATATCCGCAAAACCACCCGAACGTATGCTTGGAACAAATTGCAACGCGGCGGGGGTTTCCGGAGATTTAACATCCTAACATACAAGTGATACAAACAAAATTATTCAAATGCACTAAAATTCATGTTATTTTACAGTTAATAATTGTTGAATTGTGGCTTTGTGACAATGTAGTCAAACTTTAGACATCAATGCTTCCAAGATAATCACTTGAGATCATATTCTTAAGCAAATAATTACGATATTCCTAAACTAGAAACGGCTAATATTTCGGATCAGAAATTAATTGTGGCCCGAGTTAGAGATCATTAAGATTCTTCAGCAGTAAACAATCTTTAGCCAATATAATAAAATTTAACCAACTATAAAATAAAAATTGAAATCTCTAGACCAAGATTTCCTCTTACAAAAACCAATTACCGGGTTTTTATCTTCTTACAATTTGTATACTAACTTTACCCTAAAAATTAAAAGTCTTCATTTTTTTCCCTAACTTTTTTCCCTAAAAAATCTGAGAGTGCATATTTTGATTAAAAACTTTTGCTTCCCAATTTCCTTAGATCACTTTCTGTTGCCAATCATATTCCAACAAATGAACCAGCATAAAACCCATCAAAACAAATATTCCACAATTCAAACATCAAACCCATAATACAGAGCATGAACAAGTAGGAAAGCAGCTAAAAGCAGAACTAGTTAGCTTAAATTGTACAAAAATTAAGCCCATAATCCCAAAAAAAATCTATACAAAATTAAAAAAATCTAGTTATAATTCTTACAATATCAGAAGAGGGCACATCCAAGACAGGTATGTTGGTTCGAACTATAACCTCTGTTTCTGCTCCCATTTTTTTCAATCACATACAAATCAAATCAGCTGCTTTTTTCAGATATTTTTTCGGAAAGAAATCTGAAATATGTATCTCGAATTTTAAGAAATTGTGCAGTTTTATTAGATGCGGTGAATAATTCAGTTGGAAAGACTTTTCTGGCACTTTCTATAGAGATTTCTGAGCGTGTGGAAATGACCAAAACTGGGAACAAGTTTCCTTGAATTATTACTTTATAGTTGGGGTTGTAAGAGACGGCTAGTAGCCGGTGGAAATCGTTGTGGTTACGGACAAGTGCCGGTTTCATGAAGTTGGTGAAAAGCACACGCAAGATCAAGTTGAATTATAGTAGGTCGGTTATACTTATGCTTGAGGAGACTCTCGGCTTCATAAATTATTCTTCTAACAATCATGATTTTTTCAATAAATTAAAAAAATGTATTAGGTAGATTATAGGGATTGTTAATTTAAAAAAAAAATATATTGGCCTTATTCTACTCATGCAATAAGTGTTTTGGGGAGTAAATTAATCAGTAAAATATGTTTTTTTATTTTTGGAAGTCAAACTATGTTAATTTTGAGTATATTTTGGGATATAATGAAAGAGCAGGTCTCGTGTGTATAAGATGCATTGTGTAATTTAATTGCGTTTTGAAACGTGTAACTTTTTTTATTGAAACGTTTAACTTCTTTACACTGAATCGGTGTAAAAAGAATTAAACGTTTCTAAACAAACGAATTATACATTTTAAAAATGCACTTATGCTGCACGATGCACCTGATGCATATAATCGTATATTATTATAATGCAGGTGCATATAATCGTGTATTATTATAATGTTTAATGCTCAAAATGAACACAAAATATTTTACTAAAATATTATTATAACTTTTTTTTTTGGAAACATTCAATTTATTTGTAAATTTTTAATAAAATAAGTTACGCTTTTCAAAAAAATATATAAATTACACGGTGCATCTGATGTATATGACACCTATCCTCAACTCAAAATATTTATACATTATAATAATATACAGTAATTTGTGTTCATTTTGTTATCTACTGATAAATTCTATATCAAGATTGTTAAAGTAAAGTCAAATGTGGATTATTCAATTGGTTAGAGCTCCACTACCTAAGGATTCGAGGCACGGAGAATTTTTTATTTTTTTTTGTGGTGGTCCCGGTGATGTTGTTGTTGTTGCTGGATTGTGGTTCCCCCTTTTATGGTGATGATGTTGTCGTTGCAATGTGATTGTGATTTTGGTCTATAACCAGACGAAAAGATATCTTTTTCACAGAACGATTTAACCTACTTTTGGGGCCATGGGCTATGTTTTAAAATATGGGTCCGACCGGTAGGTCGGACCAGTCTGACCGGAGAACCGCTGCTGGGCGGGTCAATAGGGGTGCAGAGAACCGCTATTAAACCGCCCAGGCAAAAACCGGAAAAACTAGGAACCGGTGAACCGCCGATTTTCAACCGCACAATCCACTTATCACTGCAGCGTCGTTGCCGCCGCCTAAATCGCCACCTACATCGTCGTCTCCATCGTCTTACATCACCGTCTTCTCCACCATACCGCCTCTCAGCGCCGCGTTGTTTCTCCGCCATACCGCCGGGTCTTCTTCTCGAACTCCAAACGCGTCCACCAAACACCAAAAACTCAGATCTACAAACGCCCCTCTTCTCCAACCACCATCATCTTCTACAAAACACCCCTCTTCTCCACACCACAAACACCACAAACACCACGAACGCCCCTCTTCTCCAACCACCATCGTCGCCAAAACCAGCCTCCCCCATATCACAACCACCGCATCGCCAAAACACCACTAACAAACCGACCGATTAATAAATTGTATAGAGAGAGGGACATTGATAATTGTAGAGAGGGAGAGAAAAAAGAAAGAGATAAGAGATGAAGAAATGAATTGTGTGGTGGGAGGTGGTGATTGATTAATAATTGTAGAGAGAGAGAGAGAAAAAAAGAAATGAATTGTGTAGGGGTTGGGACTTGGGACCGAGATATTGGGGAGAGAGAGTGGGTGGGTGGGGCCATATATTGTAAAATTGAAACACATTAAGGGTAAAAATGGTCTCATTTTTGTCGTAGAGTCATTATCTAAAAATTTGTGTCTTTTTTAGAGTCACATGATTCTAAATTTTGTGCCTTAGAGACATTTTTCTATATATATAATATTTATTATGACATCACACCTGGGCTAAATCCCTCAATCCGACCCAACCGATCCGCCTTTGCTTTTTTTTGGGGATCGTCTGACTCAACTCCGGTTCCGATTTTTAAAACATAGGCCATGGGGGTCACTGGGCCCCTGGCCCCACTTGAACTTTATATATATATATATAATTAAAACACATCTACATTAGACGATCATCGTAGTAAGGCGGAGCATAAATTGTGTATTAACGCTTTAATATTTTGAAATGATGATTGTTATTTGTGTTAAAATTTGCACCTATCTTATGTATAAAATCGTCTCATTCGAAAGTATTTGTCACCTTTAGACAAAAAATATTATGTGCATCATGTTCACCGTAAACCACTATTACTAATATTTGTAAAAATCAATACTCTATAAATCTTTAGATGAGAAAGGGGTAAATAAATAGAGAAATAAATATGTATAATTCACATTTTAAATATACATATAAATGTAAAATTAATATAAAGATATTTAGTCCAAAAAAATTTCAAAAATGTATAAAAAATTCAAAAGTCAGATTTAACTACTGTTTATATTATAAATTGGGCCCCTTGGTGAAATGCATGAGTCCTTCCCTGCAGCCCAGTGCTAAGAAGCTAATTGTAATAGTCCGTTTTAGTATATCCATTTAAACAGATTGGATTCCCTTTTTCAACCCATACTTTAAATTAACGCCACGTGTACAATTATCAAAATGTACAAATATATGCATAACACCATAAGATTACCATTTAGCTTATTTAGGAACGATGTTAATTTAAGAAAATAAATTCTTTTAAATATATGATCCCAAATTAATGAATTTGATAATATGCCCGCAGGTGGGCACAAACTTATATGTTCACCGTTTATGTGGCACGCCACATATGCAAGATCCCTACCATCATTTAATTATATTTCACATATTGTATCCGACTCGAACTCAACCCGGTCTGAACCCGAACTCGGCTCGAATAGTTCATGGTTCACCCGACCCGAATTGTTAATGGTTTAGGGTTTATGTTTATATAATTAATGAGAAGATTGAATTAATTATTAAACATTAATTATTAAAGAAACTAATTAAATGATGATGGAGATATTGCATATGTGGTGTGCCACATAAGCGATGAACATATAAGTTTGTGTCCACCTGCGGGCATATTATCAAATCCGCCCAAATTAAATACCCTTTGAACAAAAAGGAGATCCAAGCAAAAAGTGAGATTTGGTTTTTTTTTTTTTTAACGAAAAAAGTGAGATTTTTTTACCAACATCTATTTAATGATTCTAGATTTTATAAGAAAAATAAATACATATGGCACCAATTAATGAATAACAAACTCAGTTAATATTGTAACAAAAGATTTAAATTTTATGTAATAATAATATTTTTTGTAAAAAGAAATTATAATTTATTGCCTACAAATTTGCACGTACATAGCTAAATATAAAATACGTGTATTTAATAATGGTAAAAATTATAATTTTTTTATTAAATATTTAAAAATTCAAATGTTATACCTAGTAATAAATTTAATAAAAAAAATATTACAAGAAACTCTTACAACACAATACACATACATGAAATATAATAATAAATTAAAATTACATTGTAAAATATTAACAATATTCAAATAAAAAATAAAGTTGCCGTTCAAAAAAAAAAATCAAATAAAGTGAAATATTTCTTCCCAACTCATTTAAAAAAAAATTCAATCTAAAATTTTCCAACCACTATTCGATTTTAAGGGGAAAAAAAAAGAATTGGTCATAATGAATTAGGATGGATTTCGTGATCATTTTTTTAGAAAAACTTTAGTTTCCTTAAATTAATATCATTTCTTAAATAAGTTAAATAGTTATATTATGGTGTGATGCATAATACTCCCTCCGTCATATTTTTTATTATTCAGTTACTGTAGACACGGAGATTAAAAAAAAAAAAGAGATAATAATATTAAATGGTGTAAAGTTGGTAAAGTGAGTTTGGTGAAGACAAATAATAGTATTAAATGGTATAAAGTGAGTTTAGTGCAGATAAATAATAGTATTAAATAGTATTGAAAGTTGCTTTATTTCTTTTTTTTAAAATGATCAAACAAAATTAGAATGACTATTTAAGAAAAATTGACAATCAAAATTAGAAGAGAGAGTAACATATACGCTAACTTAAGGAATATAACAGTAAATTAGGGGTGTAACAGTGATCCAAGCCGCCATTTAAATGCATGCGTGAAAATTGAACATCTCCATGTCGGTTTTGAAGCGTCTAGAAACTTGAAAGTTAGGAAGGACACGTGGAGGTTTTGGTGGAACCCTGGCGCGTGACTTCCATAGAGGCGCGAAAGCTGCTTCATTTAGACGTAAACAATAATAATAGAAAAATGGGGTGGGGTTATTAACAATTAACAACCGAATTTTTTTGATCAATCAATTATTTTACAACCAGCAATTTAAAGTAATTTTTTAAATTAATTTTAAATGAAATATTTTAAATATTTAATTAATTTAATTACATGTATAATTTTTATATTTTAATATTATTTATGTATATTTTTATTCTAAATTACTTAATTCCATTAAAATTAGATGTCATACTCATTTCAGTCTTATATATTATTTACATAATATATGTCGTTTTTAACATTTTCACACATCATTATCTCATATATATATATATATATATATATTTTTAATGATTACTTTTTATGATTATTAAAAATTTTAATTTTTCTACAAATATATTGTGTAAATAAATTTTCCAGTCAATAATATTTATTGTTATAAATATTTAATTATAAAAAATTAAGGTTAAAATTGGTACAAAAAAATTAAATGATCCTGAAAATTAATTATCATGAGTATATATGATATAATGAGGGGAGAAAATATCAGAACGACATTAATTGTATAAATATTCTAAAAGACTAAAAAAGGACATTAATAAGAATAAGAGGAAGTAATTTAGAAATTGAATTAATCAAACTAATTAAATATTTGAAGTATTTCATTTAAAATTAATAATATAAAAAATATTTTCAATCTCATGTAGACGTAGTATGTCGAGGGAATATAAAATTAATGTACTATATGCTTTGAAGATGAGGTATTTTAAATATAACAACCACATAAATAGGGGGTGATTCATAACTAATAGATAAGGGGATAAATGGAAGGTAAATATCAAAATTAAATAAATAAATATTTGAATTAATTAAAAAATTAATAATAATATTATAAATAACTTCTCATAAAATTTAAAAATTTGAAATAAAGTCGTCATATAAATTGCGGGTGATTTTCCTTTTAGTAGATAAGAGATTTAATTTGTACATGATGTTAATTTAACAAAATATAATTCTTAAAGACAAATTAACAAATTACCTACGAGTAAATTATCTACACATTTATAATTTCAGTAGGCAAACAAATTACTTACACAAATAATTTCGTAGGCAATTACATTTGTAGTTTGGAATTGCTTACAAATAAATTTACCTGTGAATTACATAGATTGAAAAAATCTATATGATTAGAAAAATTTGTTGGCAAGTCTTAGACAATTCTCACTATTTAAGGACGAAATTATTTTCGTTGAAAATTCCGTCGAAATGTTGGAAAATTTCGTAAGCGAGTCTCTATTTTTTTATAATGTTAAAAGTATTTTCAATATTAACTAAAAAACTAACCCAAAACACAAAACAACCACTTTTTTTTTAAAAAAAGGACATCTGTCAAATAAACTGATATAGGAGTATTATATCTTCTGGCACTCAAATGCATCAAATATTGGATATATGTATTATCTTTTGGGATTCAAATGCATCTCAATTAAAATTCTTCAATACATTATAGAGTGATAGAGCATTTTCTTTTAAATAAACAACCCAATTGTCCAAGAGCAGCCTATAACATCAGTTAAAAAAATTCATTTTTAAGATTCTGTTGCACAAATAAAAGAAATGAAATATGGCAGAATTCTTGGCAATTACCAGACGCAAATCGACTTGCCCTGGATTGAACAAAGCACAACAAAGCGGTTTGATCCATTGAGAAACCAAACGCGAAATGCAAACTCATGATTATGAAAAAATAGAACACGTGTAAATTTGAAGGACAATGAGTAATTCCAAGGTTATATCGGTGTAAATTTTCGAAATTAAAAAAATTTGAGAATACTTTTAACATTATAAGAAAATAGAGAATCGCCTACGAAATTTTTTCAACATATCGACGGAATTTTCAACGAAAATAATTTCGTCCTTAAATAATGATGATTGTCTGGGCCTTGCCAACAATTTTTTTTAATCATATAGATTTTTTCAATCTATGTAATTCACAGGTAAATTTATTTGTAAGCAATTCCAAACTACAAATGTAATTGCCTATGAAATTATTTGTGTAGGTAATTTGTTTGTCTACTGAAATTATAAATGTGTAGATAATTTACTCGTAGGTAATTTGTTAATTTGTCTTTAAGAATCCGTAAGTAATTCGTAGAGAATGTGTTTGTCTATTAGAATGTTAAAAATCCATAGGCAATGCTCACTATTTATGGACAAAATTATTTTGATGGAAAATTCTATAGCCATATTAGAAAATTTCATAACCATTACTTTTTTTGTTGTGTAAAAATTAGACAAGGTTATGAATGAATGATAATTTAAAAAACCAACGTGGTCATTTAAAGTTCTAAATAATTTATATATATTTTTATTTTTTTTTACCCTGCATGGACTAAATTTCTGTGTCCGTTCCCTGGTTGATCGGAAATGTAACAGCACCGCAACAACACTACCACCACCCAACGTGGTCATTTAAAATTCTAATTATTTTTTATATTTTTTTTCAATTATTTTTTGCTCTGCATGGACTAAATTTCTACGTCCGCCCCTGGTTGACCGTACTTATAACCGCACCGCAATGATACCACCACCATTACAATGGGGACCATCAAAAGAAGGTTATATTCTCTGTCTGTGTTTAGAATTCAAGATCTCAGGATCTTAAGTAGTAGAGCTCTAACCACTTGAGCTATCCATATTTAATTATTGAGTTTGTTTTCTCTCTCTTTAAGCTGCTTAATTTTATTTCTACAACGTTAACGCTCATTTTAAGCAAGAGATTATGGAAGTACAGTTAGAAATTAATGACCAATCTTTCATTTGATCATTATGGAAGTACAGTTACAAATTAGTGATGAATCTTTTATTTAAACCATGATGTAGAAATTACACAGACAAAGTCTTGTGTTGTATGCATTGAGTATATCATGCAATTCAAATATATATTTTATAAATATTCAATTTACTATAAAAAATAGGGAAAAGGGTCAAATATGTCCCTCAATTTATACATGGGATCAAATAGATCCTCAAACTTTGTTTTAGTATATTTAAACCTTTTTTCTTTGACATTGATATCAAATAAGCCCTCGATCTTATACGTGAAGATCAAATAGGCCCTTAAACTTTAATTTTATACATCTAAACTCTTTTTCTTTATCATTAAGATCAAGTAAACCCCTCAACTTAATAAAGTTCAACAACCACACCTTTTATTATAATGATTAATTTTATGAACAACTTTTTTTTAATTATATTAAAAATTATTGAAATAAACTAAAAAACTTTAAATTAAAATTGACAAACATTGAAAAGTAATTGAGTAAAAATGATGTTATATGTTTCGTTTAGGATCAAACAATGTTTTACTCAATTATTTTTTAATGTTTATAACTCTTCGATCTCAAAAATTGACAATTTTTTTAATTCAAAGAATTATACGAAACATTGAAAATAATTGAGTAAAAAGTTGTTTTAATGTTTCGTTTAAGTTCAAAAAATCTTTTACTCAATTATTTTTTACTCTTTATAACTTTTTGATTTAAAAAATTGTCAATTTTAATTTACAATAATTTATAATATAATAAAAAATTAAAAGAAAGGTGTTGAAAATTTGAACCACTAAAAAAAGTTTTAATATTGTTATTCGTTATTTTTTCAATACTAAAATGTAGGGTGTGATTGTTGAGTTTTATTAAGTTGGGGGATTTATTTGATCTCAATAATAAAGAAAGAGAGTTTAGATGTACAAAATAAAGTTCAGAGGCCTATTTGATCTTCATATATAAGAACAAGGGTTTATTTGATCTCAATGTTAAAGAAAAGGGGTTTAGGTGTACTTAAAAAAAGTTCGAGGGTCTATTTGATCCCCACATATAAGTTGAGGGACTTATTTGACCATTTTCCCTAAAAAATATATATATATATATATATATATATATATATATATATATATATATAATTTATTTATACAAAAACATATTACTTAATGACAAAGTCTAGTATAAAAACTTATTTTGATCAAAACTTTTATTTTGACCACGTAAAAATAAAATTTGCAAAAAACATGCATCCAACAGGAGTCAATCATGTACCTTCGAGGAGACAAAGACAACGCGAACCACTGCGCCACTACCGCGTGAAGGTCAAAGACTGAAACTTTATATAATAAAACTGTATTTGTTTCAATTAAAAATATGAAAAAAATTCTTTATTTAAAAAAATAGCGATATACAAATTTGATGTTCATAGAAATCAAACCTGGGTCATTAGATTGACAAAGAGAAATTTCTACAACTATACTAAAATAACTTGATGTTTGAAAACTAAGGCTTTATATATATAATAAATGTGTTTATTCGCTTTAATTAATTATGTATATTTTTAAATATTTATAGATTACAATTCACAATTGATTGATGAATGAAAGATAGCTAAATCTAATTATCTAGTTGGTTTAAATATATAAAAAAATATTTTTATTAGAACTTCTATTTACAAATTGTACGTATAGTACACTTGAAAATTGTATTTTTTATTGTAATAATGTCATATTTTACCTGTAAAACTATTCCGTTATGATTAGATAACTTCATAATTTTTTTTCTTATGTTTAAATGGTAATATTGTTATATTTTTTCATGTAACACTGTTATGTGTTTGCATGTAATACTGTTATGGTTTTGTTTGTAATACTGTTATATTTTATCTTGTAATATTGCTTCAATTTCTTATTTCAAATCAAAGTAGAAGGCATTAATGGTTGTTGATTATGAATTTTAATACCGATTCTATTATGCATTTAATACACTTTAAAATTTTTAGTTTTTCTTATTTCGTATGTAATACTTTATACTTTTACATGTAATATTGTTACATTTTGCATGTAATACTTTACACTTTTACGTGTAATGTTGTTATATTTTGCATGTAATACTACTTCAATTTTACATGTACCCTTCATAATTACATATCAAAGCTAAATAAATTAATAAAAAAATTATTTAATAAATGTTTAATGTGTTATAGTGGTGAGTCTACTTTTAAATTATTTTTGTGACTAGGGTTCAACTCTAAAGAAGGGTTAGTATTTAATTTTTTTTTATTTATAGAAAAAAATATTAATTAATAAAAAAAATATTTAATAAATATTTAATGTGTTATATTGGTGAGTCTACTTTTAAATTATTTTTGTGACTAAGATTCAACTCCAAATCCAAAGAAGCTGATTTTTTAATTTTAAAAAAAAAACTGATTTTTTTATTAAAAAAAAAGAGCTGATTTTTTAATTTTCAAAAAATAAAAAAAAAACTGATTTTTTTATTTAAAAAAAAAAAGAAAATTCGCCAAAAAAAAGATGAAAATTCGCCATGACCAGGAACTAGGCATGCTAAAAAAAAATCGGCCCCGAAATCGAACCGAAATCGTAAAACACAGGGTTCGGTTTCGGTTCCATCATTTCTAGAACTGCGAAGCGCCGGTTCCGGTCCGAACCGCTGGTTTTCCCATTTTTTGTTTTTTTTTTAAATTTCAATGGTTTAGATCTCCTTTAACTCAATCCAATGACTATAATAATTTGTAGTGTACTTACTACTAGCCTTCTACTAGTTTTACTAATTTACTATTGTTGCATTTTAATATTGTTCTAATGTAGAAATATTTGATGATGTATCAATTAGACAATTATCATGTATTTATAATTGTCTAATTATAAAATTATGTATGTTTTAACTATTGTAATCTTCCATTTAAATTCCCATAACAATAATTTGTCATCTACATGTACATCTCTTCAAATTTTAGATCCAAAATTTAAAAAACTAAAAAAAAAAAAGGGAGGAACCGCCGGAACCGGAACCAAAACCACCTTGGCCGCGGTTCGATTTCGGTTCCACCTTCAAACATTTTGGAACCGCCGGCTCAAATCAAACCCCATGGTTCGCAACCGTGAGCACCCCTACCAGGAACTGACCACAAGACCAACAGTTAGACAAAGGAGCTACCCGCCACTAGGCTACAAGAGCCGATGCTACAAAACTCGTCCATCCGCATTTTATATGTTTGGAAAATATAATTTTTTCATACATGAAAATTTTCACACTAGACCTGCTCTTACTTAATTTTTTTTGTTGAGGGAGTATAATTCGAAAAGATTACAATATTGAAACCATCCGAATCATATCCTTAATATTGAAGCATCCGAATCATATTTAAATATACCAATAATAGTATCCACAATGGATGGATGAATTTTAATTTATCCATCCACTCTCTCTCATCCACATCACTTTCACATCATCTACTATTAAATATTTAATTTTTTAAACAAATTCTCACAATTGTTTATTTAATCATACATCCATTCATTCACTATTTATGGGTCACACCATGACTTCAACCCACTTTATTCATATTATAAAAAGCTTAAATAAAAATAAAAAATAAAAAAATACTCTCTTTTATGTCATCACGTTTATATTTTTTTGCAAAAAATACATTTTTTCTCTCCATCCATTACATTGAATGTATGACACTTTCTCTTCAATCCAATGAACACGCATAATAATTTTAAACACTAACTTTCATTCATCCAATGGTTAAACACTTATTGGATAGATCATTGTGGTCGTGGATGCTCCAAGGGGTTTAAAAACTATTTTTAATTAATTTATTTCAATTGTCTCTCCGTTTAGCAAACTCACCAGCCAATTAAGTGCCCAGTTTTTTCTTCACTAAGTTAACCTTATATTTTATTTTCAAAAGCACTTGATTTCAATAAATGACTCAAATGTTTTTTGGGTTAATCGACAAGTGCGCTTTCTTTGTTAAAGCACGCAATGCATTGCTTGCTTTGTCTGCCTCAAAAAGTATGGAAGATGATTGAAGAAATAATGTAAATCATATTGAAGTTGAGAGAGTATTTTACAAGATGAGCGGATAAACTGAAATTACAATTTGATAAGTGAATCAGAACTAGCCCTAATCTATTTATAAGAGTATACAATATTAGTTATAATACCTAAAGGTATTAGTAGTGTAAAAAGTATAAAAAGAGAGATTAACTAGCTAACTTCACCTAAAAACGCTAAACAAAAAAACGCAGGTGGCGTTTGTCAGAGCTCGACACATCATATTCCATGTTTCATTATGCATTTCACTCATGTCTTGCTGTTTTTTATTTTGGTTAATTACATTTTAACCCTCTAAATTCCATGACATGTCGCATTCACCTTGTAAAACTAATTAATGTGTCATATTCCACCGCTCAATTACTCACAATCATAACATTGAAGTGTATCTTAATCCAGATATGCTGTGACAGCTGCCTCTTTTTATGATTGACAGTGTATTTTAATTATTCACTTCTGGGAATCACCAATTAATTAAAAGAAAATAGTAAAGGTAGGCCTGATTATTAATTACTATAAACAATAAATAAATATAAATGACTGACCACTTTGGCATATATAAAATGTCTAATACGAAGTACAGTATATGTTTTGAAACTGATTACAAATCTATAAACATATACTCCTGTAAGTAAAAAATCAAGCAAAATGTATAATGTAACTAGCAATTTGAATAATATAATGTAACTAGCAATATGATCTTTGCCTTAGAAAAAAAAAAACCCCAGCAATTTGAATTAATTGCCTCCCCATTTAGCCTTGTGTAGAGAAATGCTTAGATATTTAGGAACTTTGAGTTATCTTTTGATAATATTGTAGAGGAGATCAAAGAGAGATTGTGGTGCTGAATTTCCATTTAAAATATGACATGTATTAATTTCTCCTTTTATGACTGACTTGCTAATTTGAGAATGGTGTTATATAGCTGATAAAATGGTGTGAAATTCTCTGTTGTAACTTGGTATATATTACGTCCCTTTTATTAATAAAGTTCTTATCTTTACTGATTAAAAGAAAAGACAGGAGAATACATTTTTCATGGTTTAATACATAATTAGTACTCCCTATTAATTTACAAATCGATATATGAATTACATGAAAGTAGTTGTAGAACAAACTCTTGGATAATGAATGATGACTGGAATATCAAATATGGCCCATCCTTTGAACAATCAATAAAGACTAGGTATTGTAGGCAACTGGATGCACCGTGCACTCATAGTGCATTTTAGAAACATGCAACTTGTTATGCTGAAAAATGTAACTTATTTACACAAAAAAAATGCAACCGTTTATATGAGAACATAGTTGCATGCTTCTGTTTAGAATAGTTGCATGTTTCTGTTTTATATAGTTGCACGCTTTTAAAATGCACTATGAATGTACGGTGTACCCGGGTGCACACGAGACTCATCCATCAATAAACTCCACACAATATTTAATTGGATAGCGTTTTGGCAAGGGAAGGCCACTTTTCATTACTTTACTACTCCCCTTCTTCCTACAAAATTACAATTGGACATTAATCAAATAAGAAAGGGACATGTTTGTTTTCACATATTAATGTAGGGGAAGTGATGACTTTAAAAATTTATAATAAACAATAAAATATGTGTTTATTTTAAAATTTTAAAATATTAAAGTTTTTGCTCTATGTCAAATTAATATTTTATAGTAATTGATTAATATACTGTGCTGGGTGAGAAAAAAAGTAGAAAAAAGAATATATAAATTGATGGAGAAAAAACGGTGATGTGATTGAATAGAATTTTCTAAAGATATATATATATATATATATATATATATATTATTTTATAGGAGTGAATATGAAAGTTGAATGTGAAAATCTCAAACTAGAATGAGACGTGAATTGCCTAAGTTCATCTGAACGAGTTCTGTAACATACCTAAAATCAATCCTCTTCATGATTCTTAAATCACAAACCAAATTTTGATCCCTCCTAGCATTATGATAAAAAAAAAAAAAAAATCAATCCTCTTCACCTTCAAGAGTTGTTCTTGTTGTGATATGATTCTTAACTTGGTCGTGGATCTCTTTCTAATTCCGCTTATACAATTACATATTTTAGTGCCCACGGACTACCGTTTATATTTATTTTGGGTTTAAAGTGAATTTTGAAATTCAATTTTTAAAATCATAATGATAATAAGAGAAAGTCTTGTGTGAAATATTGCACACTAGTGTTATGTGCAATACAATATAAATAAGACAAAAGTTGTCTAAATTTCATGGTCAGGTCGGCGGGGTCGTCGTATGGTCTTGGGGCAAGGTGGGCGGTAGGCCGGTGGGTTCAGGTTTACATAACAACTTGATGTGTTAATACATGAACAAAAGAGTGTTACCTTATGAGCAAAAGAGTGTTACTACATGAACAAAAACCATTACAAATGCATAAACAAAATCAGAACAAACGGAAAAGAAATTCTCAGTCCAAAATTACAGATTTACATAACAATTTGATGTGTTACTACATGAACAAAATAGTGTTACCCTATGAGCAAAAAAGTGTTACTACATGAACAAAAACCAGTACAAACGCGAAAAATATCATCAGTAAAAGAGTGTTACTACATGAACAAAAATCAGTACAAACGCATAAACAAACCCAGAACAAACGGAAAAGAAATTCCCAGTCCAAAATTACAGATTTACATAACAACTTGATGTGTTACTACATGAACAAAAGAGTGTTACCCTATGAGCAAAATAGTGTTACTACATGAACAAAACCAGTACAAACGCGAAAATAAATTATCAGTCTAAAATTACAGATTGTGAAATTGAGAAGAATATGGAAGAGAAAAAAGAAAAAGAAGAACATGAGAAGAGAGGAGAAGGAAGAACCTGAAAAAGCAGCGTTGTGAAAATCAAACTGAAGAAATATGGCGGCTGCGCGACGCGAGGAAGAAGAAGACCTGCCCGACCCGCGCGTTCCAGGCCTGCGAAAAAAGAAGAAGAAGTTCAATTAACCTATAATTGCACATATGACTTGTATGCAATATTGCATACAAGTTTTTGCCTGATAATAATGTGTATTATCATTATATTATTGTCCAGTAAACTTTATGTCAAATTAATGTGTAATAGTAAAAGATATTATATTATTATAATACTATATCATTAAAAAAGATTGTAATGATTGTGTAATTATTAAAGTTTATATGTTGTTGTGGACCTTGTGGTTTTTTAAAACCACCAGTTTAGGATTATAAAACTCAAATTTGCAAAACTCAAAGTAAACACAGCCTCAAAACTTTATGAATACAAATATCTAATAAAAATCATCAATTATTTAACACGATATAATTGAAAATTCATATATTATTCGATCCGAATACGATACAAAGACCTGCGTAATGTTGAAAGTCATCAACTTTAGAATTATATGTTTGGTGGGGAAATGATTTGTTTGGAATGAGAGTGATTAGATAATGGTGGTTGGGCCTAAGAGACCCAGTAGTAGAATAATATGTATGGATCAAATGATTAATTGTATATCCTTAAAATTGATCAACATATTGTTATATACTCATTCATATTTGCAGATTGCTACTGTAATTATTTTAGCAAAGACGCATGCTTTACTTTCCTCTGGATATTCCCATGTTTATTTACACCTCTTGTTAGTTGGCTCATTATTTACACGTTTTATTTGTGTATCTTTATTTTATAAAAGCACTTGCCAAATACTGTTCCCTTTGATGGGACAACAACATTGAATTCCAATAACCTTGACTTGTATTCACCACATCATCATATGCAAGTGTGTGTACAAACACTAGTAAATGATAAAATATAAGTGAACAAGTTCCACACGATATGTGAAATTGAGGGGCAGCTTGATTTATGACAAGAAGCAATAAAAATGTTAATGATTTTAGTAAGGAATGAAATGAATATTTTTATTATAATTGCATTGTTTGATTTGTAAAATGAATGACTATTATTGTCATTGATGATGCTTGATTCACAGAATTCTTTGGGAATGGAATGCATTTTCTTTGAAAAAATTACTTGTATATTATGAAAAAATATTAATTAAATTTTTTATTTAAACCAAAAACTCAATTTTATTTTTGAATTTATTTAAATGAAGTAAAAATTAAAATTACACATTTTTTGGAGGAATGTAAGTCATTCCTCTCAAATTTGGGAATGTTAACATTCCTCATTTTTAAGAAATGAATCCAACTTTGAAAGAATAATTTCATTGTACCAAACAGCCATTTTGCATTCCATTATCATTCATTGATTCAAAATCATCCAACCAAACATACGCTGAATAAAAATATTTTATATTATTAAAGACTATTTAGTCCGATAAATGAAAGATATAATTTATTACTATAAAGATAATATTAATTATTCGTGATTTTGAAGACGTATTAATATTGATAAGTGAAAGATATGTCATGGGTATTACTAATATCATAAATGAAAACGTTGTAATATTACACATAAATATTTTTGATAACTGATGAGTAAAAAATTAGAAACAAAATTAGAAACACATGCTGACGTGGACTCCATAATATTTTACATGTGATGTACATATTCATATATAGATAACTGGCAATTTGTTTAAAGACAAAGTTTTATATGAAAAAATTCGCACATGAAAATACTCATTTAAGTATTCAACCCATATCTGTTGACTCGCATATATAAGTTAATAATTTCCTTTTAATGATAACTTCAAGGCGGTTTTGATTTTCTTTCTACTCAAAAGTTCTTCTTCAACCACCCCAAAACCATTGCAACCGTGTCTTCTTCGTCGTTATCTCCCAGGCATCGAATTAAGCTGGTATCCATAGGAATTTAGAGGCACGTAAACACGTAGTACATGCGCAACAGAAATAAACAGTTCACCAACAACGAACACCTAATTGCATAATTGAATGCGTATAAACGTAAAGAGAAACCTTACAGTAAATCGTACGCATATTTCTCTACTATGGTATCCACGTAATCCCCGTTCACGGACTTGCACAGATTTGCCAGCGTTGAATCTGAGACGGAATTTGCTAGGAAAATTCCTATTCTAGATTTTTATAGAGAAAATATGAATCCTTGTATTATGAATTCCCAAGAGCTCAGGGGAGACTCACTTAAATCTAAAACTAACCTGATTAGGAAATAAAATTTCTATTCTTATAAAATAAATCTCTACGGATTTAATTCTCATGTATATCAAATCTCTACGGATTTGATTCCATATATATTAAATCTTATAATAATATTCCATATATTATTATTGGGAATCCTATTTAATTAAATCCAATTTAATTAAATATTAATAATAATTAATTCTAAATTAATCTATTATTAATTAATTCTCCATAAATTAAATATTAAATTCAATTTAACATTTAATCAACCAACTATAATCCGTAAAAGAGAACTACTTGTTGTGTGACCCATAGACCCTCATATATCGAGCGATTAGTCAAACTAACGGTCTTAATTGAACCCTAGACAATAAATCAGACATTCTCAATATATGAGGTACGTTGCGAGAAACGTGCAACTATCTGTAATCACTAATTGATCATGTATGTCACACTTAGCCACAAAGTCTAAGTTGACGTGCATCGGCCGATGACTTAGATCCAATTATAATGAGAATATGAGTATTCTCTCTAAATCCACATTGTGTTGGGGTTATACTGGAAAGTATGCTTTTACTTTGTATAACCAAAATGAATTTTCTGTCTTATTTACTAAAATAAATTATTTATCACTGATGCTTTAAATATCATTGAATGTTACATATATTTATTGCATAATTGTTCAATAATAAGTACTCGTTACATTGTAGTTAATTTAGTGATACCAGATCACAGAAGATTAAATTAACAGTCCCTTGTAACTAAAAGTACGCGGTTCACGACCTAAGTGGAAATGAACAATCCATCGTGAAAGGTTGAGGTGTAAGGCTCAGATTGGCTTGTCTTGACCAAAAAAATTACACTAGTGCATGTCTGATGCACTGAACAGGACCTACAGGAGGATAAATTCTTCAGCACTGAATCAGGAAGAATTAAACCTCAGTGGTTCGTTATTTCTTAATCTTCGTCCCTTAAATAGGATCGCGTGTGGTTAGTAATTATTGCTTTGACTTATGATGGGTAGAGAATCAATGAGATTCAATACTTTATATCTTGGGCAATATTACTGGTCACATGCGATTGCTAAGATTTAATACGAAGAATCGTGTGCGAGTACGCTCGTTTGATTTGCCCCCTTGGGAGGTTCATAAGATTTATCATACCAAATCTTGCAAGTGGAATTTGTTTCCGGTATGGATAATAATGCTGAACCGTTCCTTGACCAAGGACAAAAGATATTAATTAATGGAAAACTATTTCAGTGGCTTGAATTAATTAATGGGCTAGATAATCTTAAACACGAGAAATAATAATCGAGAGCCATACTAACAGTAATATGGGTTAAGATGGATAGTGCAATATTAATTATGTAGTGGGGTTAATTAATATTTATGGGCTTGAATAATATTGTGGTTCAATATTAGATATTCAAAGTCCATTAGAAGGTCCAATCTTAATTATCCTAAAGGTCCCTCAAGTAGCCCAAACATAAAGTCCAATAACTGAAAAAAAGTGTTTAAAATAAAATAAATTATTGTTGCCTAATTTTTTAATTTTTTCGAAAATTATGAATAAAAGAGGGAGAAAGTTTTTCTTTGAATTTTGTTATGGAATGAGGATAAGTATTCTTGGAATACAAGATTATCACATTAAATTCAATAAATCTCCCACTTGGCTATTTGTAATGAAATTTTCGAAAATTACATAACATAAGGAAGAGGAGATTTTATTTGGGAGATATTTTGGGAAATAGAATATATTGGATATATTCAAGATTGTTTCTTGAGTAAGAAGCAAGGAAATTTCTCAATCACCCAAAAGCCCTAAAATTTTCGTCCCCCCTTATTATAAATAGGGGATGAATATTTCATCCCCAAGAGAACACGAAAAATTGGTTTTTCGGAAAAATATCAGCGTCGACAAAATATCAAATATTTTAAAACGTCGATAGATTGTGTATCTTCGAAAAACTTCAATTGTGAGTGTGCAATTCCATGTGTTGGAAAAATTAGAAATCCACAAAGGTGGTGCAACATAATTTTATTTTTCCTTTTGTTAAATTGTTCGCGAGTTCTTTCCACCGGATTGTTGAACAAGGACAAGGGAATACTTGAGAAGACCTATTGGTGTGTTCGTGTGAACGGGATACATCTTCTCAACGGTTGTCACTCCGAGAGGTTAGTTTACGTAAACCCGTAGTAATTCCGCATGCGTAGGATTTATGTGAACTATTTGTATGCATGATTGGTTGTTGAATTATTATTTGAATTAATATAGGATTAATTCATGCTAGTAATAATTGTTAGAATTAAATTTGTATTTAAATATTCAACCCGAATAGATCCGGGCAATTAATTCCCCAACAACTGGTATCAGAGCCATGATTTCGGGCTCTAAATTTTAAATTGTAATTTAATTCGTTTTCATTAAATTTGAAATTGGATAGTAGAATTGCTAGATCTTTTTTGCAGGTATCCAATTGTCATGGAATTTAATGTGTTTATTTATGCATGCATATTAATTGTTTTTTTTTAATTCGATTCGTTCGAATTCATTTTGCCTCGTGAGAAAATCTACGAGTAGATTAGGATTTGTTTGATTTGATCAATGTAATAGACTAGTCTAGATCTAAGTTTATTTATTTTTGTAAATAAATTGTAAACCGGATCGGAAACGGAGGCGGAGACGAAGAATTAAAAGACGGATCTGGAACAGGCGTGGCGGCGTCGTCGCGCTGTAAACGCACAAGGAGGGAGGCGCGCGACGCGGGACGTAGGGCACGCACGACGACGGGCATGGGGCGAGGCCGTCGGGCCGCCTTGTGAGATCATCCCGTGGCGCCGGGCGCGGCAGCCTCGTCTTGTGGCGGAAGCGCCTAAAGCAGATCTTGTTGCACGCTGGCGCTGTGACGGGGCGAAGGTTTATGCGAAAAGCGGGCGAGCGGCGAAGATGCGCTCGATGCCGCACGTGCACCAAGCAATTGACGCTGGAAACCGGCCCACCGAGAAGCGCCTTCTGTACGGGCGTCTTGACTGGGCGCTTAGGCGTCTTGGCAAGACGGGCGCGATCGACACGGGCGGGTCGGGTGCAAAGGCGTGCCACCCGACCATGAAATGATAGGGGTGCAGAGACGGAATTTTCGAGATGATCAGTGGGAGAAATTCAAGAAGACATTTTTTCAAAAATCAAGCGAAGAAAAATCAAACCATGACAATTGGATAATTTGTGCCCAATATATTTATTTTTACGCTTTGCTTGATTTATGGTTGTGTTTTTTCTTGTTTTTATTTAATTTGTTTAAATGTGTTTGCATGAGAATTGCCCAATGAAAAATCTCACCTTCAAAAATTACTAAGTATGTTTAAATAATTAATTGACAATTTTATTAGGATAATAAAATTGAATTAATTTTGACCTCCATGATTTATTTATTTGTGGATTCTTTTGGAGAAATTTCTACCGGGATGGCCAAAAGATAGATTTCACATGAATAAATTCGAATGGATGATTGTGGGTTATTATTAGTGGCTTATTTATGACCTCCCCACGAGGCTCGATCAAAGCGAAGTAATAATTTCAGATTTAATCATGGTTATTACTTAGGTATAAAATTGATATGCATATACTTCCCTCAAGTCCCTTTCAATTTTATATTGGTCAAGTGGGAGCCAACTATTAATCTGGATATTAAAGGTTTATCGTTTTCTTGTTTGTAACTCGCTTGAATGTGTTTAAATAATGACCCACCCCACGTGGCTTATTTAAATTGTTTTGAGATGTTGGCTGATGCATGTTCATATTTTTTTTGAGATTTTAATATGATACATGTGATCGAACCTTGTGATAATTTTGTGTTTATACAATAGTTATTTATTTCAGTTAAGCATGTCGCAACCTTTTAATCCACTGTTAATATACTTAAAGTTAATACAATAGTATGGAAACTATATTGATTGGAAACGAAAAATTATGATTGTCCTAACTGCACAAAAGCACAAGTGGATTCTTGACACACAAAAATTCAGATGAGCCAACTGACGAGTCGAAAATGCGGGGCTCGTCAGATCACCTTGCGAGAGATGTCGTCGCTGAAAATAGTGGAGGGCAAACCCATAAGAGATTACGTCCTCAAAATTGATGGCCCATCTGAACAAACTTGAGGTTCTGGGTGCAGATTATAATCTGGAGACTCAGATGAATTTGGTACTTCACTCTCTGCCCAAAAAGTTTTTGAGCATTTTGGCCTCGCTAGCTGATTTGTTGCAAGCTTTGGTCTCGGCAGAGATGTTGATGGGACACCAAACTCAAGCTTTGACAGCAAGTGGTCCGTCTTCATCTTCTAGGCCAAGGGAAGGCAAAAAGAAGAAGATGACCAAAAGCCATAAGCAATCAAACTCAATTGTTGCCAAGGGCAATGGTAAGATGACGAATGCTGGTGGTGTCAAGGAAAATCCAAAGGGGGAGTGTTTCAACTGCAGTAAAAGAGGACATTGGATGTTGGCCTGTTCCAATCCCAAGCGGAATGGAAAGAAAGGTAATTCTCACGCACTAGTTGTTGAAACTTGTTTAGCGGCGTATGCTACCCATTTGTGGGTAATGGATACGGGATCCACTGATCATGTTTTCTTCACTGGTTCAAACGGACCCGACAGCTAAGTGGAAGTGAGATCCCTATAACGCTGGGCGATGCTACGAGAGTGGCAGCTGAAGCAGTGGGAGAAGTGCACCTATCTTTTGAAGACAGAGTTTTAATTTTAAGAGATGTTCTTTACGTTCCTAGTTTTAGAAAGAATTTAATTTCTGTTTCTAAACTTTACCTTGATGGATATTCGGTTACTTTTGATAAAGTTGTTACCATTTCTCTTTACGATAAATTTATCTGTCATGGAACGTTGTATAATAATCTCTATACAATTAACTGTGCACACCACTCACGAAATGCATCCTATAACACATAAATTGTTTCCGATACAAGAAAACGTTCATCAGACTTGAACGAGACACTTCTATGGCATCTTAGATTGGGACATTTTAATCCAAAAAGGATTCAAAGGTTGGTAAAAGATGGTTCATTGGAATCTCTCCGGGTTGAACCAATCCCAACTTGCGAATCATGCTTGGAGGGTAAAATAACCAAGAGAGCATTCGGAGCCAAGGGGAATAGAGCCAAAGAAGTGTTAGAAATCGTTCATACGGACGTATGTGGTCCAATGTTAAAGCAAAATGAGGTTATGAGTACTTCGTCACCGTCATTGATGATTACTCAAGGTACGGCTACATTTTCCTTATGAAGCATAAATCTGAGACCTTTGACAAATTCAAAGAATTTAAGGCTCAAGCAGAGAATCATAGGGAAAAACGTATCAAATCTCTAAGATCTGATCGTGGAGGCGAAAGTACCTCAAATGATGAGTTTTGAACTACTTGTCGATGAAGGAATTGTATCCTAAATTTAATCCGCACCTGAACCCCTCAACAAAACGGGGTTGTAGAGCGAAGAAACAGAACTCTTTTAGAAATGGTTAGATCAATGATGAGTTATGCGGATCTACCCAAGTCGTTCTGGGGTCACGCCTTGGAAACAACGGCTTATATTCTGAACTTGGTGCCATCCAAGTCGGTTCCCAAAACTCCCAAAGAATTGTGAACCGGGCGCAAGCCCAGTTTGAGACACATGAGAATTTGGGGTGTCCGGCCTACGTGTTGGACAAGGAAGCCAGAAAATTGGATCCACGATCAGAATTAAGGTTGTTTATAGGATACCCCGAGGGAACAAAAAGGTGTATGTTCTATGGTCCCAAAGATCAAAAGGTGGTAATAAGCACCCACTTTAGATTTTTGGAAGAAGACTATATGAACGAAAGAAAACCCAGAAGTGAGATTACCTTAAATGAGCTTAGAGGGCTAACCTCAGTGCCAACTGTACAAGATGACATACCAAACGACACACTTACACAACCAGAACCTCGTCGTAGTGGGAGGGTTGTGAGAAAACCCGAGAGATTCATGGGGATAGGAGAGTCCTCGGACTTAGTCCCCGATCAAGATGAATCAGACCCATGGACTTACGACGAGGTAATCCAAGACAAGGATGCGGTTTCTTGGCAAATAGCAATGGAAGCCGAAATGGGTTCTATTTATCATAACAGAGTGTGGGAGCTAGTCGAACCACTCAATGGGGTCAAACCCATTGGCTGCAAGTGGGTATACAAGAGGAAAAGAGGACCGGACAGGAAGGTGGAAACCATCAAGGCAAGGCTTGTGGTGAAAGGTTTTACTCAGAAAGAAGGGATCGACTATGAGAAAACCTTTTCACCTGTAGCAATGCTCAAGTCCATCCGAATTCTCTTGTCAATTGCTGCACATCTCGACTTTGAAATCTGGCAAATGGATGTCAAGACGGCTTTCCTTAACGAAAGTCTTGAAGAGGAAATCTATATGCAACAACCCCAAGGCTTCATTGAAAAAGGCCAAGATTACCTAGTTTGTAAGCTCAAGAAGTCCATTTACGAACTCAAACAAGCATCCAGAGCTTGGAACCAATGTTTTGATCAAGTAATAAAGTCTTATGGGTTTGATCAAAATGAGTACGAAAGTTGTGTGTACAAAAAGCGTGTCGAAACTGCATTGGTATTCTTAGTACTATACGTAGATGACATTCTACTCAAGGTGTTGTCAGACGTAAGGGAATGGCTTTCAAAATAGTTTGATATGAAGGACTTAGGGGAAGCCGGGCACGTCCTTCGGATCAAGATCACTCGAGATCGCAAGAAAAGGATGATAGGATTATCGCAAGCTTCATATATAGACACTGTCTTGAAGCGATTCAGCATGCAGGATTCCAAGAAAGGCTTCGTACCTTTCAGGCATGGAATCCATCTATCCAAGGATATGTGCCCTAAGACACAAAAAGAGATAGATGACATGAAAGACATTCCTTATGTTTCTATTTGCCGAAAGCCTTTTATGTATGCAATCTTATGCACGAGACCCGGATATCCGCTGCTGGATTGGCATGGTGGCAAGATATCAAAGTAACCCGGAAAAAGAGCATTGTAAGGCAGTTTAAAACATTCTGAAGTATCTGAAAAGAACTCGGGATAGAATGTTAATTTATCAGTCAGATAGTCTAATCCCCATCCATTTACGGACTCGGATTTCCAATCGGACTTAGACTCCGTAAAAATCTACCTCTGGTAGTGTGTTTTGCATGGGGAGGAGCCATGACATGGAGAAGCATTAAGCGTAAAATGCATCGCCGATTCTACCATGGAAGCCCGAATCGTGGAAGTCGTCAAATGGCGAAAAAGAAGGTTTGGCTCAAGAACTTCCTAGTGGACTTGGATGTAGTTAAATTTGCCCAAAGACAATCACTATTTATTGTGATAATGCCGAGGAAGCGATTCAAATTCAAGGGAACCAAGAGCCCACAAGGCCAAAAGAAACACATTGAAAATACCATCTTATACGAGAAATCGTTAAGAGAGGAGATATAGAGGTGGCAAAAATCGCGTCGAGAAGACAACCTAGCAGATCCATTCACAAAGGGTTTGCCTCAGAATACATTCTAGAGACATGTGGAAGGAATGAGTGTCAAGACTGTTGCCAATCTGCTTTGAGTATAAGTGGGAGATATTATTAGGTTAGTGTAGGTGACATTAGATGTCACGTATTAGGAACTACACGAGATGTGCTGTAGTATACTTAAAAGCGGACTTTGAGTATAAGTGGGAGATTGTTGGGGTTATACTGAAAAGTATGCTTTTACTTTGTATAACTAAACTGAATTTTCTGTCTTATTTACTGAAATAAATTATTTATCACTGATGCTTTAAATATCATTGAATGTTACATATATTTATTGCATAATTGTTCAATAATCAGTACACGTTACATTGTAGTTAATTTAGTGATACCAGATCACAGAAGATTAAATTAACATTCCCTTGTAACTAAAAGTACGCGGTTCACGACCTAAATGGAAATGAACAATCCATCGTGAAAGGTTGAGGTGTAATGATCAGATTGGCTTGCTTTGACCAAAAGATTACACTAGTGCATGTCTGATGCACTGAACAGGACCTACAGGAGGATAAATTCTTCAGCACTGAACCAGGAAGAATTGGACCTCAGTGGTTCGTTATTTCTTAATCTTCGTCCCTTAAATAGGATCGCGTGTGGTTAGTAATTATTGCTTTGACTTATGACGGGTAGAGAATCAATGAGATTCAATACTTTATATCTTGGGCAATATTACTGGTCACATGCGATTGCTAAGATTTAATACGAAGAATCGTGTGCGAGTACTCTAGTTTCATTTGCCCCCTTGGGAGGTTCATAAGATTTATCATACCAAATCTTGCAAGTGAAATTTATTTCCGGTATGGATAATAATGTTGAACCGTTCCTTGACCAAGGACAAAAGATATTAATTAATGGAATGCTATTTCAGTGGCTTGAATTAATTAATGGGCTAGATAATCTTAAACACGGGAAATAATAATCGGGAGCCATATTAATAGTATTATGGGTTAAGATGGATAGTGCATTATTAATTATGTAGTGGGATTAATTAATATTTATGGGCTTGAATAATATTGTGGCTCAATATTAGATATTCAAAGTCCATTAGAAGGTCAAATCTTAATTCTCCTAAAGGTCCCTCAAGTAGCCCAAACATAAAGTCCAATAACTGAAAAAGGTGTTTAAAATAAAATAAATTATTGTTGCCTAATTTTTCAATTTTTTCAAAAATTATGAATAAAAGAGGGAGAAAGATTTTCTTTGAATTTTGTTATGGAATGAGGATAAGTATTCTTGGAATACAAGATTATCTCATTAAATTCAAGAAATCTCCCACTTGGCTATTTATAATGAAATTTTCGAAAATTCCATAACATAAGGAAGAGGAGATTTTATTTGGGAGATATTTTGGGAAATAGAATATATTGAATATATTCAAGATTGTTTCTTGAGGAAGAAGCAAGGAAATTTCCCAATCACCCAAAAGCCCTAAAATTTTCGTCCCCCCTTATTATAAATATGGGATGAATGTTTCATCCCAAAGAGAACACGAAAAATTGGTTTTTTGGAAAAATATCAGCATCGACAAAATATCAAATATTTTGAAACGTCGATAGATTGTGTATTTTCGAAAAACTTCAATTGTGAGTGTGCAATTCCATGTGTTGGAAAAATTAGAAATCCACAAAGGTGGTGCAACATAATTTTAATTTTTCTTTTGTTAAATTGTTCGCGAGTTCTTTCCACCGGATTGTTGAACAAGGACAAGAGAATACTTGAGAAGACCTTTTGGTGTGTTCGTGTGAACGGGATCCATCTTCTCAACGGTTGTCACTTCGAGAGGTTAGTTTACATAAACCCGTAGTAATTCCGCATGCGTAGGATTTACGTGAACTATTTGTATGCATGATTGGTTGTTGAATTATTATTTGAATTAATATATGATTAATTCATGCTAGTAATAATTGTTAAAATTAAATTTGTATTGAAATATTCAACCCGAATAGGTCCGGGCAATTAATTCCCCAACACGTTGAGGAATGAATCCTATTCTTGGCTCAACTACCACGCACATGCACTTCGTGATGAACCCAATCCAAGACATATCTACCCATGGTAGGGTGCAAGCGTCGGTCATGGTCAAAGTTCATCACTCCACACATGTCGTGCGTATTGACCTCAAGTCAAAGTAGTATCGCATCGCTCCCACTTACATCAACCGATTTCTCGGATGGGTATACCAATACCCTCTAAGGTACTTGTGCATCCATCATGAGATACCTAGTATCTCGTAGTAAATGAAATCTTACTATTCTTTCTAAGTGTTGGGGTTATACTGAAAAGTATGCTTTTACTTTGTATAACCAAACTGAATTTCTTATTTATTTTACTGAAATAAATTATTTATCACGTGTTGCATTAAATATGAATGAATGTTATATATATATTTATTGCATACCCGTTCGATGAAGTCAGTACGTGTTACGTTGTAGTTAATTTGGTGATACCAGATCACAGAAGATCAAATTAACAGTTCCTCGTGACTAAGTACAAATTCACAACCCAGATGGAAATGAACGACCCATCATGAAAGGTTGAAGTGTAAGGCTCGGATTGACTTGTCTTGACCAAGGGATTACACTAGTGCATCCTGATGCGCTGAAAAGGACCTACAGGAGGATAAATTCTTCGGTACTGAATATACAAGAATTAGACCTCAGTGGTTCGTTATTTCTTAATCTTCGTTCCTTAAATAGGATCGTGTGAAATTAATAATCATTGCTTTGACTTATGATAGGAAGAGAATCAATGCGATTCGATACCTTGTATCTTGGGCAATATTATTAATTACATGACGATTGCTAAGATTTAATACGGAGAATCGAGTGCAAGTATGGCTTGCTTGATTTGTCCCCTTGGTGGGCTCAGAATCTTTATCATATCAAATCTTGCAAGTGGAAATTTATTTCCGGTATGGATAATAATGTTGAGCTGTCTTTACTCCAAAGACAAAGATATTAATTAATATAAAGTCTGTTCAGTGACTTAATTAATTAATGGACTAAGATAATTTTAAACTCGGGAAATAATAATCGGGAGCCATATTATTGTGAAGTCGTAATGTGGGTTAAGATGGATAATTCAATATTAATTTTATAGTGGAGTAAATTAATATTAATGGGCTTGAATAATATTTTCGCTAAATATTAAAGCTTCATAGCCCATTGGAGGTCCAATCTTAATTCTCCTAAAGGCCCCTCAAGTAGCCTAAACTAAAGTCCAATTAATGAAAAGGAGAAGAAAATATTTTGGCCCATTTTTTCCAATTATTTTCGAAAATAATAAGATAGGAGAGAGAAAAGATTTTTTTCTTGATTTTCTTGGAAAGATCTTGTGAAATGAGTATTATTGAGATACAAGTTTATCCCATAAGTTCAAGAAAGGAAAAAAGATCTTTTTTTCTTCTCTACTTATGTGAGATTTTTGAAAATATCTATAATATAAGGAGGTGGGATATTTTGTGGAATATTTTAATTATGGAGAAAAAAAAATATTGGATATATTCAAGATTTCTTGGAGATCAAGAAAAGATTTTCCCATCTTATTCCTAGGGCTAAATTTTCGACCACCTCATGTATTATAAATAGGGAATGAGTTTTTCATCCCCAAGTGCAATTCCATGTGTTGGAAAAATTAGAAATCCACAAAGGTGGTAGCCAAAAATTTTCCTTTCTCCTTTTAAAGATTAAAATCGTTCGTTGATAATCCTCCCACCGGATTACGTTCATGGACGTGGGACATACTTGAGAAGGCACTTTGGGTAGATCCACCGTCTCAGCGGTTGTCTCTACAAAAGGTTAGTATTTATGTAATTCCTAGATTCTGCATGCTTAGGTTTTACGTGAAATACGTGCTCGCATGATATAATTTGCTTATTAATTATTATGTTGAATTTAATTAGGACTAATTCATGTTAGTAATTAATTGATTAATTTAAATATGTCCGGGCACCCTTAATTTCCCAACAACTGGTATCAGAGCCTCGGTTTCGAGCTCTGTAATTTAAATTGTTATTTAAATTATGTTGGCCATTAAATTTTATTGAAATTGGATTGTAGAATTGTTAGATATTTTTTGCAGGTATCCAATTGTCATGGTATTTAATGTGTTTATTTATTTCATGTGTATGAATGGTTTTAATTCGACTCGTTCGAATTTGTTTTTCTCGTGAGAAAATCCACGAGTAGATTAGGTTATTTGATTTGTTCAATGTAATAAACTAGTCTAGATTTAGGTTTATTTATTTTTGCAAAATAAATTGTGACCTGATCGAAGACGAAGACGGAGGCAAAATATTAAAACAGATTCGGAACCGAACGTGGGTGATGTGCGTCGCGCGAAACGTTCCAAGGGAGGCACGCGCGCAACGTGGACATCGCTGGTTGCACGGGCTTGGAGCCTGGCGCAAGATAAAGCGGCGGTGAGGAGGGGGCCGATGAGCGGCCTTGTGGCGCAGGGTGGGCGACGGGCGCTGACAATGGTGGTTGCTTTCGGCGAGGGCAGGCGGATGGCGTTGCATCAGATCCCATGTAGCTACGGCGTGGCGTTTGAGAGGCGGAGTTCTTTTTCGAGACGACGAGTGGGAGAAATTCAAGATGACGTTTCTTCAAAATCAAGCCAAGAAAAATCAAACCATGACAATTGGATAATTTGTGCCCAATATGTTTATTTTTCTGCTTTGCTTGATTTATTGTTGTATTTTCTTATGCTTTATTTAATTTGTTTAAATGTGTTTGCATGAGAATTGCCCAACGAAAAATCTCATATTCAAAAATTACTAAGTATGTTTAAACAATTAATTTGGTTTTAAATCGAATTAATTTGACTTCCATGATTTATTTATTTGTGAATTCTTTTGGAGAAATTCCCCTAAGGGACGGCCAAAAGATAGCTTTCACATGAATAAATTCTCAAAAGGATGATTGTGAATTATTATTAGTGGCTATTTATGACCCCCAAGAGGCTCGATCAAAACGAAGTAATAATTTTGTATTTAATCATGGTTATTACTTAGGTATAAAATTAATATGCATATACTTCGCCGAAGTCCCTGTCAATTTTATATTGGTCAAGTGGGAGCCAACTATTAATTTTTTTTAATTAAAGGTTTGTAACTGTTCTTGTTTGTACCATGCTTGAATGTGATTTAAATGATGACCCTCCCAAGAGGCTCATTTAAAACTGTTTTGAGATGTTGGCTGATGCATGTTCATATTTTTTTGAGATTTCAATATGAAACATGTGATCGAATTATGTGATTTTCTTTGTGTTGATCCGGATATTGACACAAGATGTATGTGTATTTTCAGTATCATCATGTCGCAACCTTTTAATCCACTGTTCCATATACTTAAAGACAATTTGCTTACTGGAGATAACTATTTTGTTTGGAAACATAACCTTATGAATGCCCTCACCACACATGAATCCAAATGGGTACTTAATGCACCAAAACCTAAAGAACCAGCTAAGGGTGCTAGCATATGGGAAGAGATGGAATATAATGAGTGGGAGCTGGCAAATGAATTGGTAAAGGACATAATCTTGACACACATGTCAGATTTATTAAAACGCCTTCATCAAAGATTTGCATAAGCTGCAGACATTATGAGAAATCTCAAAGCGATGTTTGCACATCCGGCCCATATAGCAATCCAAAGCATTAAGCATGACTTGGTCAAGCTGAAAATGGAAGAAGGAATGCTGCAAAAGAACACATTCTTAGGGTTATGATTGTCTTTGAAGAATTGTCATATCTTGGCGAAAAATATGACTTCAAAACCAAAATTGATATCATTTTCAATTCTCTGCCAAAGAGCTACGATCATCCTTATGTAACGTATCTAATGGAAGATATGGGGTTTACTGTGGATGGTCTTATGAAAGCCTTTACATTGGTCGAAGAGGACAATGAGCGCAAGAAAGTGAACATGGTTACAAAAGGGTCATCTTCTTTTTCTAGGCCAAGTGGTGGTAAGATAAAAGAAGAGACAAAAAGGATTAACCAGTTCTATTCAAACTTCAAAGATGAAAGTTTAAGTACAAAGATCTGTTTGGAATGTGGCGAGAGAGGACATTGGAGGTGGGCCTGTTCCAAACCCAAGAGGAATGGAAATAAATGTAATTCTCTCGCACTAGTTGTTGAAACTTGTTTGGCGGCGTATGCTACCCACTCGTGGGTAGTGGATACGGGATCCACTGATCATGTTTGTTTCACGTTACAGGGGTTCAAGCAGACCCGAAAACTTAGTGGAAGAGAGATCCTCGTCACGCTAGGCGATGCTACGAGAGTGGCAGCTGAAGCAGTGGGAGACGTGCACCTGTCTTTATAAGACAAGAGTTTAATTTTAAGAGATGTTCTTTATGTTCCAATTTTTCGTAAAAACCTTATTTCAGTTTCAAAACTATTTGTTGATGGATATTCTTTTCATTTTAATAAGCATGTTACTGTTTTTCGTAACGATGTGGTTATCTGTCATGGAACATTACGGAACAATCTCTACATTATTAACTGTGCACATCACACACACAATGCTTCCTATAACTCATCTACTATTTCGAGCAAAAGGAAACGTTCGACCAATGTGAACGAGACACTTCTTTGGCACCTAAGATTAGGTCATATTAATCCAAAAAGGATCCAAAGGTTGGTGCAAGATGGTTCATTGGAGTCTTTCCTGGTTGAACCATTTCCAACTTGCGAATCATGTTTGGAGGGTAAAATGACCAAGAGGGCATTTGGAGCCAAGGGGCTTAGAGCTAAAGAAGTGTTGGAGATCGTCCACACCGATGTATGTGGTCCAATGCAAATCAAAGCAAGAGGCGGCTACGAGTATTTCGTTACGTTTATCGATGATTACTCGCGCTATGGATACATTTTCCTAATGAAGCATAAATCTGAGACATTTGATAAATTCAAAGAATTTAAGGCTCAAGCAGAGAATCATAAGGAAAAGCATATCAAGTTTCTACGATCCGATCGTGGAGGCGAATACCTCAGCGATGAATTCTTGAACTACTTATCGGAAGAATGGATTGCATCCCAGTTGACTGCACCCGGTACCCCTCAACAAAACGGGGTTGCAGAATGAAGAAACATAACGCATCTAGAAATGGTAAGATCAATGATGAGTTATGCGGATTTACCAAAATCATTTTGGGGTTACGCCTTGCAAACAATGGCTTATATTCTGAACTTAGTGCCATCCAAATCGGTTCCAAAAAACCCCTAGGGAATTGTGGATGGGGCGAAAGCCCAGCTTAGGACACATGAGGATCTGGGGGTGTCCGGTATACGTGTTGGATAGGGAAGTCGGGAAATTGGATGCACGTTCGGAATTAAGGCTGCTTATAGGATACCCTGAAGGAACGAAGGGATGCATGTTCTATGGTCCCGAAGATCAAAAGGTCGTAATCAGTACGCACTTTAGATTTTTGGAAGAAGACTATATGAACGATAAAAAGCCTAGAAGCGAGATTACCTTGGAAGAACTTAAGGGGCCAACTCCGTTGCCAACTGTACAAGAAGACATACCACGCGTCACACCTACACAATCAGAACCTCGTCGTAGTGGGAGGGTTGTCCGGCAACCCGAGCGATTCTTAGGGATCGGAGAGTCCTCGAACTTGATCTCGGGAAAAGAATCAGATCCATGGTCCTACAACGAGGCGATCCAAGACAAGGATGAGACATCTTGTCAAACAAGAATGGAAGTCGAGATGGGTTCAATGGATCACAATAAAGTGTGGGAGCTAGTCAAACCACTTAATGGGGTAAAACCCATTGGATGCAAGTGGGTATACAATAGAAAAAGGGGACCGGATTGGAAGGTTGAAACCTTTAAAGCGAGACTTGTGGTGAAAGGGTACACTCAGAAAGAAGGGATCGACTATGAGGAAACCTTTTCGCCTGTAGCCAAGCTCAAGTCCATCCGAATTCTCTTGTCGATTGTTGCGCATCTAGATTTTGAGATCTGGCAAATGGATGTCAAGACAACTTTCCTCATAGGAAGTCTTGACGAAGAAATCTATATGCAACAACCCGAAGGCTTCATTGAAAAAGGCCAAGAGCATCTGGTTTGCAAGCTAAAGAAGTCCATTTATGGGCTGAAACAGGCATCCCGTGCTTGGAATCAGTGTTTTGATCAAGTTATAAAATCCTACGGTTTTGATCAAAACAATTTCGAAAGTTGTGTGTATAAAAGGCGTGACGGAACTGCCTTGGTATTCTTGGTACTATACGTAGAAGACATTCTGCTCATCGGGAACGATGTAAAGATGTTGTCAGACTTAAGGGCATGGCTGTCAAAACAGTTTGATATGAAGGACTTGGGAGAAGCCGGTCACGTCCTAGGGATCAAGATCACTCGAGATCGCAAGAAAAGGATGATCGGGCTTTCGCAAGCTTCATACATAGATACCGTATTGAAGCGATTCAGCATGCAAGATTCCAAGAAAGGCTTTGTACCTTTCAGACATGGAATCCATCTATCCAAAGAAATGTGTCCCAAGACACAAAAGGAAATAGATGACATGAAGGGCATCCCTTATGCTTCGGCTGTGGGAAGCCTCATGTATGTGATGCTGTGCACGAGACCGGATATCTGCTTCGCCGTAGGAATGGTTGGAAGATATCAAAGTAACCCTGGGAAAGAGCATTGGACTGCGGTTAAGAACATTCTGAAGTATCTAAAGAGGACACGGGACAGAATGTTGGTCTATCAATCGGACAGTCTAATCCCCATCGGTTATACGAACTCAGATTTCTAATCAGACATAGACTCCAGAAAGTCAGCCTCAGGTAGTGTGTTTTGCATGGGGGGAGGAGCCATGACGTGGAGAAGCGTTAAGTAGAAATGCATCGACGATTCTACCATGGAAGCCGAATATGTAGTTGTTTGTGAAGCAAAAGAAGCGGTTTGGCTCAAGAACTTCCTGGTGGACTTGGACATCATTCCGGATTTGCCCAGCACGATCACGGTTTACTGTGATAATGTCGGAGGAGTTGCAAATTCTAGGGAACCGAGAGCCCACAAGGCCAGCAAACACATAGAAAGAAAATACCATCTTATACGAGAAATCGTTAAGAGAGGAGACATAGAGGTGGCAAAGATTGCGTCTGAAGACAACCTAGCAGATCCATTCACAAAGGGTCTGCCTCAGAGTACATTCGAGAGACATGTGGAAGGAATGAGTGTCAAGAGCATTGCCAATCTGCTTTGAGTATAAGTGGGAGAAATATTATTGGGTTCGTGTAGGGTGACATTAGATGTCACATAGAACATGAGACATGCTGTAGTATACTTAAAAGCAGACTTTGAGTATAAGTGGGAGATTGTTGGGATTATACTAAAAAGTATGCTTTTACTTTGTATAACCAAACTGAATTTCTTATTTATTGTACTGAAATAAATTATTTATCACATGATGCATTAAATATGAATGAATGTTATATATATTTATTGCATACCCGTTCGATGAAGTCAGTACGTGTTACGTTGTAGTTAATTTGGTGATACCAGATCACAGAAGATCAAATTAACAGTTCCTCGTGACTAAGTACAAATTCACAACCCAGATGGAAATGAACGACCCATCACGAAAGGTTGAAGTGTAAGGCTCGGATTGGCTTGTCTTGACCAAGGGATTACTTTAGTGCATCCTGATGCGCTGAAAAGGACCTACATGAGGATAAATTCTTCGGTACTGGATATACAAGAATTAGACATCAGTGGTTCGTTATTTCTTAATCTTCGTTCCTTAAATAGGATCGTGTGAAATTAATAATCATTGTTTTGACTTATGATGGGAAGAGAATCAATGTGATTCGATACCTTGTATCTTGGGCAATATTATTAATTACATGACGATTGCTAAGATTTAATACGGAGAATCGCATGCAAGTACAACTTGCTTGATTTGTCCCCTTGGTGGGCTCAGAATCTTTATCATACCAAATCTTGCAAGTGGAAATTTATTTCCGGTATGGATAATTATGTTGAGCTATCTTTACTCCAAGGACAAATATATTAATTAATATAAAGTATGTTCAGTAACTTAATTAATTAATGGACTAAGATAATCTTAAACGCGGGAAATAATAACCGGGAGCCATATTATTGTGAAGTCGTAATGTGGGTTAAGATGGATAGTTCAATATTAATTTTATAGTGGAGTAAATTAATATTAATGGGCTTGAATAATATTTTGGCTAAATATTAAAGCTTCATAGCCCATTGGAGGTCCAATCTTAATTCTCCTAAAGGCCCCTCAAGTAGCCCAAACTAAAGTCCAATTAATGAAAATGAGAAGAAAATATTTTGGCCCATTTTTTCCAATTATTTTCGAAAATATTAAGATAGGAGAGAGAAATGATTTTTTCTTGATTTTCTTGGAAAGATCTTGTGAAATAAGTATTATTGAGATACAAGTTTATCCCATAGTTCAAGAAAGGAAAAAAGATCTTATTTCTTCCCTACTTATGTGAGATTTTCGAAAATATCTATAATATAAGGAGGTGGGATATTTTGTGGAATATTTTAATTATGGAGAAAAAAATATATTGGATATATTCAAGATTTCTTGGAGATCGAGAAAAGATTTTCCCATCTTATTCCTAGGGCTAAATTTTCGACCACCTCATGTATTATAAATAGGGGATGAGTTTTTCATCCCCAAGTGCAATTCCATGTGTTGAAAAAAATTAGAAATCCACAAAGGTGGTAGCCAAAAAATTTTCCTTTCTCCTTTTAAAGATTAAAATCGTTCGTTGATAATCCTCTCACCGGATTACGTTCGTGGACGTGGGACATACTTGAGAAAGCACTTTGGGTAGATCCATCGTCTCAGCGGTTGTCTCTACAAAAGGTTAGTATTTACGTAATTCCAAGATTTCGAATGCTTAGGTTTTAAGTGAAATACGTGTTGGGATTATACTGGAAAGTATGCTTTTTACTTTGTATAATCAAAACTGAATTTCGGACTTATTTACTGAAATAAATTATTTATCACTGATGCTTTAAATATTATCGAATGTTACATATATTTACTGCATAACTGTTCAATAATTCGTACGTGTTACATTGTAGTTAATTTAGTGATACCAGATCACAGAAGATTAAATTAACAGTCCCTTGTAACTAAAAGTACGCCATTCACGACCTAGATGGAAATGAACAACCCATCGTGAAAGGTTGAAGTGTAAGGCTCAGATTGGCTTGTCTTGACCAAGAGATTGCACTAGTGCATGACTGATGCACTGAATAGGACCTACAAGAGGACAAATTCTTCATAACTGAACAAGGAAGAATTAGACCTCAGTGGTTCGTTATTTCTTAATCTTCGTTCCTTAAATAGGATCACTTGTGGTTGGTAACTATTGCTTTGACTTATCATGGGTAGAGAATTAACGAGATTCAATACTTTTTATCTTGGGCAATATTATTGGTCACATGTGATTGCTAAGATTTAATACGGAGAATCGTGTGCAAGTACGCTTGTTTGATTTGCCCCCTTGGGAGGTTCATAAGCTTTATCATACCAAATCTTGCAAGTGGAATTAGTTTCCGGTATGGATAATAATGTTGAACCGTTCCTTGACCAAGGACAAAAGATATTAATTAACGAAAAGCTATTTAAGTGGCTTGAATTAATTAATGGGCTAGATAATCTTAAACACGGGAAATAATAACCGGGAGCCATATTGACTGTTATATGGGTTAAGATTGATAGTGCAATATTAATTATGTTGTGGGATTAATTAATATTTATAGGCTTGAATAATATTGTGGCTCAATATTGATAATTCAAGATCCATTGGAAGGTCCAATCTTAATTCTCCTAAAGGCCCCCTGAGTAGCCCAACATATAATCCAATAACTGAAAAAGGTGTTTAAAATAAAATAAATATTGTTGCTTATTTTTCCTAATTATTTTCGAAATTTATGGATAAAAGGGGAGAAAGATTTTCTTTGAATTTTGTTATGGAATGTAGATATGTATTCGTGGAATACAAGATTATCTCATTAAATTCAAGAAATCTCCCACTTGGTTATTTATAAAGATAATTTCGAAATTTTGAAAGATAAAGGGCAAGAAAGATTTTCTTGATTTTCTTGAAAAGATATTATGGAAGATATGTATTTCTTGAAATACAAGAATATCTCATAAATTCAAGAAGATCCAAATCTTTGAATCTTGCCTATTATTTTCGAAAATATCCCATAACAAAGAGTAGGTGGGTTTTTGTGGAATATTATAATTATGGAAAAAAGAATATAGGAGATATATTCAATATTTCTTGGAGATCAATATAAGATTTTCCCACATTGTTTTATCCCAAAATTTTCGACCACTTGTGCTCTATAAATAGGGGATGACTCTTTCATTCCCAAGTACAATTCCATGTGCTGGAAAAATTATTAAATCCACAAAGGTGGTGCAACATAATTTATTTTCCTTTTGTTAATTGTTCACAAGTGTCCTACCACCGGATAGTCGAACAAGGATTAAGGGAATACTTGGGAAGTTCTTTTGGTTAGTCTAATCAGCCAGATCACTGTCATCCCAAGAGGTACGTTCACTTAAACTCGTAGAATTCCGCATGCTTAGGATTTACGTGAATTACTTATATGCATGATATGTTGTTGGATTATTATTTGAATTAATATAGGATTAATTCATGCTAGTAATAATTATAAGAATTAAATTTGTATTTAAATATTCACCTTAATAGATCAGGCAACTTATTCCCAAACAATCGCGTATCGAGAGCCACGGTTCAGACTCAATTTTAAATTGTAATTTAATTCATCGACATTAAATTTGAAATTGGATAGTAGAATTGCTAGATGCTTTTGCAGTATCCAATTGTCATGGAATTTAATGTGTTTATTTATGCATGCATATAAATTGTGGTTTTTAATTCGATTCGTTCGGATTTGTTTTGCCTCGTGAGAAAATCCACGAGTAGATTAGGATTTGTTTGATTTGATCAATGTAATAGACTAGTCTAGATCTAGGTTTATTTTTATTTTTGTAAATAAATTGTGCTTAGGATCGAAAAACGAGGACTTAAGACGAAGAATTAAAGGATAAATAAAATCCCAAGGCGTGGCGCATGCGTCATCATGAAATTTCGCGAAAAAGTTTTGAAATGGTTTAAATTTGAACTACCAGATGAATAATCAGAAGATCTCGATGCCTGATTTGTTGCAAGCTTTAGTCTCGACGGAGGCGATATTGGGGCAAAAGAGCCAAGCCTTGGTGGCAAATGGACCTTCTTCTTCTTCTAGGCCAAGGGGTGGCAAGAACAAGAAAAGGGACAAAGGCCACAAGCAAGTGAACTCAAGTGTTGCCAATGGCAAAGAAAAGGTGAAGAAGGGTGGAGGTGTGAACAAGCCAGCTAAGGGAAAGTGCTTCAACTGCGGTGAAAATGGACATTGGAGGTCAGCCTGTTCCAAACCCAAAATGGATGGAAAGAAAGGTAATTCTCACGCACTAGTTGTTGAAACTTGTTTAGCGGCGTATGCCTCCCATTTATGGATGGTGGATACGGGATCCACAGATCATGTTTGTTTCACATTATGAGGGGTTCTGGAGCGGACGGAAACAACTTAGTGGGAGTGAGATCCTCATCACACCGGGCGATCTTCTGAGAGAGTGGCGGTGAAGCAAGAGGGAGAAGTGCACTGTCTTTTGAAGACAGAGTTTTAATTTTAAGAGATGTTCTTTACGTTCCAAGTTATAGAAAGAATTTAATTTCAGTTTCTAAACTTTTTCATGATGGATATTCGGTTACTTTTAATAAAGTTGTTACCATTTCTCTTTCTTGATAAATTTATCGGTCATGGAACATTGTCGAATAATCTCTATACAATTAACTGTGCACACCAATCACGAAATGCATCCTATAACACATCAACTGTTTCCGAGAAAAGAAAACGTTCATCAGACGTGAACGAGACACTTCTTTGGCATCTAAGATTGGGTCATATAAATTCAAAGAGGATCCAAAGGTTGGTGAAAGATGGTTCACTGGAGTTTCTCCAAGTTGAACCAATTCCAACCTGTGAATCATGTTTGGAGGGTAAAATGACCAAGAGGGCATTTGGAGCCAAGGGGAATAGAGCCAAAGAAGTGTTAGAGATCGTTCACACAGATGTATGTGGTCCAATGTCAACCAAAGCAAGAGAAGGTTATGAGTATTTTGTCACTTTTATTGATGATTACTCAAGGTACGGTTATATTTTCCTTATGAAGCATAAATCGAGACCTTTGAGAAATTCAAAGAATTTAAGGCTCAAGCAGAGAATCATAAAAAAACGTATCAATTCTCTACGATCCGATCGTGGAGGCGAATACCTCGGCGATGAGTTTTTGAAACTTATCTCGATGAAGGATTGCATCCCACTCACAAGACGGAACCCCTCAACAAAACGGGGTTGCAGAGCGAAGAAACATAACTCTTTTGGAAATGTTTAGATCTATGATGAGTTATGCGGATCTTCCCAAGTCGTTCTGGGGTCATGCCTTGGAAACAGCAGCTTACATTCTGAACTTGGTGCCATCCAAATCGGTTCCCAAAACTCCCAAAGAATTGTGGACCCGGCGCAAGCCTAGTATGAGACACATGAGAATTTGGGGGTGTCCGGCCTACGTGTTGGACAAGGAAGCTAGAAAATTGGATCCTCGATCAGAATTAAGGTTGTTTATAGGATACACCGATGGAACAAAAGTGTGTATATTTTATGGTCCCGAAGATCAAAAGGTGGTCATAAGCACCCACTTTAGATTTTTGGAAGAAGACTATATGAACGAAAAGAAGACCCGGGAGTGAGATTACCTTAAATGAGCTAAGAGGGTTAACCTCAATGCCAATCGCATACAAGATGACATACCAAACGTCACACTTACACAACCGAGCCTCGTCAGAGTGGGAGGGTTGTGAAACGACCGAGAGATTCATGGGAATAGGAGAGTCCTCGGACTTGATTCCCGGACAAGATTTAATCAAAAGACCCATGGACATATGACGAGGCAATCCAAGATAAGGATGCAGATTCTTGGCAAACAAAGAATGAAAGCTAAATGGGTTCTATGTTTCATAACAGAGTGTGGGAGCTAGTCGAACCACTTAATGGGGTCAAACCCATTGGTTGCAAGTGGGTGTCTAAGAGAAAAAGAGGACCGGACGGGAAGGTGGAAACCTTCAAAGCAAGACTCGTGGCGAAAGGTTATACTCAGAAAGAAGGGATCGATTATGAGGAAACTTTTTCGCCCGTATCCATGCTTAAGTCCATCTGTATTCTCTTATCGATTGTTGCGCATCTCGACTTTGAAATCGGGCAAATGGATGTCAATTTTTCCTTCCTTAACGGAAGTCTTGATGAAGAGATCTATATGCAACAACCCCAAGGCTTCATTGAAAAAGGCCAAGAACACCTAGTTTGTAAGCTCATGAAGTCCATTTACGGACTCAAACAGGCATCCAGAGCTTGGAACCAATGTTTTTATCATGTTATAAAGTCTTATGGGTTCGATCAAAATGAGTTCGAAAGTTGTGTGTACAAAAAGCATGTCGGAACTGCATTGGTATTCTTAGTATTATACGTAGATGACATACTGATCATCGGGAACGATGTGAAGGTGTTATCAGACGTAAGGGCATGACTTTCAAAAAGCGGTTTGATATGAAGGACTTAGGGGAAGCCGCGACACATCCTTGGGATCAAGATCACTCGAGATCGCAAGAAAAGGATGATAGGCTTATCGCATGAAAGCTTCATACATAGACATCGTCTTGAAACGATTCAAAGATGCAAGATTCCAAGAAAGGCTTCGTACCTTTTCGGACATGTAATCCATCTATCCAAGAAAATGTGCCCTAAGACTAAAAAGGAGATAGATGACATGAAAGGCATTCCTTATGCTTGGTTTGTCGGAAGCCTTATGTATGCAATCTTTGTATGCGAGACCCGGATATCGCTTAATAATCATTGGCATGGTGGCAAGATATCAAAGTAACCCGGGAAAGAACATTGACAGCGATTAAAAACATTCTCAAGTATCCGAAAAGAACTCGGGATAGAATGTTGGTTTATCGATCGAGATAGTCCAATCCCTATGAAATTACATGGACTCGGATTTCCAATCGGACATAGACTCGAGAAAATCTACCTCCAGTAGTGTGTTTTGCATGGGGTGAGGAGCCGTGACATGGAGAAGCGTCAGCGAAAATGAGTCATAAATTCTACCATGGAATAATATGGCCGCTTTGCGAGGAAAACAAAAAAAGCGGTTTGACTCAAGAACTTCCTAGTGGACTTGGATGTGCTTCCGAATTTGCCCATCATAATCACTATTTATTGTGACAAATCTTGAAAGGAGCTTGCAAATTCAAGGAACCACGAGCCCACAAAGCCAAAGAAACACATTGAAAGGAAATACCATCTTATACGAGATATCGTTAAGAGAGAGAGATATAGATGTGGCAAAGATGGCGTCGAAGACAACCCAATGAGATCCATTCACAAAGGGGTCGCCTCTGAATACATTCGGAGAGACATGTGGAAGGAATGGGTGTCAAGACCGTTGTCAATCTGCTTTGAGTATTAGTGGGAGAAATTATTAGGTTCGTGTAGGTGACATTAGATGTCACGAATTAGGAACTACACGAGACATGTTGTAGTATACTTAAAAGCAGACTTTGAGTATAAGTGGGAGATTGTTGGGATTATACTGGAAAATATGCTTTTTACTTTGTATAATCAAAATTGAATTTCGGACTTATTTACTGAAATAAATTATTTATCAGTGATGCTTTAAATATTATCGAATGTTACATATATTTACTGCATAATTGTTCAATAATTCGTACGTGTTACATTGTAGTTAATTTAGTGATACCAGATCACAGAAGATTAAATTAACAGTCCTTTGTAACTAAAAGTACTCCATTCACGACCTAGATGGAAATGAACAACCCATCGTGAAAGGTTGAAGTGTAAGGCTCAGATTGACTTGTCTTGACCAAGAGATTGCACTAGTGCATGACTGATGCACTGAATAGGACCTACAGGATGACAAATTCTTCAGAACTGAACAAGGAAGAATTAGACCTCAGTGGTTCGTTATTTCTTAATCTTCGTTCCTTAAATAGGATCACGTGTGGTTGGTAACTATTGCTTTGACTTATCATGGGTAGAGAATCAACGAGATTCAATACTTTTTATCTTGGGCAATATTATTGGTCATATGTGATTGCTAAGATTTAATACGGAGAATCGTGTGCAAAAGCACGCTTTGTTCGACGGCCCCTTGGAAGGTTCATAAGCTTTATCATACCAAATCTTGCAAGTGGACTTAGTTTTTAGGTATGGATAATAATGTTGAACCGTTCTTGACCAAGGACAAAAGATATTAATTAATGTAAAGCTATTTCAAGTGGCTTGAATTAATTAATGGGCTAGATAATCTTAAACACGGGAAATAATAGCAGGAGCCATATTGATCGTAATATGGGTTAAGATTGATAGTCAATATTAATTATGTAGTGGGATTAATTAATATTTATGGGCTTGAATAATATTGTGGCTCAATATTGATAATTCAAGATCCATTGGAAGGTCCAATCTTAATTCTCGTAAAGGCCCCCTGAGTAGCCCAACATATAGTCCAATAACTGAAAAAGGTGTTTAAAATAAAATAAATATTGTTGCTTATTTTTCCTAATTATTTTCGAAATTTATGGATAAAAGGGGAGAAAGATTTTCTTTGAATTTTGTTATGGAATGTAGATATGTATTCTTGGAATACAAGATTATCTCATTAAATTCGAAAAATCTCCCACTTGGTTATTTATAAAGATAATTTCGAAATTTTGAAAGATAAAGGGCAAGAAAGATTTTCTTGATTTTCTTGAAAAGATATTATGGAAGATATGTATTTCTTGAAATACAAGAATATCTCATAAATTCAAGAAGATCCAAATCTTGGAATCTTGCCTATTATTTTCGAAAATATACCATAACAAAGAGTAGGTGGGTTTTTGTGGAATATTATAATTATGGAAAAAAGAATATAAGAGATATATTCAAGATTTCTTGGAGATTAAGAAAAGATTTTCCCACATTGTTTTATCCCAAAATTTTCGACCACTTGTGCTCTATAAAAAGGGGATGACTCTTTCATTCCCAAGTACAATTCCATGTGCTGGAAAAATTAGTAAATCCACAAAGGTGGTGCAACATAATTTATTTTCCTTTTGTTAATTGTTCACAAGTGTCCTACCACCGGATAGTCGAACAAGGATTAAGGGAATACTTGGGAAGTTCTTTTGGTTAGTCTAATCAGCCAGATCACTGTCATCCCAAGAGGTACGTTCACGTAAACTCGTAGAATTCCGCATGCGTAGGATTTACGTGAATTACTTATATGCATGATATGTTGTTGGATTATTATTTGAATTAATATAGGATTAATTCATGCTAATAATAATTATAAGAATTAAATTTGTATTTAAATATTCACCCCGAATAGATCTGTGCAACTTATTCCCCAACAATACGTGCTCGCATGATATAATTTGCTTATTAATTATTATGTTGAATTGAATTAGGAATAATTCATGTTAGTAATTAATTGATTAATTTAAATATGTATTTAAATTCAACTCGAATAGATCTGGGCACCCTTAATTTCCCAACAATAAAAGTATGATACAGATCGCACACCAATCTCAATTGCATCATCAATATCCTATTCTTGATGATTCTTGATTGGGGCCATTTGAGAATCATGTTTAAGTCATTTGAGTTCTCACAACCTCAATGACAGCAATGAATCATGGGAACACTTGCATGAATAAATGCAAACAATCAAACATAATATTCAAACAAGTGTATTGCCATACATTAATATTAAATGAATTATAATATTAAATCAAACTGAATATCATCGAGTATTATGTCCTTACAATAGATTGTGTTGGGATATTTTAGTTTTGATTAATTATGCCAAAATATTATCAACTTGTGTTATTTAAGATAAATGGATAACAAGTTGAGGGGAAAGAACAAATTAAACTGTGGGGGGGAACTTTCGGATGAAGATGATCGAGATCGGGCGAGACGAGGCCGATCAAGATCGAATGAAAGGATGAGTTTAAAGTAAACCGATGAGCTAAACAAGATTCTTTTGAAGAAAAACCGTCAGATCGATCTTGATCAAGAAAATGATTGCAAGAAAGATTTTCTAAAAAATATTGAACCAGACAGATCGATCATAAGAAAAGAGAAAGGTTTTTTTGTGAATATTATCTATTATGGAAAAATTAGATCAATGCAGAAAGATATATGGAAGATTTCAATAAAGAATTTAACAACATATATGGAAAAGTTTCTACGCAAAACAACAATGCAAAAAGGACAAAGAACAAAAGATTTTAGTATGGATTTGAATTTTTCCAACGGTAATATTCAAATCCACACTTAAATACATTGCACTATCTTCAAAAGAAGATGATGGAGGATCCGCAAAGTGAAATTAAAAGCCAAATATTCAAGCAACTCCATTCAAGAAACAGAGCATTACATATCCAAATTTACCAAAGAGTGTTCTTCATCAGATCTAAGCAAAAAATGCCATATCCAAAGCTTAGAGAGATTTTCCCATCCTTAGCATTGAGGCTAAACAAATGTAAGGGAAAATCTCACCCTAGTTGAAACCAAACAAACCTTACCAAAATCGGTTTGATAGGTTAAGTTTGTAGGTGAGTGGGAACTCAATAAACATCTAAGCAATCCCGAAAAGGGAGGGTAGCAATCCCGTGAGGGTGATAAGTCCCGTTTTTCATTAAACATCTATAAGCGATCCCGTGAGGGTGATCCCGTTTGAGTGTGAACTTCGGTAAACATCTGTTGGGTGTTGGACTAACACGCTTTTTGTGTAAACTAAGTCCAGTTGGTTAAATTGCCCCATGAAGGGAAGAGTGGATGTAGGGCGAGTTGTCCGGAACCACTATAAAATTGTTGTGTTCTTCTTGCTTTATGTTATTACTTGCCTTATCATTCGATTATAAGCAAAACACACATCGTTCTTAAAAGCAAAAAAAAAATAAAAATTGGAATCACTCTTGCCCTCACCCCTATTTTATATGCATTACATGGTATTTTTCGCGTTCTTGGGTTTTCAAATCGGGACCATCAATTGGTATCGATAGGTTGTTCAAAAGGTCATTTTTTTTCAATGTGGATTTTAACCGATACCATCAATTGGTATCGAGAGCAGAGTTCAAACATTCACAATTTTTCAAAGTGACCACCGGGATCTTTTAAAACAAAAACCCGACGTAAAAGTGCATATATTTTAATGTTTTTGGCGTCATTATCAAAAGGGGAAATTGTTGGGATATTTTAGTTTTGATTAATTTGAAAATATTATCAACTTGTGTTATTTAAGATAATCTCGGATAACAAGTTGAGGGAACGAGAGAACAAATTGAGGGGGAACTCAACGAAATTATGAAGAATTAAATTTGTATTTAAAGTTTATTCAAACAAGAAGAAACATGCCGATTTTTGAAGAAGAAAGGTCCGACTAATTTCCCCCAACAAAATAACGTGCTCTCACACCAGATGGGCAGATCATGATATAATTTGCTTATTAATTATTATGTTGAATTGAATTATTGGAATAATTCATGTTAAGAAGATAACAAATATAATTGATAAAGCCGCAAAACAAATTTAATGGATTTGAATATTATTTAAATATTCAAATATTTAAATACATTGCACTATCTTCAAAAGAAGATGATGATGGAGGATCCGCAAAGTGAAATTAAAAGCCAAATATTCAAGCAACTCAATTCAAGAACAGAGAGCATTACATATCCAAATTTAAAGAGTGTTCTTCATTGTATCTAAGCAAAAATGTCATATCCTAAGCTTAGAGAGATTTTCCCATCCTTAGCATTGAGGCTAAACAAATGTAAGGAAAATCTCACCCTAGTTGAAACCAAACAAACCTTACCAAAATCGGTTTGATAGGTTAAGTTTGTAGGTGAGTGGGAACCGATAAACATCTAAGCAATCCCGAAAGGGAGGGTAAAGCAATCCCGTGAGGGTGATAAGTCCCGTTTGAGTGAGAACTCTCAAACATCTATAAGCGATCCCGTGAGGGTGATAAGTCCCGTTTGAGTGTGAACTTCGGTAAACATATCTGTTGGGTGTTGGACTAACACGGTAAACTAAGTCCATTGGTTAAGTCGGTGCCCTATGAAGGGAAAGTGGATGTAGGACGAGTTGTCCGAACCACTATAAAATTGTGTGTTCTTTACTGCTTTATGTTATTACTTGCCTTATGCATTCGATTATAAGCAAAACACACATCGTTCTTAAAAGCTATGCATTCGATTATAAGCAAAACACACATCGTTCTTAAAAGCAAAAAAAAAAAAAAAATTGGAATCACTCTGCCCTCACCCCTATTTTATATGCATTACATGGTATTTTCCGCGTTCTTGGGTTTTCAAATCGGGACCATCAGATTGTCTCTAGGACACTAACACTAACACCATCCACCTCTTGTCTCCTTCTAATCTGCAAGTGCAAATTCGATTATAAGCAAAACACACATCGTTCTTAAAAGCTATGCATTCGATTATAAGCAAAACACACATCGTTCTTAAAAGCAAAAAAAAAAAAAAAATTGGAATCACTCGCCTCACCCCTATTTTATATGCATTACATGGTATTTTCCGCGTTCTTGGGTTTTCAAATCGGGACCATCAGATTGTCTCTAGGACACTAACACTAACACCATCCACCTCTTGTCTCCTTCTAATCTGCAAGTGCAAATTCAAAGATGTGAGCACTGAGCCCTAATTTATGGAGTTACTGAAACCCAATTTAGATAGTTACTGTGGTCGCGGCGTGGTTACAGCAACGGCTAAGTCCAACCCAATCTATGGAGTAACTGAACCATTAATTTCATATCTATGGCATCGGTAACTATTTCTTCCTTCTGATCCTTGATTTTTAATTTTTATTTGTAATATATTACGGCAATAATTTTATGGAGATGAAGAAGAAATTGGTGCCATTAACGTTCACTAGAAGCATAATTGAGGTTGATGTGGGGGTTAATTGTGAGGTTAAGATGAGAGAATTATTCTAGTTGTAGAGGATGTGAAGTGGAGATTGAGTGAGGGAGATAAGAAGAATGATATTGAGGTTAGTGTAAGCAAGAATAATGGGTTGGATGATTGCAATCTTTTCTGAAGGTGGCTTTTCTGAAGTTATATATTTGATGTTCAATGTTGATAAAATTGCTTGTGGATTGAATTCATATCTGTAACAGAAAATGTTGCAGGCTTGAATAAGTTGATTTCCTAATTGATTTTGATTTAATAGTTTTTTATGATTTGTATGGTAGGTTTTCCTTCTATTTAACATATATATTTCACATATGTGTGTATATTAGCTTGCTGTTCAGAATCATGAAAATGTAAGATGTTGTGTTTTAGACTTTGGGTGGGGGTAGGTTATTATGAGTTTATGTTGAAGTATACTTATAATTAAATACTCTTTGAATGTTCAGTTTCATATTATCAGTTTTGGTTTTATGGTCTTTAATTAATATACGTAATACTGTTACATTGCATATGTAATACTCTACCCATTTCATAGTGATACTATTTCATTTTATCGATGTAGGAAACAGTACGCGAGTGACCGCGGTGGAAGTAGACTGTGGTTTCATTTTACAAAGTGTGCCTGTTACATGTACGTTCCATCATTTGTTAAGTCATTTCTTCCAGCTATTGAAACATAATTAGATGAAATTTCAATGAGGACAATATTGATTTACTGTGCGTAAGAGGAACCATTTTGTTGCCATTTTGTTCTATAGTTCTATTTATTTTGGTCATTCGAAGTTTTAACTGTATATGTGCATGCATATGTACGTACAGAACTTGGAATATATGGCTTATAATTTTTAAATGTAATAGAGTTAAGTGTTTTATTGTCAAGTGGTAATACTATTTCATACAAGTTTTAATACTTTTACTATTTTATTATTATTTTATTTTAAATGATTTTTTTCCATGGGTTGTGTTACCCCAACCTCCTGCAAATTGATGCGAGATAAAATTTAGAATTGAAAAAAGAACTAGTAAAAGAATTAAAAATGACAAACCAAAAATCTAGGAAAAGAATTAAAACTAACGCACTGACGGTGTAGGATAATACTTAGAAAAAATAAAAAATAAATCCAAAAAGTGTAGTAGGCTGACCCGCTAAAAACCTTCATCTGACCCGTTAGTTTGGTAACCAGCGAAATTTGCCTAATTTATATTATTTTCACATATGAAAATTTTCATACAGGCGTATTCTTCTTTAAATTATAATTATGTATTCTACAATTATGAGTTGGTACGTGACACAGCCTATAACCTTTTTTTTTTTCAAACAATATATAATCTATTACAATAAGTTTCTTCTACCACATGTAGGGGTGAACGAACCGAATTGTCCAAACCGAATTACCGAAAATTTTGAAATTCGAAACCGAAACCGAATCGAATTCAGCGTAAACCGAATGAAACCGAACCGAATTTTTTCGGTTCGATTTCGGTTAAAAACCGAAATCCGTAATTTAATGGGCCAAAAATCCAACAAATTAAATAGCCCAACAATTGCAGCCCAACAATACTTAATATGTCAAACAATTACATCCCAACAATTATAGCCAACAAATACAACCCAACATTGAAATATAATTTGTCCCAACTAAAATGTGTTACATTAGATAATTTAGATTAGATTCATTAAACAAAACAAACCTTGGAAAATTGGGTGGAGGGCGGTGCGTTCCAACTTCCAAGGTGATGGGCGGAGGGCGGTGCGTTCCAACTTCCAAGGTGATGGGCGGAGAGGTTGGGACGAGCGGAGAGATTAGGGAGGGGGATTGGCCGCCCGAGAGGTGATGGATGAGGGACAGAGAGGGATTAAAGAGGGATTTGGGCGGGCGCCGGATTTGCGAGAGCGAGAGAGTGGTTGTGGGGGTGGGGCAGCAAAACGGCGGAGGGAGAAATGGAGAGATGGAAAGAAAAATGAAGGAGAAGGAGTTAGGGTTCAGTTTTTTATTTATGTAGTATTATATATTTTATTATTTAAGTAATATTATGCAGAAACCTAATAAAGAGGGATTGTGCCAGTTTTGGGCTTATTAGTTATACAGAAACCCAATAAAGAGGCTAATATAAATAGGAGTATTATTTATTTAATTCGGTTCGGTTTTCGGTTTTTCGATTTTTCAATTTTTTCAGTCTAAAAATCGAAACCGAAAACCGAACACCAATTTTTTTTTAAAATTAAAAACCGAAACCGAATTAACCGAACTGAAGTTAATATTTCGGTTCGGTTCCGGTTTGGTTCTCGGTTTATCCGAATAGTGCTCACCCCTAACCACATGTCACATCTTTTTTCATCTTATCGACCGGAACCACGACAACACCTTCTCCAATCCAAGCATGAGGACAGGGAAGGTCAACACTTATTCGCTTTCAGCATTTTCTGTAGGTCCCGAACGGGTTTTGTGAGGGCAGAAGTCTAGAGGGGAGGGGTGAATAGACTTCTGAAAACTTTTGTGCAAACCAGGTGTGAGGGCAGTTAACCTGATCAGAGTGTGAGTGAATCAGTTTGGGCTGATAACCAACTTATCGATCGATCAAGGCAGATCAGTTCGGTAACTATCAGTTTAACTGATGTGTGCGGAAGCTTAAGTTTTACCCGTGTGAAAAACCGTTTTGATAAATCGATTCCAAAGTTAATCTTTTAATCGGTTGGATGAAGTGTCAAGTTTGATCGGATCGAAGCTTGGTGCTAAGCGATCTCAACTTGGAATATGTATGCTTTTAAAGGTTGTGTGTGATTGTAATCGGTTAATCAAAGCGGTAAAGGCACACAAGATTTATAGTGGTTCGGACAAACCGATCCTACGCCCACTCTTCCCTATCACAAAAGGGCACCTACTTAACCAACTCGGACTTTTTTTATGTGTAAGTCCAACACAAGACACCAACTAAATGTTTAAGGAGTTCACACTCAACCGATCCCGAAGAGATCGTAACTAGAAACCCTAGTGCGAAATCTTGCTAAACAACTTAACCTAACTTGGGGGTTTGGGTAAGATTGTTTTGGTTCCAACTATGAAATCTTTTTCACAGTATAGTTGCCCTAACAACTAGATGAAAAGATTTCTATGCTAAGAACTTATGGGATGAACACTTAATAAAAATTAATCTTCTTGTTCGTGTTCTTGTGCGGAAATCGATATTAGCTTGAGCTTCTTGATTGTTGGCGTTTCCGTTGTTTCACTTCGAAGTGTGATCCCATATTTATAGACCTTGAAATCAAAGAGTCATTGGAGAGCAATTTGAATTTCAGGCTATATTAGGTAGGATGCGGGATTGATGTGACGTCTTGAGAACGGCATGGCTTAAAGCGTGAACTTGTATTTTATATCCGTTAGAAGCAAAGATCAAATCCTTAATTGTTGGCTCCGATCATACGTGTCTTGTTCTTATTGGTTAACGACGACTTTTCGGTGTTTGTTCTTCCAACTAAGGTTGACATTCTTCTTGTTCGGATCATAGGCGTATGATTAGGTGAAACATCGGTTTTCACTGGTGGTGACTTTGATCGAATCTGATCGATCGATCTGATATAAGTCTTGGTCTTGGGGTTGACTTAGCTTCAACTAGCGGACTCGGTGATGTAGGTCTTCCGGGTCCGATCTTCCGGAAGTCATCCGATCTTCAAGTATTATGAGTTTGAGCTTTATGACTCAAATTTGAGATATCGACTAGATCGGATCGATCCGATCTTCTATTCTTGTCTTCAGATTCCGCCCTGCCGGATATCACCGTCCTTTGAGTCTTGAGATCGACCTATACATATTGAGTTTCCCCTCAATATGTGACCTATCTATTTTCATCGGTTCTATACAATCATTATCAACCTGGTCTCCTATAGCAAGTAATATAAAATCATCTACCATTAATAGGTCCGACCGGGGTCTATTACATGTGTTTTGGAACTTTCATCAAAACTATAAATTTCCCAACAATTTTCCCATTTTTGATGAAACCAAAACACTTTGAGAAACCAAATCTGAGTTGATAAAAAAATAGAACGATTAAGAGTATATAATCGGAGAAGACAATGAGACTTTGTCTTAGGATTTAAAATAAACTTTTCTCATTAATAAATGTTGATTACATGTTACATCGAGAAAAGTTTGTAAATAAAACGGTGATCCGAGTAGTCTTACGATTCTTCACTCTTTAGACTTGTATCCTTTCGCATCTCTCTTTGATCTTGAGGCACGTTAAAAATCGATAAAGTTTCCATTTGACATCATCGATCTGGCGAGGATCGATTATGTGCGTTCTGCGCGGGATGTCAAAATAGAATCTTTGAAATGTCGGTCTGTTCAAATGAGCCATCCGCTTCTTCTTCGAGTACTCAACAGATCATACTCTTGGCGAGTTATTTTTACATTGATAAGTTTGGCCTCATTTTCCGGATACTTGAAAATCCGGGTATTTATTTTCTAACGGTTGAGGAATTCTTCATCGGAGATTCTTTTTGTGGAACAAGATTAAGAACAAAGGCATCGAAGCCATTCACTCCTCGATCTTATTCCATTCCTCAAATTTCTTAGCATCTTGTGATAGTTTTTAGGATGATCTCATCAACTCTTCTTTGGCGACTTAGGTTTGCATGAGGATTTTCCGGCCCTTCCCTTTCTTCGCTCTCGATCTGAATTTCTTCTTGATTTTTACGCCTCTGCCATTTTTACGCCCTTCTTTCTTGGTTTTTTTTTTTAGACTTCAAACTACCGCTCTTTAGACATCTTTTCATTGATCCGAGTTTGTGATGTCCTGACTGTTATGTCGATTTGGTTTCTCATTCTGTCCTTCCCCTTTTTGGTTTGATCAAAAAAGTAGTGAGTTTGGAGGTCGAGAACCAAAGTTGATGCGATCGCCTGTTGAGATCTGCAGCGGATATGCCTTGAGTTTGAGCGGTTAGATTTTTGAATCTTCGATATCATTTCGATCTTGATAGATTCCATGGCGATGAGAGAGTGTTTTAATCGGTTTGTCAAGTTTCTCTTCATCAATTCTAGCTTGTCGGTGAGCATCGGAAAAGAAACTTGTTGTTGATCCTTTGAGTCGATTTTGCATCAATCGGTCTTTATCGGTCAAACCGACTTGATGAGACCGCGATTTGGGAGAATCGATCTTTGATTGCCCTAACTGGGAAATAACCAATTCCCTTTGATCTGTTATTTCTTTGATGGCAATCGCCTTTGATCACTATCGATCCCTCAACTTCTTCTTTCGGGGAGATCTTTGAAGTTGATCAATAGTGGCGTGTGATGTTGGAATGTTGGGTGTCACTTGATCTGATTCATTTTGTTTGTGCCTCCGGTGGTTGGTCATGAACCGCGGCACAGTTCCACTATCATGAAGCTCCTGCATCCTTCATGATGGCATCCGCTTGAGAGCTTTGTCGCGATCTCGATTCGTCTGTTAAGCAACCCTAGCTTCGCGTGGATCGAGCTTTGTGGATTAGCGATTCTCGGCTTCATTTGATCCCACTTTATGATTTCCTCATGTCGAAATAAAAGTCACGCAAACTCATCCGCACCGCCCATCCGTTCAATAATTATTATAAAAGTCGAGAAGCTTTTTAATCGAAGATCTCTCGGTGAGGATCTCCATAACTTCCTCTCTTATGGCGGGATGGGCGACGATTCTCGATATAACTCATCAATTTTCTTCGATTCGCATTACGATCAATTTCCGGTTATGATCTTTGTTGATCCAACTCGTGAATTATCCGGCCTGTCGATCCGGTTTGATGAGATGTGGAAGGTTAAAGTTGTGCTTGAGTAAGCGGTTCACGACGGTTCGACCTGCGAGAGGATTCACTGTGGAAGCAGTGCTACGGGTTCCACATCGTAAGTTTACAGTTCATGAACCGATCTGCAGTTTAGGGTTGTGAGCGGTGGAAGAATAGGAGACATGCTCGTGACCATTAGTCCGAGTGGTGAATATTTCGAGCTTGAGGAGAAGGAGATCGATCGGCTTGTGCTTCCTCGAGAATGATCTGGCGAGCTCGGCAGAAGCCCCGCCTTGTCACGATTTTTCACCGATTTTTAGGTTTTAACAGATGATCTGGCGCTCTTTCTTCATCGATTCATCTTCAAGCATCTGAGTCATGGAGGCTTTTGCCTTCACTGACCTCTTCTCCGGCCTTCGCGGTTTTCTTTTTTCTTTCGGGGGCATCTGGTGTAACGCGAAGTTTTGCTTTTTCCTTTCTTTGACTTTGGGGGGTTGGCGATATCATCGTCTGGTGGCCCAAAGATGGCTGAAGTGGCCGTGAGAAAGGCCTTATAGGACTTGATCAATCTGTTCCCCATTCAAGATAGGGCGGTTTATCTTTCGTAATAAGCGCAACCTTGTTGAGATTCTTTGATCTTTTCTTTTCGAGATATACCGCCTCGGTTCATTTACTCCAAATTTCTCATGTTCTTGGGAGCAGAATGGCCTGAGGAACCCGTGCAATTGATGTTCTTGGCTTCATCAATTATTCTGACCATCTTTGTACATTTTAACGGATGTAGAGCATCGGGCTGAATGTAATCCCATAATTGTTTTTGACAATATGTCAAACAACAATCGGTATTTCCTCTTGAGCATTCGCGACAAAACTCGACGTATGATGTTTGTCGACCTCTCTCAAAAACTCTTTTACGATCGGCTCATCTTCGTTCTCCCCATAATGAGCGGCCGAGATCCAAATCCTTTTGGTAGTCGAAGCAGACGGGGTTATATCATCATTAAATCGATCGATTTCTTCTCCGTTATTATGCCGAGAGCGATTCATTCACGGAACGTCCGTATCCACTCTTAAATTCCTTAGAATTCTAGTGCTTCATCTTGCATCCTTTGGATTGCAAATGAAAGCGATCTAAAAAATTTCTCAAGGCCTTTTGTGAGAATTTGCTCGACCTCCATGGATTAGGATCCCGAGTGATATTGAACTGTACGAACTTATCATCCACAATCTTTGTTGCGGTTCTTTAATTGCACATTATCTTTCCCATTAAAGGTGGGTGGCCATCTACAAAGGGATGGACCGATTAAAGTTGTGCATATATATATAAGAACATCACATATCACGGAAACCAAGAAACAATAAAGCATAACACATGATAAAAGCATTTAAGATCAATGGATTAAAAAAATACATCAAATAAACATAAATTACGGATTTTTTTCGGAAAGATGATTTTGAAACTTAGGAGAAACACTTTGAATCTGAGAGAAGTAATCTGGAGTTTTCGGAGAATAAATCGCAAGTTTGTGAAATGGAAAACTCGTATGGTTTTTTGATGATTTTTATAAAACGGCGAGGAAAAAAAGACAAGATTTGGAAGATCAACCGTTTGAAAAGATTAAACGCTCCAGTATTAAGCGGTTTTGATCGTAGGGTCGGGAAAAGCACGCATTTAAAAACCTTTTGGATTTAAAAGCACATTTAGTAGCGGTTAATACATGTTCCCCACGTCCGCGTTAAATGATTTGTTGGGAATACGTCCACAAGGATAATGGGTACAAGAAGGCAAATAATATCGGATAAAATCCGATAAATAAGCAAAGAACAAGAGAAAAGAAAGGCGATTCGGTTGGTCGATATTGTAATCAATACCACTTGTCCATGTTGATTTCACTTGTTGATCTTAGTATTCCGCCTAAGCCTTAAAATTTCCCAATGATCCTTTTAATCGATCTTCTTCACTCAGATCGATTTGTTGAAGTTTCAAGCTCAAGTGATCTTCCTTGAATCGTCGATTTCCTCGATCCTCTTGATCGGTTGAAGTTCCCTTCAACCGATATTTGCTTTCCCATAGATTGATGCATCTGATTTGTTGGAGTTTCAAGCTCAGCTGATCTTCCTCATCTTGATCAGCTTCGTATGTAATCAGATTTTAGTTGACCTAATCTGATTCTTCTCAGATCAAGCCAATTCTTGGGATAAGTGTTACCGCCAAAACTTAGTCTAGAATAGTAGCTTCTATTCCCTAAGTTGGCGCGATTTGACATGCATAATTATCGTCTGAATCTTTCGATATGTCAATCCGCTTTAAATTTATCAATTATCGATTTCGTGATTTCTACATTATTTGTCCTTGTGATGCAAATTTCTCTAAAAGGCTTTTTGAAATCAAATTTGCATTTGCATCCTTGCTTGGCCTCTATAAATTGGACCAATGTTTTACACAACATAACCCATTCACCATACTTATCTTCTTTGTAAAATCATGCATTCTGGTGAACCCTTATTTAGGTGAAACTTCCGCAAACACCTTTACCCCCTTTTTCAATGATTTCAACTTCTCAAATCAACCTTGTGTGTCCCTTATCATCGTCTTCTTCGTCATCAAAGATTTCACATACAATCGTTAGTTAAGCTTCTCTACCACCGAGGCGGTGGGTTCTCGCTATCGCGAATCGAGAAGACACTTCTCCTAACCGTATGCACCTTGTGTGTCTATCGAGATGAGCGTAACGCGATCAACAGACTCGGTCCACTGAAAATGAACATGAGTTTGATGTACGGTGCGAGATCGGATACAACGGTGATGCCCGATATCAACTCACCATTTAATTGTTGGAGAGCCCAATCGACTCTTTCTTAGGGCTTCGGCAAAAAAAAAAAAAAATCCTATCAAGGCATTGCCGCTCCTTTGGTTTTAGCTTCACCTAAGCGGCTTTAGGATTTCTTTAAAGCCCTCTCTCACCCTTGTTAAGTGGGGGAAAATGAGAGCATCGATTTAAAATCTCTCTCTCCACTTCTTCAAGGGTTAGGATGAGGGTTTAGTGTTAAGGTTTTCGGGTTTAGGGTTTAGGGTTTATGTCTTGACCTCAAGGGTCCTCTTGTACTTGTATCTTGTAATGTAACGACCTTGGTCTTTATCAATGAAAATTTCATTATTTCATTGTTGTGTAAAAATTCATGTATCCTTATGCGATTTTAAGCTTTAATCTTGTGAATACCACTTGTGAATCTTGTTAAATTTCAGCTTAATCGACTTACAAAGTATAACTGAACATATTTAATCAGATAATCCTTTAAACGATCAGTTCATTTAATCGATAAACTTTAAATCGATCAAGACCTTCTTATATCGGTTCCTTGGTCGATCTTACGATCGATTGAGATACCAAATTCAACGATTTCACTTGAATCGATTAGTTTCTTAACCATTTTGGTTTCGGAGATCATTCCATCAAACATTTTAGGTGCATTTTCTCCAAGATCCGAAGCCCTAGCTCATTGCATAATTCTCTCGAATCGATCTCGACTAGTGGCTTGGTTAGAATATCGCCTTTCAGATATCGCAATATGAATCTTTTCCATTATGATATTCTTCTTTTCAACATGATCTCTTATAAAATGGTGTCTGACATCCACATGCTTGCATCTTGTATGTAGAACAGGATTCTGAGTGATTGCAATAGCACTATTACTGTCACAGAAAATAGGTACATTCTTAGTTTCAATGTTGTAATCCCTCAGCTGCTGACTAAGCCAGAGCAGTTGGGAACAACAACTTTTCGCTGACCATATATTCGCTTGATAGTAGATGTTGCAATCGATGTCCTTTTTTGAAAACCACGAGATCGGGCTTTCTTCCTAAGAACCGACAAGTTCCTGAGGTGGATTTTTTGTCAATCTGCAACCTCCATAATCAGAATCAGAATACCCACTAAGCTCTAGATTATCATCTGATGGGTAAAATAAACCAAGGTTTACTGTCCCCTTCAGATACTTAAGAATCCGCTTACCGCTTCTAGGTGACTTATCATTGGATTTGCTCGAAATCGCACATACACCATCATGAAGGTTATATCCGTCTCTTTGGCAATCGGTATAGTAGAGATCCAATGAGAGCCCTATATTCCTTCTGATTTGTTTTCTGACCATCCTCATCTGGATCCATCTTGAATCCAGTCATCATAGGAATTTTGGCTTCCTTACAATTTTGAACTCAAACTTAGCCAATAAATTCCTAGTGTACTTTTTGGCGAGATGAATATCCTTCAGACTTTGCTTTACTTGAAGACCTAGAAAGTAATTCATCCGTCCCCATCATGGACATCTCAATTTCCTCAGATCGGTTTTTGAATCTTTCACATAGACTTTTGTTGGGAGATCAGAAGATGATGTCGCCCACGTAAATCTGAACCATCGAATATCTTCTCCATCTTCTATGCGAATAGGGTTTCGTCTGTCCTTTGTTCCTTTAGTGAACCCACTTTCGATCAAGAAGCGAGAGAGTGTATCATACCAAGCTCGAGGAGCCTGTTTGAAGCCATAGAGAGCTTTTTCTTAGACGCAGTACACTGGTTTGCCCTTTTCAAAGCACGGAGGTTGTTAGACATAAACTTCCTCTCGCTAGTACCCCGTTTAAGAAAGCGCTCTTTCGTCCATCGATACACGATGAACCCTCTCGTGGGAAGCATATGCGAAAACGACCGAATGGCTTCTAGGCGGCGGCGGTGCAAAGGTCTCATCATAATCAATTCTTCGATTGTGAATACCCCTTAGCAACAAGTCTTGCCTTATTTCCGGTGATAGCGTTTTCTCATCTCTCTTGTTCTTGAATACCCACCCGTGCCAATAACGTCTTGATGACTTGGGTACGTCCCACTAGTTCCCAAACTTGATTTTGCCGAATCCTCCATTTTTCTTCGCATGGCTAGAATCCACTTGCGTCTTGTAGAGCTTCCTCTATTGTTGTTGGTTCCTTCATGACAGATAATAAAGAATACATGGCACTTTCACCAATCGATGTCTAGTTTTAACTTTATCGATGGGTCTCCGATTATCGATCGGTTGGATGACCGGGTTATCCAGTCCTTCTCATTACGATTTGCGTCGGTTTGGAGAACATCATCCGTTTCTGATAAAATTTCATTACTAGCGATTGGGAGTGGTGCAGAGTTATGATCCACTTGATAAGAACAAGTCTCAGCTGATGTTGGAAGTCCTTCTGACATGCTTTGACCTGTTTTCCCTTCTGACATGCAGTACATGTCTGATCCTTTGAAAATACTTCATTCGGAAGTCCTTCCACTAGAGACATCCTTCTTTATCTTATTAAGAGTTTTAAAGTTCGGATGTCTCATTCTTTTGTGCCGAGCCAATCGCTACTTTTGGAACTCTTGACAATCAGACATGCATTTCTTGGGCAACCGTTCCAATCAGCTGTGTAGATCGTCCCTTTCCTTGAACCAGTTAGCAAAATCTATTGAGTGGCTCGATTCTTGATAGTGCATTGGTCAATCGAGAACTCAACACCTTTGAATCCGTTGTCCGCAATTGTGAAACCGATAAGTAGGTTGTCTTCGGACCTTCGACATCTGAGACTCAGGTTACTTTTGTACATCATCATTCTCTAAGGTTCCAATCCTTTGGTATAACCAAAGTTATCATCACCAAGAGTACACGCTGGCCTTTCGTTTCTATGTATGATTTGAGGAGGTGCTTGCTTCTGTCGTCATGTGCCTTGAACATCCACTATCGATGTACGGATAGTTGCTTGCACACCTCCTTTGTTGGCCGGACCCACGCGATCCTATGACCAAATCGGGCTTTAGGTACCCTTTTTTGGATTGGGTCCTGAGGGGTTAGGATTAGTTTTGGGGATCCATACAAGCAGAGCACTTCTATTGTGATCGGTTAGATCGAAGGCCTGATTTGTCTCCATACCTATCAACATAATCATACGTCTCTTTTATGCTTTCGATTTGTATGATTATTAGTGTGAACCTTGGATGACTTAGAAGACTTGGGATTTATCTTTTTCGTTTTCTTTTTTTTTTTATCGGTGTGGTTCAAAAAGTGACCTCTAGATTTCGATTATAGGGGTAGGTACATTCGCTACCATCAAAAGATTCATATCTTTTTGGCATAGGTGGTTTTTGGTTTACGAAGCATGCTTATTAGGCGGTGACCTTGATTGGGTCTCGATTGGACTTCCCTTTTCTGAGTTGTCTTTTCGATTTCGATCTGTTGATCGAGTTGAGGTCTCTTCGTAAGAACCGGGTTCTTCATTTGATTCCTCGACCGATGCTTTACCGATTGGGGTCCATTTTTGTTCCCCTTCGTTGGCACCGCCTTTACCCTTTCAACCGTCTTTTTTCCCTTATTAGATACATGTTTGGCTTTTGGTGTATCTTTGTCGTAAACTCGTCCGATTACACCTTTTTGAGATGAATCGGTAGGGGCTTTTGAGGATGTGGAAGGTTCTCATAGCCAAGTCCCTTCTTATTAATCGTTGTTCAAAATAGGTGTTCATGTCTTGAGCAGGTTTTAGATGATTTTGTGAAAACCTCTATTTTCTTCGCAGATTATCCTCGGATGATTTGAGACTTTCATGCATTTGAATAGCTCATCAAATTTTGCTTGAAGAAGTTTGAAATCGTCGAATTTTGTTGTTTGTTAATATCCGGTGATCTTTGATCCGCTTCTCCCGATCGAAGCCTTAACTTTCGAATGTTACATTCCTCGGTTGCCTTCGGCGGTTTAGACAATTTAAGTTGAGGAGGCTTTCTTGAGATCATTCTCTTAGCAAGTGATTATTTCTAATTCTCAACTTGTCATTTTCAACTTCCTTTATAACATAAGTGTCTCTTGCATTGGAGAGATCCTCAAGCAATTGCTTTCGAGTAGATTGCTTGGTTAAAATCTCTCCGGTGTGCTAATGATAGCGGTGTAAAGCGAGCGAAAGCGGGTTTGGGGATTACCTCAGATTGGTCCTCCTGGCCATCGAGCCGAGATCTCATCATAAATGCGAAGAGAATATCGAGATCTTCATTTTATAGAAGTCAGCAAAGATCTTGTCCAGGGAGAAGTCTTCTATAGAGGAGTATCGAGGGGTCCTCGAGAGGTGGGATAGGAATCGTCGATTCTGACGTATAGACGGCAACCATGGCTCTTACATTCCTATAACGTTGCTCTCTTTGTTCCTCTTTTCTTCCACTTTCTCTTGGCGTCAGTCCAGGCTTCACGCTTATAGTGACTGGCTTCTGCGGTTGAAGCACGCTCCTTGATCCACGAACCTTTCCTTCCGGGTGAATCACTCGTCAATATGACCCTATCGGTGACTTCCTTTCGATAGTAATCCTGAGAGCTACCCCATTCGATTGGTTATCTCTTCGCCCGCCGGTCGATTATCTCTTTTCCTTTCATCTCGTGATCCTCCGATCATCGGATCTGGTTCTTTCACGGAGATCCGTTGGTCGATCTCCTATCTCTCCCGGCTATGTTGATAGTCCTTATAAAATCTTTGATACTTACCAAGTTGGACGTTAAACTTCTCAAGCTTCCCAGTAGCAGAGCGTCTGATACGCTTTGACTCACTATATTCCCAACGGAGTTCGTTGGGCCTTCTCTTCTTTGGTTGCCTTAAAAAGCAACCGATTTTGAAGTTGAGGCTTGGCGGACACCTCATCTTCATCGGCTTGTCCTCTTTCAATCAAATCGAACTTCGTGAGCTTTAAGGCTCAAGAACAAGCTACTTGACTTCATTTTGAAATGTCTTGGCAATCCTTGATTCGCGTGACCTTCATGTCCCATTTCTTGGTGAGAGACCTTTAAAATTTTGTAGTTGATATCTTTATCGGACATCTCTCTACCAAGTTCTCGCTTGTTTATTGACATCGTAATCCTTCCATCGAGTTCGTTGATGGTTTCGTTGGCAAGATCTTCAATTTTTGAACTTTACCGGTTCTACTGCAGTTCTTTGTCTTTTATCTGGTCATTTCCTCGCGATATTTCAGCAACAGATCCCACATTGCTTTCGCAGATTTGAGATACTTAATCTTCTCCTTGGTGACCTTATCCATGGTTTTCATGATAATATGCCTTGCGATAGTATCTAGAGTATGCGATTTCCTTTCTCCGCATCCATCAAGGCCGGGCTTTTACGCACAAGACTTCGGGGCAAAGTTCGGATCTCCTCCAACCGGAGGGTTGTCGTAATATATGATGATGGGTCCTCTTTCGATGACTTCCATCATTACGCCTTGATCGAACCTAGATGGTTGGACATATATATGGCCTAATCTGCATACTCATCGATTGAGAACTTGGCAGATCATGATACATACGAGGTGTTATCCATCTTTGAGTGTTTTTGGAAAATGAATGAGTTTTAAGAAGGTTTTTCAAGATCGGGTTCGGTCGACCACAAAGATTCTTCCTCAAGAATCGATGATACACAAAAGTCGACCGGGTTCAGAGAACCAACCGCTCCGATACCACTTGTAGGTCCCGAACGGGTTTTGTGAGGGCGTAAGTCTAGAGGGAGGGTGAATAGACTTAAAAACTTTTTGTGCAAATTAGGTGTGAGGCGATTAACCTAATTAGAGTGTGAGTGAATCGGTTTGCCAATGATAATCAACTTCTCGACGTCTGAAGGCAGATCGATTCGGTAATATCAGTTTAACTGGATGCGGAAGCTTAAGTTTTACCCGTGTGAAAAACGGGGTTTTGATAAATCGATTCCAAAGTTAATCTTTTTAATCGGTTGATTTGAAGTGTCAGTTTGAGTTTGATCGAGCTTGGTGCTAATCGATCTCAACTTGGAATATGTATGCGCTTTTAAAGGTTGTGTGTGATTGTGTAATCGGTTAATCAAAGCGGTAAAGGCACACAAGATTTATAGTGGTTGGACAAACCGATCCTACGCCTACTCTTCCCTATCACAAGGGCACCTACTTAACCAAACTGGACTTTGTTTTTATCTGTAAGTCCAACACAAGACACCAACTAGATGTTTAAGGAGTTCACACTCAACCGATCCAGGAGATCGTAACTAGAAACCCTGATCCGAAATCTTGCTAAACAACTTAACCTAACTTGGGGGTTTGGGTAAGATTGTTTTGGTTCCAACTATGAAATCTTTTCTTTGCGTATAAGCGACCCTAATTTAACTAGATGAAAAGATTTCTATGCTAAGAACTTATGGGATGAACACTTAATAAAAATTAATCTTCTTGTTCGTGGAAATCGATATTAGCTTGAGCTTTTGATTGTTCGGCGTTTAGTTGTTTCACTCAAGTGTGATCCCATATTTATAGACCTTGAAATCAAAGAGCCGTTGGAGAGCAATTTGAATTTCGTGCTATATTAGGTAGATTGCGAGGATTGATGTGACGTCTTGAGAACGGCATGGAAAAGCGTGAACTTGTATTTTATATCCGTTTAGAAAGCGCATCAAATCCCTTTAATTGTCGGGCTCCGATCATCGTGTCTTGTTCTTATTGGTTATGAGCGACTTTTCTTTTATGTTTGTTCTTCCAACTAAAGGTTGACATTCTTCTTGTTGATTATAGGCGTATGATTAGGTGAAACATCGATTTTCACACGGTGGTGACTTTGATCGATCTGAGGCGAATCGATCTACGATAAAGTCTTGAGTCTGGGTTGACTTAGCTTCAACTAGCAGACTCTACCGATGTAGGTCCTCGGTCCGATCTTCGAAGTCATTTGATCTTCAAGTATTACGAGTTTGAGCTTTATGAAACGGTGAGATATCGACTAGATCGGATCGATATGATCTTCTATTCTTGTCTCAGATTCCGCTGTCGGATATCAATCATCCTTTGAGTCTTTGGATCGACCTATACATATTGAGTTTCCCCTCAATATGTGACCTATCTATTTCATCGGTTCTTTCTATACAATCATTATCAATTGGTCTCCTATAGCAAGTAATATAAACATCATTATACCAACAATGTGTCCGAGTGGTCCTATTACATGTGTTTTTGGAACTTTCATCAAAACTATAAATTTCCCAACATTTTCGAATATGATCGATACTCCACACTAAAGTTTCATCCACATTCTTCAAGATCTCGAGCTTACGGACCCATAGAGGGCGGAGAACCCCATAAAGGTGGAAAATCCCCATTAAATCCCAATAAAAAGGGCAGCATATCTCGAACCCAGGACCTATTGATCTAAATAGTGGTGCTCTAACCACTTGAATTAAGCCACTTTGACGGTTGGCTTATAATCTTAATTGGCGCCTTGGACCAATTTCATATGGTTTCCCAACCAATGCAAATGAAATCATTTATTACTATTGTTAATACATATATATATATAATGACATATATATATATATATATATATATATATATATAAAAGCAGAAACCGCCCTAAATTTAGAAACCATTGGATTTTCCCGCCAAAAATTATTGCTAAATTGAGAGACGAATCTTTGAAAAAAATATTAACAAATCTTTGTGATAATTTCAAATATTGGATTTGAGAAAAAAAATTTGGAATATCTTTGGAACTTTGGAATATATTTATTTCCTAATACATCTAAAAAAATCTTTGGAATAACTTTAGAACTTTGGAATATATTTATTTCCTAATACATCTAAAAAAATATTTGGAATATATATATATATATATAGTAATGATATAGAACCAACTATTTAGTTTTTTATGGAATCAGATTAATGACGTGTCATGTCAACTATTCCATAAACCATGAACCATAAACCCTAAATCATGAACTATTCGGATCGGGTGAACCATGAACCACTCGGGCGGGGTTTGGGTTTGGGTTCGGGCCTGGTAAAAAGAAAAATTGAATTGAACTGAAAAAATAAAACTGAACAGAAAAAAAAATTACATTTTTTTTTACTACTCCGGACCAACTCGGCAGAATCAAACGGCCCGAGTGGTTCATGGTTCACCCAAACCGAATGGTTCATGATTTAGGGTTTATGGTTCATGGTTTAGGGAATAGTTGGCATGACACGTCATTAATCTGGTTCCATAAAAAACCAGATAGTTGGTTCTATATCATTACTATATATATATATATATATATATATATATATATAATAGCAGAAACCGCCTCAATTACTGTTATAAAATATTGTTAATTTATTTGCATAACATATACTATCAGAATATATAATTGAAAGATATATTTTTGTAAAAGCGTAATTCTATTAAAAGATCATATTTTAGAAGTAATTGTCATAATTTGACCAAATTTAACAGGAAAAGAATATTAAAGATAAAGATGATCATTGATCACCCATTGTTGGAATATAAGGACTTTGCCCACGATCGGTACCATACAATTGTAACAAAACAATTGACGTAAAATATTTGGTAGAAAAAAATTATATTTATATATATAATAGCAGAAATCTACCCAAATTTAGAAACCATCACATTTTCCCGCAAAAGAATTATTGCCTTATTAAAAAATGAATTTTCAAAAAAAATATTAACAAATAATAATGAATTGAGAAAAAATATTTGAGAAATAATAATAAAAAATCTTTGAAATAAATATTATATTAGTAACAAATAATATGGGAAAAATATCTTAATCTTTGAGAAAAAAATCATGATCAAATTCAGTGATTTCCCTATAAAAAAAATAAAATAAAAATCCAGTGACTTCAAAAATCGATTGAACTGAACCGGCCATGGAACCGGTCCGATTATCCTCAAAATATCATTACGGTGGAATCGGAAAAAACCGGTAAAAAAAGGGAAACTGGTAAAACTGTTGAACCGATTTTGTTTTTTGTTACTGGTGCAACTAATTAATACTCTCTATAAGAAAAATATTGTCTCTGAAATAACCGTGCATCGCACGAGTTCAATTACTAGTTAATGTTATCTTTAAAATAGCTTAGAATGCCAAATGCACTATCGTTAGATTCAACGTTAGTATAAAATTATGTCACTCTAACAAAATGAAGAATTGCATACGAAATTATTTAAATAGATACAAAAATTTTCAACAAAAATTATTAGGTTCTTAAATAGCGAGGTTGACTTGCTTTAAAATTTTAATAGAGAAACAAATTACCTACGAATAAATTGATTACACATTTATAATTTCTGTAATCAAACAATTACCTACACAAATAATTCCGTAAGCAAATTTACATTTTTGTAGACAATTATATTTGTAATTTAAAAATGATCTATATGATTAGAAAATTTTGTAGGTAAGTCGTAGACAATTCTTATGATTTAAAGATAAAATTATTTTTATTGAAAATTTCATAGGCATGTTGAAAAATTCAGTAGGTAATTCTCTATTTTTGTATAAAGTGTTATGTGCTTATATACTTATGATGTTTACATCTAATATAATTATTGGTAATAATTACTAATTAAATGATCGAAAATAAAGATACTAATTTTTTATGGACCAAAACTTGTGTGAACCCGAGTTTACCGTGAACTCGTTTTTTAAAGTATCAATGTTATGTATAAAAACTATCACTGTTATGCATAAAAACTTTAACTGATATGCATAAAAACTATCACTGTTAAAAAATGTGTTATATTTTTAAACAGAGAAAGTTTTTATGCATAACAGTGATAATTTTTACACATAACAATGATAGAGTTCATGTATAGGCCTGATTCACATGAGTGTTACTCTTCTTTATGTGTGTTTATGGATTATGATTTTAAGGGGTGTATTCCTTTATTGAAACAAATTGAAGAATGAAAATTTACCATTCATAGAATGAGTTTTCTAATCAAATATTGTATTATTTTCTAATTTCAAATACATTTTTTACTTCAGATCTAATAATCTAACACATTCCCTTCCAAATAAATAAATAAAAATCAAACACATTCCAATATTTGTGTATTTTTATTCGGTTAAAATACGTCAAATTAATTCGACCACACTATACATGCATACATCTCAAAGGTTATTTGAGATGAACATTTTAGATAGTTCAAGGTATTAACAGTCATGTACTCTTAACACTTTCATACATCTTATGCAATTTATTGAAGGTTTGTGCACGGGGAAGAAAATGAGTAACATCTGTATTTTCACTTGCAATTTTAACTATATATGCAATCTGATGTTTGTACTTATTAGTAATTTACATAAAAATTTGTACCTTTTAATAATATTCCTAATTTCCCCAATGGATAATACCCGTATGTGATGGCTCGATGCTTAAGTACACTAATACTCACATGAAATAAATTTATATATATCAAGCAAAAAGAAAAAAAAGAAATACATTCATTTCATAAGATAAAGGTAATACTTTTACGTGAGTGCACTTTTTATACGGTATAACTGGTATACAACCAACAATTAAAAAAAAATACTTAGTAAAAATCAATAACTATATAATACATCTACATCTTCTGTGAGTTTTATTTAAATTTCCGTTTGATATATTCTAAAGAGAAAAAGATGGAATACTAGAAGGAAATAAGGAAGAGAGATGACCATCCATCTGTACTTCCTATCATCGACTTTGGATTATATTGAATAAAAATAAATATATTAAGTAGTAGGTAAAAACATAAGCATTTGACATATTATTTTGTATTTTTTATCTATATTTTTATTATTATTATGATCACATCTATGAGTGATATAAAATATTTATAGAAAATGAATAATATATGTTGTCAATTAGCATCTTTGCAGTGATTTGTTGCTACTATTGAGATCGATTTGGCTAACCAATAATATTGTTATTTTCCTTGAAAAAAATCATTTAAATACTATTTAATGTATTAATGTCATGGTATAGTATTATCTTCTTTATTCTTATATCTAAATATCAATATTGTTTAATTTTACTAATTGTCCTTTATACCCTATTTATATTATATGGGATAATTACCCAAGGTTCAAAATACACAACTTAATTATTAGGAGGTGCAATAAAAAACCTTAGTACTCATAGGTACAAAATCACACTTTGCCCTTAACCCTATTTCAAATCTCAAAATTTTCATTCAGCCGCCCCACATCGACATTTCCAATCTCTCTCTCTCTCAAACCTGCACCATTCTCTCTAGAAATTCATCATTCAACTCTTTGCTCCTCAGACGATGATAAACAGAGGTGATGTTGAAAAAGAAATGGGTTTTTCGGTGATGTTGGTGGTGGGGTTCCGCGCGGCGGTTTTGGGGGTGATGTTGGCGGGGATGGTGGTCGCGGCGTCGAAGACTCTGTACGGTCGCGACGCCTGCGACACAGATCGACGGCTTTTGGGAGGTGTTTTGTCTGAATCTGGTGGTTTATTTGTTTGTGGGTGTTGCCGGTGATTTTGGGGGTGGGAGTTGGTGGAGAAGCTGCGAGCACGATCTGGGGGTACTATTTGAGAGGCAGCGGCGGAGGCTGCGACGGCGAAGGGTATGTAATGCGACGGAGAGGCAACGGAGGGCTGTGAGGCGAAATGTTCAGGTGGTCGTGGAGGCGGCGAGAGGCGACAAGTTATAAGTATAAAGATGCTGCAAAGACAATATCCCTCTTGATCTTGGTCACAACATCCTCAAACTTTGCTTCAAGATCTGTATCACCAATTGATTGTCATCTCCATAATTTCATAAAATTTAGGTCCTTTGGCCCAAGCATAAACGACCTCCATAATATTTGGTCTGAAAGAGCTCACGAAATTATCTACATCAATTTTGTGTAATTTCTTAGGTGAATATTTTTTGTGGGCTTGTGCAAATTTCTTTGTTGATGACAGAAAAATGTATTAGTAACAAGAAATGATGGTTGTGCAATTATTCGGCTTTGAATGATTGGGTGGGCAAAATTCAAACCCAATGAAGGAAGAATGATAGCATATTAATTAGATGAAGGAAGTAAGTTCTGCAATATTTTTTTTTTTTTTTTGCATTTTGTATAGAATATTTTTGTGTTTTGTGCAATTTTTTTTGCATTTGTATAGAAATAAATAAGAAGGAAGAATCTGTAATTTTTGAGCTGTAATTTTTTAACTTGGATCTATAAATTTATTTCAATTTTTCTGTATACAAAATTTTATATGTTCATTGTTCTTGTTTGAAAAAGTGGAGCTCAAACATACTTTACAAACACAATCTGAAGAAAATATGGCCAAAATTTTAAATATTCTCTCGTAAAAAAAATGAAGAATATTTGGTTTTATTTTTATATTTTCTTGCTGAATGTTCAATAAAGAATGAATTGATATTGAATTGATTTTGTTCTGGGGTGGTTGGCAAGCTTTGGGAAGAAGAAATAAATTTCTTTTTTTTTGACGGGAGAAGAAGAAATTAATTGAAATGATGAAACCTGTAGCTTCTGAAATGAATTTCTCTCCATTGGGGGAAGGCAAATACCGGTCTAGTCATGAATAGTGATTCAACCGTGAATAGGTCTTGGGTTTTTGATATAGAAGGCTCAGTAAGGGTAGTATTGAGATTTTATTATCAATTTGGTATCTTAGAGTAAGGGTGTGTTTGGATTCAGAGTCAGGATTGATTTGCTATGATTGGATTATGTGAGATTGCACTATTCACTTGTGATTTTTGATTAAATAATATGTTGAATGAATTATAGGATTGAGTATAAGATAATTAGTCATGAATGAGTGTACTAATTGATTGGTTTGTAGAATAATTTTATATTTGCAATGGTTTCCCAAAATACCCTTTTCATTTTAAAAAAATTATTTTTGTCTTGTTTAATGTATAGGGTTCCGTTAGCTTCTCCACTCTTCCCTATTTTTTTCGCCTCTCGTTCTTCCAAGAAAGAAGCCGCCTTATCAATACTTCCTCTGTTACTTTACTATCATCTTCAACAATTCTTCCTCTTTGAAAAAAACCAGTTCGCAGGTTGAAGTTTACCCATACAATGAAACAAAAACAATAATTCCCTTTCCAAATCCCCTTTCCAGATTCTCTTTCCAAACAATAATGCCAAAATACAGTTTGCCCATTTTGCAAATTCCCTTTTCAGAACCAATAATTCCTTTCCAAATCCCATTTCGCAAATCCCCTTTTCATTTCGCAAATCATTGCCCATTTCAGTTGCCAAATTACTACTTCTACTGCGGATCTAATAATTTACAGCAAAATTGTATACATACCTTGGCGGGCGGCGGCGGACTGAGTGTGGGTGCACGAGCTCGACGGATATGCAGGTGGCGGCGCTGGATGGTGGGATGATGCATGGTGGAGTCAACGCTTGGCCGGAAGCGGAGCGCCGGTAGAGAGATTGCAGAGGAGCAACGGCGACGACGAAAGAAAAAATAGAGGAAACAAAGAAATTAGGAATTTATGAAAAAAGGTATAGACAACACCTACCTGGAGCTCCGATTCCTCAATCTTCGCGAGGAAGATGAAGAGAAATGAAAATATATATGCCCAATTTTGAACCCCAGTAGGCTGAAAACTGGATGGGCTTTCAAAACAGTGAAATAACAGGGGCAATATAAACATAGTTAAATAATGAAGGGCATTCCGGACAATTCACGGACGACATAATTAGACAGCTTTTGTTAAGATAAATAATCGGACCCCCTCAGCATGGATCAATTGTCCTTCTTCTGTGGGTTAAAACAGTAAATTGGACCCGGGCCCAAATAGACTCGGGCTTGAAACCCCAATACAAAACAACTCATAAAGGCCCATTATTTTATCTAACATACCTAATACATTATACAAAACACACCCTAAGGGTTTATTTGGATTGCACCTCATAAGGGTAGTATTGAGATTTCACTATCAATTTGGTATCTTAGAGTAAGGGTTAATTTGGTTTGCACCTCATAGTAATTATGTGTTCCATTTTGCACCTAATAGTGAGCCCCCTAAATTTATCAAGTATGTATACATATTTGGGTGTTAGAAATTTAATCAAATCCAATATCATATATGATCCTAACTGTTGATTATATATTAATTTATTATTTTAGTTTTTAAATTTGACAGAAATCATATATCAAGGTATAATTAACATGTAAATTAATATGCATTAAATATTGTAAATAAAGAAAAGATTATCTAAATAATATCATAATAAAATCCAAAGTCGATTTTTGTTATATGTGTATATGTATGTTTAGATATATATATTTTTTAAAAACAATATACTATACAAGCTTTTATCTATAAGATTTTCAATATTGTTGATTATATAAGGTTTGATGTATTAATTAAAAAAATATGTCCATATGTTTAGGTTGCTTTAACTTTTCTGTTTCACTATAGATTTTAACAAATAATGTTTGGATTTCAATTAAATAGTTCTTGAACATTAATTAATTTTATGAATTAAAAATTAAAATATTTATTGATTATATATATATATATATATGAACATCTCATAATTTGTTCTTACTTTTTAACATGAAGTATCAAAATTAATGAGGCACATAAACACAATGTAATATGCCATAAACCGTATAAACTTTAATTGTACAAATTAAACATTAGAGAAAAGGTTTATTTTTTTTCAATTTTTAGCCACTAATTACTCCTAAATAATGGTCATGGATACAAAATTTTGTGCAATAAATTTGACTTAATACTTTCTTTATACCAATTTTAGCACATCTATATAAAATTGTTCAATTTTTTATTATCCAACATAACAAAACAATTAATATTTTATAGGTATATGGTTATATTTTGACTTTTATATTTAATATTAATACATTCCTTCTAACATGACCTTCAAAGTTTATTGATATAATCCGCACACCAGATTAGTGGTTTAATTCAAGGATACATTTGTTAATTAAGTCGTCTCTTTATAGTTAATTCTCTAATTTTCTTAGATCGCCGACCGCTCGGGCTCAAGTTAGTCAATTGTCTCCTCTCCTCTTTGTAATTTTGTTGATGATTTTGAATCGTCTTTCCATATAAATTTTTTTATTTGTTTATTTGATAATTATGATATTTTCAATTTATTGGTTCAGATTGATTATTGTTTCCATCGAATTTGTTTAAGTGTGTTTTAAGGTCTTTTTACAGTTTTCGGTGACAGCTGTCGAATCTTTCGAAAGCATTGGCGTGGCTATTATGTTGATTTGGGTCAAGTTTGCTTGAGCCGCTATTTCATAAGGCCATATTTTAATGGACCTTAGTTTTTTCAGCCCACTTATTTTAGGTTTAAACTTTAATTTGAGATTTGTAATGGATGTTAAATGTAATTGAAAAATTGTATAACAATTTAGTGTTGGGGAATGAGTTGCACAGATCTATTCGGGGTGAATATTTAAATACAAATTTAATTCATTAATTATTACTAGCATGAATTAATCCTATATTAATTCAAATAATAATTGCAACAACATATCATGCATATAAAAAGCCACGTAAAACCTACGCATGCGGAATCTACGGGTTTACGTGAACGCACCTCTCCGGGATGACAAAGTGAATTCGGTTGACGGACTAACCAAAAGGACTTCCCAAGTATTCCCTTAAATTTCCTTGCTCAACTATCCCGGTGGAAGGACACTTGTCGAACAATTAACAAAAGGAAAAAATAAACTTTGTTGCACCACTTATGTGGATTTGTGAATTTTTCAAGCACATGGAATTGTACTTGGGAATGAAACAATCATCCCCTATTTATAGGAGAGGAGTGGTCGAAATTTCTTGTAGAAAATCAATGTGGAAAAAGACTTTTCTTGGTCACCAAGAAATCTTGAATATATCTCCTATATTTTTTTCCCATAATTAAAATATTCCACAAAAATCCCACCTCCTCAATTATGGATAATTTTCGAAAATACTAAGCAAGATCCCAAGATTTGGATCTTCTTGAATTTATGAGATATTCTTGTATTTCAAGAAATACATATCTTCCATAATATATTTTCAAGAAAATCAAGAAAATCTTTCTTGCCCACTTATATTTCAAAAAATTCGAAATTCCTTAATGAATAACCAAGTGGGAGATTTCTTGAATTTAATGAGATAATCTTGTATTCCAAGAATACATATCTTCATTCCATAACAAAATTCAACGAAAAATCTTTCTCCTCTTTTTTATCCATAAATTTCAAATAATTAGGAAAAAAATTAAGCAACAATATTTATTTTATTTTAATCACCTTTTAGGTTAATGGACTATATGTTGGGCTACTCGAGGGGCTTTTAGGAGAATTAAGATTGGACCTTCTAATGGATCTTGAATATCTAATATTGAGCCACAATATAATTCAAGCCCATAAATATTAATTAATCTCACTACATAATTAATATTCAGACCGTCCATCTTAACCCATATTACGATCAATATGGCTCCTGGTCATTATTTCCGTGTTTAAGATTATCTAGCCCATTAATTAATTCAAGCCCTTTGAAATAGCTTTCCATTAATTAACATCTTTTATCCTTGGTCGAGAACGGTTCAACATTATTATTCATAATGGGAAACTAATTCCACTTGCAAGAATTGGTATGATAAAACTTATGAACCTCCCAAGGGGGCAAATCAAACAAGCGCATTTTGCACACGATTCTTCGTATTAAATCTTAGCAATCACATGTGACCAATAATATTGCCCAAGATAAAAAGTATTGAATCTCTCTGATTCGCTACCCATGATAAGTCAAAGAAATAGTTACCAATCCCACGTGATCCTATTTAAGGGACGAAGGTTAAGAAACAACGAACCACTGAGGTCTAATTCTTCCTTGTTCGATTCAAGAATTTATCCTCCTCAGAGGTCCTATTCAAATGCATCAGTCATGCACTAGTGTAATCTCTTGGTCAAGACAAACCAATCTGAGCCTTACACCTCAACCTTTCGCGATGGGTTGTTCATTTCCATCTAGGTCGTGAATAGCGTACTTTTAGTTACAAGGATTCGTTAATTTAATCTTATGTGATCCGGTATCACTAAATTAACTATAATGTAACACGCATTTAATTATTGAAGCAGTTATGCAAAGAAATATATGTAACATTCAATGATATTTAAAGCATCGATGATAAACAATTTATTTCAATAAATAAGTCTGGAAATTCAGTTTCGATTATACAAAGTAAAAAGCATACTTTTCAGTATAATCCCAACAATCTCCCACTTATACTCAAAGTCCGCTTTTAAGTATACTACAACATGTCTCTCAGCGTAGTCCGTGACATCTAATGTCACCTACACGAACCTAATAATTTCTCCCACTTATACTCAAAGCAGACGGGCAAGCGGTCTTGACACCCATTCCACCCACATGTCTCTCGAATGTATTGAGGAGGCGACTCTTTCAATGAATGGACTGCTAGGTTGTCCTCTGACGCTATCTTTGCCACATCTATATCTCATCTCTTAAGGATTTCTCGTATAAGATGTCTTTTCCTTTAGTGTCTTTGTTTGACTCGTGGACTCTTGGTTCTCTTGAATTTCTGTTGCCACAGCAGATATTGCTAGACAAATTGAGAACACCATCCAAGTCCACTAAGAAGATCTAGAGCCCAATCGGTTCTTTTCTTCGCTTCACGTTAGACTACTTACCCGACTTCCATGGTTGAGTCGGTGATGCATTTACTTCCTTCACACTCGTCCATTTGATGGCTACACTTCCCAAATGGAAACATACTAACCGAAGGAGATAATTTCGAAGCTAAGTCGATTGGAAATCCGAAGTCTGTGGCCGATGGGGATTTAGACATCGATCGATAAATCAACATTCTATCCAGGAGTTCTTTTCGGACACTTCGAATGTTTTTAAGCGTAAATCAATGCTCTTTCCTGGGTTACTTTGATATCGACTATCATGCTCTGTAAAGGCAGATATCCGGTCTCGTGCACAGCAATGCATACATAAGGTTTCAGACAGCCGAAGCACAAGGAATGCCTTTCATGTCATCTATCTCCTCTTGCGTCTTAGGGGACATTTTTCTTGGATAGATGGATTCCAAGTCTGAAAGGTACGAATCCTTTCTTGGAATCTTACATGCTGAATCGTTTCAATGAAACTTGCGATAACCCGATCATCATTTTCTGGCGATCTCGAGTTATCTTGATCCCAAGGATATGTCCGGATTTCCCTAAGTCTTTCATATCAAACTGTTTTGAAACCATGCCCTTACGTCTGATCACACCTTCACATCGTTCCCGATGATCACAATATCATCTACGTATAGTACTAAGAATACCAATGCAGTTCCGACACACTTTTTATACACACAACTTTCAAACTCGTTTTGATCAAACCCATAAGACTTTATAACATGATCAAAACATTGGTTCCAAGCTCTGGATGCCTGTTTGAGTCCGTAAATGGACCCCTTGAGCTTACAAACTTGGTGTTCTTTGCCTGTTTCAATGAAGCCTTGGGGTTGTTGCATATGGATCTCTTCATCAAGACTTAGTTTATGAAAGCCATCTTGACATCCATTTGCCAGATTTCAAAGTCGAAATCTTTGAGAATCGATAAGAGAATACGGATGGACTTAAGCATGGCTCTGAGACGAAAAAAGTTTCCTCATATGTCGATCCTTCTTTTTCGAGTGTAACCTTTCACCACTAGTCTTGCTTTAAAGGTTTCAAACTTCCCGTCCGGTCCTCTTTTCCTCTTATATACCCACTTGCATCTAATGGGTTTGACCCCATTAAGTGGTTTGACTAGTTTCCACACTCTATTATGAAACATAGAACCCATTTCAGCTTTCATTGCTGTTTGCCAAGAATCTGCATCCTTATCTTGGAGTGCCTCGTCATATATCCATAGGTCTGATTCGTCTTGTCTGGGAATCAAGTCCGAGGACTCTCCTATTCCCATGAATCTCTCGGGTTGACTAACAACCCTCCCACTACGAGAGGAGGGTTGCCAGAAAGCGTATCGTTTGGTATATCATCTAATGCAGTTGGCCTTCGAGGTTTGCCCTCTAAGCTCATTTAAGGTAATCTCACTTATGTGTTTTCTTTGGTTCATATAGTCTTCTTCCAAAAAACTAAAGTGGGTGCTGATGACCACCTTTTGATCTTCGGGACTATAGAACATACACCCTTTTGTTCCCTTGGGGTATCCTACAAACAACCTTAATTTTGATCGAGGATCCGACTTACCGGCTTCCTTGTCCAACACGTAGGCCGGACACCCCCAAATTCTCATGTGTCTCATACTAGGCTTGCGCCCGGTCCACAATTCTTTGGGAGTTTTGGGAACCGATTTAGATAGCACCAAGTTCAGAATTTAAGTCGTTATTTCCAAGGTATGACCCCAGAACGACTCGGGAAGATCCTCATAACTCATCATTGATCTAACCATTTCCAAAAGAATTATGTTTCTTCGCTCTGCAACCCCGTTTTGGTGTGGGGGTTCCGGTGCGATGAGTCGATACAATCCTTCATCGATAAGGGTTCAAAAACTCATCATTTGAGGTATTCGCCTCCACGATCAGATCGTAGAGACTTGATACGTTTTTCCCTATGATTCTCTATTTGAGCCTTAAATTCTTAGAATTTTTCAAAGGTCTCATATTCATGCTTCATAAGGAAAATGTACCTTGAGTAATCATCAATAAAATTACTCATAACCTCCTCTTGCTTTGGTTGACATTGGACCCACATACATCCGTGTGAGCGATCTCTAACACTTCTTTGGCCCTATTCCCCTTGGCTCCAAATGCCCTCTTGGTCATATTACCCTCCAAACATGATTCGAAGGTTGGGATTTGTTCAACTTGGAGACGCTCCAGTGAACCATCTTTCACCAACATTTGGATCCTCTTTGGATTTATATGACCTAATCTTAGATGCCAAAGAAGTATTTCGTTCACGCTTTCTTTTTATCGGAAATAGTTGATGTGTTATAGGATGCATTTCATGAGTGGTGTCTTGCGATTAATTGTATAGAGATTTTCTATCAATGTCCCGTAATAGATACACTCATCATTTCAAAAATGATGTCATTCTTATTAGAAGAAACTTAGTGTCCTTTAATCGAATTTTAGAAACTGAAAGTGAATTCTTTCTAAAACTGGGAACATAAAGATAATCTCAAAAAAAATTTATCTTCAAAAGATAGGTGCACTTCTCCCACTGCTTTAACTGCTACTCATGTAGCATTGCAATGTCTGCTACTTGCGTAGTATTGCAATAATCGTTACTATCGTAGCATTGCAATATCTGCCACTTACGTAGCATTGCAATGTCTTCTACTTTAAATAACGTTGCCCGTGTGAAGAGGATCTCACTCCCACTAAGTTCTTGGGATCATTTAGAACTCGTGAAGCCAACATGATTAGTGGATCTCGTATCAACCACCCACGAATGAGAAGTATACGCCGCTAAACAAGTTTCAACAACTAGTGCGTGAGAATTACCTTTCTTTCCGTCCCTTTTGGGGTTGGAATAGGCAAAACCTCCATTGTCCTCTCTTACCGCATTTTAAGCACTTCCTCTTTGGATTTTCCTTGACACAACAAGCATTCCTCATCTTACCATTGCCCTTGGTAACAGTTGAGTTTTATTGCTTATGGCCTTTTGGTCCTCTTCTTTATCTTGCCTTCCTTTGGCCTAGAAGATGAAGACAGACTACTTGCCGTCAAAACTTGAGTTTGGTGCCTTATCAACATTTCTGCCGAGACCAAAAGCTTGCAACAAATTAGCTAGCGAGGACAAAATGCTCAAAAAAAACTTTTTTGGGCAAGAGAGTGAAGTACCAAATTCATCCGAGTCTCGGATCATAATCTGACTCGAGAATCTCAAGTTTGTTGGGATGGGCCATCTATTTTGAGGACGTAATCCCTTACGGGTTTGCCCTCCACCATTTTCAATGACGACATCTCTCATAAGGTGATCGACAAGTCCCACATGTTTTGACTCGTCGATTTGGCTCATCCGATTTTGGTGTGTCAAGAATCCACTTGTGCTTTTTGTGCGATTAGGACAATTATAATTTTTCGTTTCAATCAATATAGTTTCCATACATATTGTATTAACTTTAAGTATAATAACAATTGGATTAAAAAGGTAACGACATCTTTGAATCGAAATAAATAACTATATGCTTGATAAGACAAGTGTATCACAAGATTCGATCACATGCATCATATTTAAAATCTCAAAAAAAATATGAACATGCATCAGCCAACATCTCAAAACAGTTTAAATAAGCCACGTTGGGTGGGTCATTATTTAAACACATTCAAGCAGGTTACAAACAAGAACAATTACAAACCTTTAATATCCAGATTAATAGTTGGCTCCCACTTGACCAATATAAAATTGACAGGGACTTCGGGGAAGTATATGCATATCAATTTTATACCTAAGTAATAACCATGATTAAATACATGATTATTATTTCGCTTTGATCGAGCCTCGTTGGGAGTGTCATCGTCGCCACTAGTAATAACCCACAATCATCCGTTTGGAATTCATTCATGTGAAACCTATCTTTTGACGAAATCTGGTTGGGGAATTTCTCCAAAAGAATTCACAAATAAATAAATCATGGAGGTCAAAATTAATTCAATTTTATTATCCGGAATAAAATTATCAATTAATTATTTAAACATACTTAGTAATTTTGAAGGTGAGATTTTTCCATTTGGCAACCCTCATGCAAACACATTTAAACAAATTAAATAACGCATAAGATAGCACAAATAAATCAAGCAAAAAAATAAACATATTGGGCACAAATTATCAATTGTCATGGTTTGATTTTTCTTGACTTGATCTTGAAGAAACACGTCTCGAATTTCTCCCACTCGCTCATCTCGAAAAAAATACTTCGCCCGTCTCAAAAAACGCCACGCTGGCAAGTTCTCGGCAGGACGGGATGCTTTATTTCAAGATCCGCCGGCCACTTGGCCTAGAAAATTCTCGGCACCGCCGGTATTCTTTCGCCGATGCCAAACACGCCTCGGAAATGTCGGCAAAGTCAGCAGCTCGTGCGGCGAGCGGCGCATTCAGCGTCGCTTCACCCATGCCTCTCCGCGCCGCCGCATGATTGGCAAATGACCCGATCCTTCATAGCGCCCGCGTCGCGTCATACACGTCATTATTCGATGTGCGCCGGTATCACATATTACCGCCAATCCACGTCAAGGCCAGCCCTTGTTCCTCGCGCGCTCGGCGGCACAGCCCTCGCCCTACGCCCGTGCGTGCGGTAACAGCGCCCGCCAGCCTTTACTCCTTCCGGATTTTGTCCTTTAATTCTTCGATATTCGTTCGATCCGATTACAATATATTTACAAAATAAATAAACCTAGATCTAGACTAGTCTACTACATTGATCAAATCAAACAACTTAATCTGCTCGTGGATTTTCTCCACGCAAAACAATCCGAGCGAATCGAATTAAAACCACAATTTATATGCATGCATAAATAAACACATTAAAATCCATGACAATTGGATACTGCGAAAGCAGATCTAACAGGTTCTACTATCCAATTTCAAATTTAATGCCCTATTTAATTAAATTACAATTTAAAAATTGAGTCAAAGTAGGGCTCGATACCAATTGTTGGGGAATGAAAGGTATGAGATCTATTAGGGGTGAATATTTAAATACAAATTTAATTCATTAATTATTACTAGCATGAATTAATCCTATATTAATTCAAATAATAATTGCAACAACATATCATGCATATAAAAAGCCACGTAAAACCCACGACGCGGAATCTACGGGTTTACGTGAGCGCACCTCTCGGGATGGCGGTGAATTCGGTTGACGGACTAACAAAAGGACTTCCAAGTATTCCCTTAGCCCTTGCTCAACTATCCCGGTGGAAGGACACTTGTCGAACAATTAACAAAAAGGAAAAAATAAACTTTGTTGCACCACTTATGTGGATTTACGATTTTTTCAAAGACATGGAATTGTACTTGGGAATGAAACAATCATCCCCTATTTATAGGAGAGGTGGTGAAATTTCTTGTAGAAAATCAATGTGGGAAAAAGACTTTTCTTGGTCACCAAGAAATCTTGAATATATCTCCTATATTCTTTTTCCCATAATTAAAATATTCCACAAAAATCCCACCTCCTCAATTATGGATAATTTTAAAAATACTAAGCAAGATTCCAAGATTTGGATCTTCTTGAATTTATGAGATATTCTTGTATTTCAAGAAATACATATCTTCCATAATATCTTTTCAAGAAAATCTTTCTTGCTTTAATTTATATTTCAAAAATTTGAAATTCCTTAATGAATAACCAAGTGGGAGATTTCTTGAATTTAATGAGATAATCTTGTATTCCAAGAATACATATCTTCATTCCATAACAAAATTCAAAAGAAAATCTTTCTCCTCTTTTATCCATAAATTTTCAAATAATTAGGAAAAATTAAGCAACAATATTTATTTTATTTTAATCACATTTTGAGTTAATGGACTATATGTTGGGCTACTCGAGGGGGCCTTTAGGAGAATTAAGATTGGACCTTCTAATGGATCTTGAATATCTAATATTGAGCCACAATATAATTCAAGCCCATAAATATTAATTAATCCCACTACATAATTAATATTTGACTATCCATCTTAACCCATATTATAAATCAATATGGCTCCGGTCATTATTTTCCGTGTTTAAGATTATCTAGCCCATTAATTAATTCAAGCCCTTTGAAATAGCTTTTCATTAATTAACATCTTTTATCCTTGGTCGAGAACGGTTCAACATTATTATCCATAGGAAACTAATTTCACTTGCAAGATTTGGTATGATAAAACTTATGAACCTCCCAAAGGCAAATCAAACAAGTGTACTTGCACACGATTCTTCGTATTAAATCTTAGCAATCACATGTGACCAATAATATTGCCCAAGATAAAAAGTATTGAATCTCTCTGATTCGCTACCCATGACAAGTCAAAGCAATAGTTACCAATCCCACGTGATCCTATTTAAGGGACGAAGGTTAAGAAACAACGAACCACTGAGGTCTAATTCTTCCTTGTTCAGTTCTGAAGAATTTATCCTCCTTTAGGTCCTATTCAGTGCATCAGCCATGTACTAGTGTAATATCTTGGTCAAGACAAACCAATCTGAGCCTTACACCTCAACCTTTCGCGATGGGTTGTTCATTTCCATCTAGGTCGTGAATGGCGTACTTTTAGTTACAAGGGACTGTTAATTTAATCTTCTGTGATCTGGTATCACTAAATTAACTACAACGTAACACGTACGAATTATTGAACAATTATGCAGTAAATATATGTAACATTCAATGATATTTAAAGCATCAGTGATAAACAATTTATTTCAGTAAATAAGTCTGGAAATTCAGTTTCGATTATACAAAGTAAAAAGCATACTTTTCAGTATAATCCCAACATTTAGTAATATGATACTGAGTAATTTGTCGTATCTATTTTGTCGTAGAAAATCTTGAAGTATAATGCATTATTTTATAATATGTATATATGATTTTTTTTTTGTTAGACAGACGCGAAAGGGAAAGAAATTGTTTACACGTTTTGAGATGATTTTTTCTTTTACCATTGTAATAACACCTTGATTATTGTATCTCATATTTTTCTTCCAATTTGGAGGCAATATGTTACTAAGTGGATTGTAATTTTTCAAGCTAAATAAGCGAGTTGACCTCTCAATTAATATCTTATAGATTAGATATGTTTAATAGAGCTTCCTATTTAATTAAGATACTTTATTTGTATAAAATTCAAGTTTTCTTTTATTATTAATTATTATAAAATTATGTAGCAGATGTTCAAGGAGCTCTTAATTATGATTAAATATATTTCGTCTAGCAGATGTGCCAAATTTGAGAATCGATACACTTAATTTCATCTTTGTGCAATTATTTCTGATTTTTGTAACCATTTATGCGTAAATTTGTGTTTCCAATTTCAACACAAAAATTGATTTTCTTTTTTAAAAAAATTGTGGTTTATTTGCCACATGAATGTGGAGATTTTGGTTTTTTAGACACTAAGAAAATATGCATGTGACACTTGGTTGGTTGTGCCCTAGAAAAGAAGAGGCAAGTGCATGGTTTGATCTCCAAAATGAATGTTGGTTGGTGTTGGTGGGTTCGCGAGAGAAGCTAACTCTTTTACTAATTTTATTTTGAAAGTATGATGATGTATCATTTCGATCATTCAAAATTGGCGTTGCTTTTTGTACAATTAAGCTTATCAGCAGATGCAATTTTTTTCTGTATAGTTACTCACATTCATAACTTGGTTATTAGTAAGTTTTGCAGTAAACTGTTACAATTATTACAATAACTATTAAACTGGAGGAATATGTCTTATGAACAAATTTCAATGTTCATAAATCATTGTTGACACGAAAATTAAGTTAAAATGATATAGTAATATACTGAATGGTTATGATTTACTACACTTATATCTCGCAAACTCACTGAAATGATGTCCTTTTTAGTAACAATATATACTCATTATTTTCTAAAATCTCTAATTAAAGTGGGAGTTAGTTGATAAATAGTTTTTTAATGTTCAAAATTAATTGTGTATTTCTTAAATTGGTATTGTTTGATAGTATCAAGATTCATTTAATCTTTGTCGCTACAAAGGAAATAATTACACAAGAGAATTAAGACCTCGAACATCTTCAAATTTAAGATGTATGATGCAAAATTATATTTGATTAATTTTTACGGAAAATAATTTGAATTATTTATTTCGAATAATTATACCTTTCAATGGTGTCCAGTTTGGTTGTGGCTTCAATTTCCTCAAATAATTAGAAAAATCTAGAATCAAAATTCCTTAAAGTGAGCTTGAAGAATGAACCTCTGAGCATTTCCCAAAAAAAAAAGACAACATTGTTGGTGAAGTTTTCCTTATTACTGACACAAGAAATAGTTCAAGGATCCTTAATTTTTCAAATAAAATGTCACAATTGGTAACTCTTCTGCTGTTCTTGTACAGTGTTGAGGGGTTCATTTATTTCACTTTCTCATAAAAATAATAGAGATATGAAAAAGATTTTACATACAACCTGATAAGCATTAAATTATGGGTAAGACGGAATGAAGAATTTGTGGGTATGACAAAATTAAGAATTTGGATTATCCATCAGCTCTTTTAATTGCAGGTCCATTATAGATGTCATTTTATATTTTTTCATGTTCTTCGTTGTGAATGATTTCAATTGTCTTCTTATCTTTTATGGATTGTGTATCTATTGGTTTTTTTTTTTGTAGGTTAGATCAGTATAATATGTGGACAATTTTTTTCCGCCTAATATTATCTTTATTGTGCAATCCTATCCACAATTTTTGCATTCATCCTAAAAGGTGATATTTCTGCATAAATCTGCTTAATTTGGTCTTTTTTCTAATTTTAAAGAAATGCTTGATTATGATATTATGACTTAAAAGCTAGCAACATTCATTTTAATATTTAATATTCTTCTAAAATGTTTGAACTCATGATTTTTCAAAAAAGTTTGAAGCATATTTTGGTGTCATTTTTATTCTTTTATGATTTTCAATTTCAGTCCATGTTTACTTTTTTTTTTTGGTCCAAAAGGACCAAAATAGTAAGCACAATGTATAAAGATCATTGAATGGCATTCTGCATCTTGGACAATTTGCATTAAAAAGATAAAATTGGTGTTAAAGCAAACAAAAATAGGGAAAAAATGATGAAATTAAAGGGTGGACAAGAAGACAACACATGTAGATGATGTCCGACTAACCAAAAATTGGGGAAGGTTCCATACAAAAATCTTGTTGAAGGAAATGTGATCGTAAAAAAATTAAAAAATACAGGATGATATGATCAACGAGTTGATCAGTCTGAAATGGGCACTAGCCCAAAATTAATAGTTGCTCACCAAGTTTTCGATAAATTATTTAATCAAACAAAAGCTACACCAACCTTTATGATTTTTTAAAAAAACATATATTTCGTTGAGTTTCGGAGTTGCATGTGATTTGGTTATTATTTTCCTCTGGAGGTTTAAAACTTAAGATGTCATGTGATATACAACTAAAGCGCATTTTAGATATTTATTGATTTCCTTTTTTTGGTATTTTTTATTATTTTGTATTATAATTTAAATTAAAATATAATGATAATAATGAATTAGTATTTAAAAATATAATTTTAACTTATACAATATTATTAAATATGTATTAACATAATATTTTAATAATGTGAATGTAACAAATGTTGAACCAACATGATATAAATTGCATATACATTATTTTTAAGAATACATTTAATTTATAAATTAGAAAAAAAATGTAAATATATTGCACATATACAATATTAATAAATGGTATAAAGATGCACTTTTTTCTTTAACTTTCTGTAATTTAACTTTAGAAATAGTCCCTTGGGTATGTTCTTTTCGGGACTATTGAGGGCGTGGGAAATCCCGAACTTTGAAATCCTAGGATTTCAAAATCTTAATGAATAGTTAAGATGTATGTTTGTTATGTGATTTTATAGGGTAGGATGGTGGAAAAATTGATTGATGTGGTACTATTATATTATTTTGAGTGTATTGGGAGAATAAAAAAGTAGATGATGAAAGTGTATTGAGAGAATAAAAAGTAAAGTTGACAGTGTGTGTGCGTGTATTTTTCAGAGTGTTGTTGAAAATGTTATGCAACATATAAAACAAAATATGACAGCGGAAGTATAAAAACGCAGTGCAAAAGATTTCAAAATTTTGTATAGTCTATAATCAGACTATACGAACCTCATGGTTAAAAACATCACTATAACAAGTAGTGAGATACACACGAATCTCTTACAAGATCCTAAAAGGTGTAGTGAAAAACCACACACCAAAAATCAATCTATTCAATCAAGTAAATAATGATCTTATTCAACCTAAAACTTGATCTAATAAGATAAAATCAATACTGATGGGAAATATTGGGATACATTCGACCAGTACAAATAGACATAGTATAGACCCTCACACTCCACGCACGGTTGTGTCTTGGATGCTACTTTCTTAAGTTTGGAGTAGAGCAAATGGTATTTCACTTTAACTCAAACTTGAATGTCGACCAATGCAGTCTATTTATAGACTTTCGGACCAACTGCATTGTCCTATCCATTTGGTGTGAACTGTTGGGGTTATACTGGAAAGTATGTTTTTACTTTGTATAACCAAACTGAATTTTCTGTCTTATTTACTGAAATAAATTATTTATCACTGATGTTTTAAATATCATTGAATGTTACATATATTTATTGCATAATTGTTCAATAAACAGTACGTGTTACATTGTAGTTAATTTAGTGATACCAGATCACAGAAGATTAAATTAACAGTCCCTTGTAACTAAAAGTACGTTGTTCACAACCTAGATGGAAATGAACAATCCATCGTGAAAGGTTGAAGTGTAAGGCTCAGATTGGCTTGTCTTGACCAAGAGATTACACTAGTGCATGACTGATGCACTGAATAGGACCTATAGGAGGATAAATTCTTCAGCACTGAATTAGGAAGAATTAGACCTCAGTGGTTCGTTATTTCTTAATCTTCGTTCCTTAAATAGGATCGTGTGTGGTTAGTAATTTTCTTTCTCCCACTTGGCTATTTGTTGTGATATTTTCAAAAAATACCATAACATAAGGAGATGAAGATTTTATTTGGGAGATATTTTGAGAAATAGAATATATTGGATATATTCAAGATTGTATCTTGAGGAAGAAGCAAGAAAATTTCCCAATCACCCAATACCCCAATATTTTCGCCCCCCCCCCTTTGTATTATAAATAGGGGATGAATTTTTCATCCCCAATGTAATTCCATGTGTTGGAAAAATTAGAAATCCACAAAGGTGGTGCAACATAATTTTATTTTTTCCTTTTGTTAAATTGTTCGCGAGTTCCTACCACCGGATTGTTGAACAAGGACAAGGGAATACTTGAGAAGGACTTTTGGTGTGTTCGTGTGAACGGGATCCATCTTCTCAACGGTTGTCACTCCAAGAGGTTAGTTCACGTAAACCCGTAGTAATTCCGCATGCGTAGGTTTTATGTGAACTGTTTATATGCATGATTGGTTGTTGAATTATTATTTGAATTGATATAAGATTAATTCATGCTAGTAATAATTGTTAGAATTAAATTTGTATTTAAATATTCATCCCGAATAGATCCGGGCAATTAATTCCCCAACAACTGGTATCAGAGCCTCGGTTTCTGGCTCTGAATTTTAAATTGTAATTTAATTCATTTTCATTAAATTTGAAATTGGATAGTAGAATTGCTAGATCTTTTTTACAGGTATCCAATTGTCATGGAATTTAATGTGTTTCTTTATACATGCATATAAATTGTGGTTTTTATTTCGATTCGTTCGAATTCGTTTTGCTTCGTGAGAAAATCCACGAGTAGATTAAGATTTGTTTGATTTGATCAATGTAATAGACTAGTCTAGATCTAGGTTTATTTATTTGTAAATAAATTGTAACCGGATTGGAAAATTGAGGCGGAGACGTAGAATTAAAGGATAGATCCGGAACCGGGCGTAGACGCTAGTACGCTGCCGCATTTAAATGTGTGGAGGGAGCCACGCAAGGCGACGCGAACACATGCAGGTGCGCACGGGCGTGGGTCGAGACCGAGGCTGAAGGCCAAGAAGGGAGGTCGTCACAAGACGCGGAGGACGCGACAAAGACGCGCACCGCAGCGGCCGGAGGCGAAGCGAAGCACGCGAAAGACGCGCGACGTTGGGGCGAATCGCGGCGTAATCGCCGAAGTTCGGCAAGGCGAAAAAGGGAAGCACGCTAAGACGGCACGCGGCGCCACCAATTAACCTTACCGAGATCGCCGAGGCCGACGCGGGCTCGCCCGCTGGCCGCCGAAAGCACCGGCGGCGATGCGCCAAGGTGCCAACGGAGCGGGCGCGGTTTTTGACCAAGGGTCGGGCGGATCGCGGGTGCATGCATCCGGTGTGAGCTACTTGGCGTGGCGTTTGAGAGACAAAGTTCTTTTCGAGACGATCGAGTGGGAGAAATTCAAGACGTCGTTTTTTCAAAATCAAGCCAAGAAAAATCAAACCATGACAATTGGATAATTTGTGCCCAATATGTTTATTTTTCTGCTTTGCTTGATTTCTTGTTGTGTTTTCTCGTGCTTTATTTAATTTGTTTAAATGTGTTTGCATGAGAATTGCCCAACGAAAAATCTCATCTTCAAAAAAAAAAATTACTAAGTATGTTTAAACAATTAATTGACAATTTTATTCCGGATAATAAAATTGAATTAATTTTGACCTCCATGATTTGTTTATTTGTGGATTCTTTTGGAGAAATTCCCCCCACGGGACGGCCAAAAGATAGATTTCACATGAATAAATTCTGAATGGATGATTGTGGGTTATTATTAGTGGAGACGATGACCCTCCCCACGAGGCTCGTTCAAAGCGAAGTAATAATTCTATATTTAATCATGGTTATTACTTAGGTATAAAATTGATATGCATATACTTCCCCGAAGTCCCTGTCAATTTTATATTGGTCAACTGAGAGCCAACTATTAATCTGGATATTAAAGATTTATGATTGTTTCTTATTTGTAACCTGCTTGAATGTGTTTAAATAATGACCCACCCCACGTGGCTTATTTAAACTGTTTTGAGATGTTGGCTGATGCATGTTCATATTTTTTTGAGATTTTAATATGAAACATGTGATTGAATCTTGTGATATTTTTGTGCGTATACAAATTGTTATTTATTCAGTTCAACATGTCGCAACCTTTTAATCCACTGTTCAATATACTCAAAGACAATTTGCTTACTGGTGAAAACTTCGTTGATTGGAATCGTAAACTTACTATTGTCCTCACTGCACAAAGCCATAACTGGGTTCTCACTACACCTAAACCTGAAAAGCCAAATGATGAGTCAACTAAAGCGGTTAAGAAAGAGTATGCTGACTGGGAGCGTTCCAACGAAATGACAAAGTGTACCATCTTGGCTTCAATGTCAGATGTGTTGCAACACCAACACCAAAACGTTGAGACCGCTGCAGACATCATGACTAGTCTTAAAGCGATGTTTCAACATCAGAACCGTGTGGCTCGTCAGATCACCATGAGGGACTTGCTCTCTATGAAAATGGTGGAGGGAACGCCCGTAAGGGAGCACGGTCTCCAGATGATGGCTCACCTTAACAAGCTTGAGGTTCTTGGCTCTGAATACGATATCGAGACTCAAATCGACTTCGTGCTCCATTCTCTGCCGAAAAGTTTTGAACAGTTCAGGCTGAACTACCAAATGAACAATCAGAAGTTCTTGATGTCTGACCTGTTGCAAGCTTTAGTCTCAGCAGAGGCGATATTGGGGCAAAAGAGCCAAGCCTTGGTGGCAAATGGACCTTCTTCTTCTTCTAGGCCAAAGGGTGGTAAGAAAAAGAAGAAGGACAAAGGCCACAAGCAAGTGAACTCAAGTGTTGCCAATGGCAGAAAAGGTGAAGGGAGGTGGAGGAGTGAGTAAACCAGCTAAGGGGAAGTGCTTCAACTGCGGTGAAAAGGGACATTGGAGGTCAGCCTGTTCCAAACCCAAAAGGAATGGAAAGAAATGTAATTCTCACGCACCAGTTGTTGAAACTTGTTTAGCGGCATATGCCTCCCATTTATGGGTGGTGGATAAGGGATCCACTGATCATGTTTGTTTCACTTTACAGGGGTTCAAGGGGACCCGACAACTTAGTGGGAGTGAGATCCTCATCACACTGGGCGATGCTACGAGAGTGGCAGCTGAAGCAGTGGGAGAAGTGCACCTGCCTTTTGAAGACAGAGTTTTAATTTTAAGAGATGTTCTTTACGTTCCCAGTTTTAGAAAGAATTTAATTTTGGTTTCTAAACTTTACCTTGATGGATATTCGGTTACTTTTGATAAAGTTGTTACCATTTCTCTTTATGATAAATTTATCTGTCATGGAACGTTGTTGAATAATCTCTATACAATTAACTGTGCACACCACTCACGAAATGCATCCTATAAAACATCAACTGCTTCCGATAAAAGAAAACGTTCATCAGACGTGAATGACACACTTTTATGGCATCTTAGATTGAGATATATTAATCCAAAAAGGATTCAAACGTTGGTAAAAGATGGTTTATTGGAGTTTCTCCGGGTTGAACCAATCCCAACTTGCGAATCTTGCTTGGAGGGTAAAATGACCAAGAGGGCATTCGGAGCCGAAGGGAATAGAGCCAAAGAAGTGTTAGAAATTGTTCACACGGACGTATGTGGTTCAATGTCAATCAAAGCAAGAGGAGGTTATGAGTATTTCGTCACTTTCATTGATGATTACTCAAGGTATGACTACATTTTCCTTATGAAGCATAAATCTGAGACCTTTGACAAATTCAAAGAATTTAAGGCTCAAACAGAGAATCATAGGGAAAAATGTATCAAGTCTCTGCGATCTGATCGTGGAGGCGAGTACCTCATCGATGAGTTTTTGAACTACTTGTCAGATGAAGGGATTGTATCCCAGCTAACTGCACCCGGAACCCCTCAAAAAAATGGGGTTACAGAGCGAAGAAACATAACTCTTTTAGAAATTGTTAGATCAATGATGAGTTATGCGGATCTACCCAAGTCGTTCTGGGGTCATGCCTTGGAAACAACGGCTTATATTCTGAACTTGGTGCCATCCAAATCGGTTCCCAAAACTCCCAAAGAATTGTGGACCGGGCGCAAGCCCAGTTTGAGACACATGAGAATTTGGGGGTGTCCGGCCTACGTGTTGGACAAGGAAGCCGGGAAATTGGACCCTCGATCAGAATTAAGGTTGTTTATAGGATACCCCGAGGGAACAAAAGGGTGTATGTTCTATGGTCCCGAAGATCAAAAGGTGGTCATTAGCACCCACTTTAGATTTTTGGAAGAAGACTATATGAACGAAAGAAAGTCCAGAAGTGAGATTACCTTAAATGAGCTTAGAGGGCTAACCTCAGTGCCAACTGTGCAAGATGACATACCAAACGACACACTTACACAATCGGAACCTCGACGTAGTGGGAGGGTTGTGAGACAACCTGAGAGATTCATGGGGATAGGAGAGTCCTCTGACTTAGTCCCCAGTCAAGATGAATCAGACCCATGGACTTACGACGAGGCAATCCAAGACAAGGATGCAGTTTCTTGGCAAACAGCAATGGAAGCCGAAATGGGTTCTATGTATCATAACAGAGTGTGGGAGCTAGTCGGACCACTCAATGGGGTCAAACCCATTGGCTGCAAGTGGGTATACAAGAGGAAAAGAGGAGCGGACGGGAAGGTGGAAACTTTCAAGGCAAGGCTTGGGGCGAAAGGTTATACTCAGAAAGAAGGGATCGACTATGAGGAAACTTTTTCACCTGTAGCAATGCTCAAGTGGGTAATAGTCGTGAAATGAACATACCCTTAAGTTTACCAAATTTAATCATTTTATCCTTGAACTAGCTAAATAAGTTTACCAAATTCAATATTTTTGTCCTTAATTTTAACTAGCCAAAAGGGCAAAAAAATTGAATTTGCTCCTTAATTTCCATCCCTGCTGATTAATTTTTTTCCCTTTCCATTTTCACTTATATTTTTATTTGTTTTGCTGGATTCAATATGTTATGACAATAAATGCATTTTTCTATATATTTAGATTAATAGTCAGGATTATAAAAACCAGAAATTCTCTTTCTTTTTTTGCCCTTTTGTTTTCGGATTTCCTAAAGAAAGCCATTTATGCACAAAAGTTTAATCGAAAGCAAGTTTTTTGTGATAAGATGTCTCAATCTGATTTTAGGCACTCAAGACTAATTACTTTGGTTCTATCATGAAAAATGTTCATATTGTTCACCTTATTGAGTTTTCACAGAAAGATATTCAAAAAATTAAAATTGAAAAGTCTTCGGATCAATTAAGGTGGTAGAAATGAACAACACAATAAAATTCATATAGGGTTTTTTTAAAAAAAATTGCCTCTAAGATAAACATGAGATTTCTACATTCTTGCAAATTCATAACACTTGATTTTAGCACTTATTGATGAACAACCAAATATCTAGGAAGTTTCGATGAATCTATTTACAAGCTCTTTTTTAAAGACAACGTCACAGCTTGAGGTTCTTACTGGACGATGAAATTATTTGAATTTGGTCAAATTTGAGAATGATTACGCTTAATTTCATCTTTGTACGTTCCTTTTCGGTTTTTTTTATCATGTATGTTTAGATTTGTGTTTTTAATTTCAACACATAAATTGATGTTTTCCTTTTTCTCGATTTTGTGGTTTATTTGCAGCATGGATTGGTAGATTTTGGTTCTTTTGACACTATGAAAATATTCAAGTGACACTTGGTTGGTTGTGCCATGAAAAGGAAAGACAAGTGTACGATTTGATTTCCAAAATGGATGTTGGTTGGTGAGTCCATAAGAGAAGTCAACTATTTACTAATTTTTAATTTTGAAAGTATGATTAAGTATCATTTCGATCATTTGGATTAGAGCTATTTTTTGTCCAATTAAGCAGCATATGCAAAAAAAAATCTTGTATAGTTATTCTCTTTCATAACTTAGTTATTAATAAGTTTTGCAATAAAATGTTTCAATTATCACAATAATCATTAAATTTAGGGAATATGTCTTATGAACAAATTTCAATGTTCATAAGTCTCCGTTTCTGCGAAAAATAAGTCAAAGTGATATAGTAATATACTAAATAATTTTGATTTAAAAGACTTTTTATCTCACAAATATCTAAAGTGACGTCGTCTTTTAATAACAATGTCTGCTCAATATTTTCTAAAAACTCTAATTAAAGTGGGAATTAGTCGATGAATAAATTTTAATGTTCATAATTAATTGTGTCTTTCTAAAATTTGTATTGTTTGATAGTATCAAGATTCATTTCATCTCCGTCGCTACAAAAGGAATAACTACACAAGGGAATCAAGATCGAACATCTTCAAATTCGAGATGTATAATTCAACATTATATTTTCTTGAATTGTAAGGAAAAGAAATTGAATTCTTTATTCTGAATAATTATATCTTTAAATGGTGCACTATTTGTGCATGGCTTTAAGTTTTACTCAAATAGGAAAAAAAAGTTGAAAATGGAAGGCCAGAAGATAACAAATATAAATGACGTCCGACAAACCAAAAATTGGGGAAGGTTCCACACAAAATTTTGCTAAAGAAAATGTGATCGTAAAAAATCCAAAAAGTTCAATTCAAGATGATGTTCGATAGTTGACCAATCTGAAATAGGCACAAGCCCAAAATTGATAGTTGCTCACCAAGTTTCGATAAATTATTTAACTAAACAAAAGCTACATCTGCCTTTATGATATTTTGTTAATCTACTATGTAAAGTTCTTGAGTCGCATGTTGTTTGAAGGTTTAAAACTTAAGATGTCATGTGCAATACAACTAAAATGCATTTCAGATATTTATTAATTTTCTTTGTTTAGTATATTTTATTATTTTGTATAATTAAAATATAATGATGCATGATTATTTAAAAGTATAATTATAACTTATACAATATTGAAATACTGTTTTATAATGTGAATACAACAACGTTGAATCAACATGATATACAATTGCATATATGTTATATTTAAGAAAACATTTAGTTTATAAATTAATAAGAAATGTAAATATATTACACATATACAATATTATATAATGGTATAAAAATTTGTTTTTTCTTTAACTTTTACTAATTCTGATTTAGTAACAGTGTCTACTCAGTATTTTCTAAATCTCTAATTAAAGTGAGAATTAGTCAATGAATAAATTTTAATGTTCATAATTAATTGTGTCTTTCTAAAATTTGTATTTGTTTGATAGTATCAATATCCACTTCATCTCTCTCGCTATAAAGGAAATAATTACACAAGGGAATCAAGATCTCGAACATCTTCAAATTTAAAATGTATGATGCAACATTATAATTTCTTGAATTTTATGGAAAAGAATTTGATTTGTTTATTTTGAATAATTATATCTTTAAATCGTGCCCTGTTTGGCCGTGGCTTTAGTTTTTCTCAAATAGAACGCCAAATGCAATCACATATTTAGGAAATTTAGAATTAAAATAGAAATTCCTCACAGTGAGCTTTAACGTTTCCCAAAAAAAAGGGCATCATTGATGGTGAAGTTGTCCTTATTACTAATGCAAGAATTAGTTAAGAGATTCTTGCTTTTTCAAATAAAATATCGTCATTGGTAACTTTCCTTCATTTTTGTATAGTGTTGGGGGTTCATTTATTTTATTTTTTTTTATTAAAAGAAGAGAGAAATGAAATTTTTTATTTATAATCCGATAAGCATTAAATTATGAGACCCAAGTGGCTTAGCCCACCTGGCCACTAGGCTCCTCATTTGAGTGGGAAACCCAGGTCCGATTCCCTCTGGAAACGAATTGGAGTTATGGGAGTTATAAGGTGGATTGGCGATTTCGTGGAATATTTGGGTGCTTGATGTACTAACTACTAACAACTAACTTTGTCCCGATCAAAAAAAAAATAAGAGAAAATATAGAATGAATAATTTATGATTAAATTAAGAACTTGAATTATCCATCAGCTCTTTTCAATTGCAGATCCATTATAGACTTCAGTTTCACATTTTTTTCATGTTCTTCTTTGTAAATGATTTCAATTATCTTCTTTACTATTATTGAATCGTGTATCTTTTATTTTGTTTTGTAGGTTTATTCATTATATTAAATGGATAACTTTTTTCCTCCTAATATAAACTTTGTTGTGCATTTATATCCATCATTGTTACATTTATCCTAAAAGGTGATATCCACTTAAATCTGCTCAATTGTATTTTTTTTTAATTCTAAAAAATGTTTGATTATGAGGCCATGACTTAAAAATTATCAACATTCATCGCACCATTTAGTTTTCCCTTAAAATGTTTCCTCTCTACCTTTGTTTTAGGCTATGACTCATAAAAATTTCTTTTCGAACTTTTTGGTTTCTCTCTTAGCCAAAGGCTCTTCCTTTCGCCTACCAATGAGTTTTTATATTAGTTTAATATAAATTCTTCTTTGCAAAAAAAATTCTTTAACAAATCATGTTGTTATGAATAAAATTAAGGGAGCCACTAAACAAACCCCATAATTTTTAAGACAAAATAGACATACACAAGATAACCCTAATACCCTCATATAAAAAGGTAATAAGTTAGATTTTATGTACATCATTGATCTATAAATTAATCATAAACCCTAAGAATATTCATTTCTTGGAATTCACGGCCATAAACCCTTGTAACCTTTTCATCCAATATTTTATTGCAATCATCATTTTCATGAAATATGATAATTCAATGAAGATCATCAATACAAGTGTATCCAATGTGTTTTATTTACCTTTCGATCGTCTTTTTAGCATAAAATTTAATTTTTTGGGTCCAGTCATGCCACTATTTGACCACAATTGCACCTGAACGGATGTGACCCATTGCAGCCTTAACCGCCAGGTAAAGTTTTTAAACATAATTGTACAAGTTTTATTCGTAATTAAGGGTCGAACGACCCTGAAATCATGCATGACGCTTTGGTCGAATGACCACTAAGTTGTTAATGAAGCTCTGGCCAAACAACCATTAAGCCATGCATGAAGCTCTGACCGAGCATATCGTTATGCTTTATTTTGTAGCCGAACGAAGGTGGATGACATTTAAAATTTTAGCAAATTTTTGTTTCAATAAGAAATCAAAGTGCAAAAAAGTTCTTTTTGGCATGGGAGAAAAGGGGTAGTGATGGTGCATTGAGGAGGAGGAAAATAAGAGCAATTTTATTTTGGGAGAAAATGGTAGAATTACAATGATTTGTGGTGAGTTTAGTGCCTCCCAATATCAAAATCTTAGTTTAAAACTCACATTATTATGAATATAAAAAAAAATATATATAACAAGATATCAATATAATTTAAATTTTATATTAGTCCAAAATAATATTTTAAAGTCTAAAATGTTTCGTGACAATAATGATCGTGCGTTAGCACGGGTACAATACTAGTAACTAATATTAACCACTTAATACATTTTAATTTTAATAATATTTAAAATCACATTTAAATTGCACGTACAATTCACACATATAAATATTTTCCCATTATATTTGCATTTCACCGGCACTAAGGGGTCATAATTACAACTTGATCATATATCCAGTCTAAATCTTATACAGATGATTTGATCTAATGCTATTAATTGCCTTGTTGATCAATTTTGACCAGATGGAATTCAATCTTCGAATATCACTAAATCCAACGATAGTAATCCAAATTAAATGAATAATATAATTATAGTACTATTCACCAAATAACCAGTATATCATCTATATTATAGTAAGTATGATGATTGTTCTTCACGTTTGATATTTGTGTATAAACTAAGTTTTGTGTGCATTTAAATGCATCGTGAATTCATAGTGCATTTTAAAAATATATAATTTATTATAATGAAAAATATAATTTATTTACACATGTTATATATTTTTAAGATACACTATGAGTACACGGTGCACCTAAATGCACATGAGATCCACTTTTGTGTATATACTCCATTAGTCCCTTAAAAAGATAATTATATTTAGGATTTGAGAATTTTGTCTATGCTAGGGTGCTGGACCCTTGCACCTCTTTTATGTGATTTTTGCACCACATATATATGTTGGGCTACCACATTCTCTTACATTTTATTTTTTTTATTCTAATTCAACCAATAATATTAAAATACATAGGTACTTAACACTACACTGCTTTGTAGTATAAACAAAATCTGATTTGAGTGGGTCTTTTGTGCATTGTACATTTTATAATATATTTTAAAAATATGCAACTTATTATATTGAAATATACGACTTATTTACATTTAAACATGCAACTTGTGTTGTAAAACAAGTTGCATGAAGAAAGTATTACAGCCCCGTCCAAAACTTATTTGTACAATTTCCATTTTGATCCGTCTCAAACTCTTTTGTACATTTCCTTAAATAACAAAACTCATTTTAATTCAAACCCTTCAAACACAATTTATTTACCATATGCCACTCATCCATACTCTCAACACTTTATCACTTTATCATCCCTTTACTATACAATAAAATATAATTGTCTATTATACTGTCAACACTTTATCACCTTAAATATTAATAAATAAATTTATATTAAATACCATGCACACAATAATTATACAAAAAAAGTTTGAGACGGGGTGAGTAGTGTTTACTTGATTAATGTATGTATAAATATTAAATTAAAGTAATTAACATAAAAGGAAAAGGAAAAGTATTGATTATAGCAATTAGCCACGCCACTTCCGCATCGAAACGGCGCCGTGCGATTTATTCCCATTGACCGGTCCATCCTTGTGAATGGCGAAATTAGGGTTTCGATGATTTGAAAACGATAATAAATTAAATTGGCGTATGACTGACAATGACATGTTTGAAAAAGCAAAAGGAAAAGGAAAAGGAAAAGAAAAAGGGGGGTCTGAAGTTTGAACGGTCAAAAGGCAAGAAAAGAAAAGTAGTACCCACCCCGCTGTAGCTGTTCTAGTAGTAAACAAAAGGAGCTTCATCATTTCAATTTTTACCCATTAATAATTGTTATTCTATTGTATTTGTTTGCTTTCCGGGCTCCCAATCATTTTCGTGTTGACTCACCGACTCCCATCATCAAATACCAGCCTTATTCACCATTACCCAACAACACAATTCACGGAAAATCGAAAAGGGTCTTGCAGTTTTGGTTACAACGGGGGAGGGATTTGCTGGATTACGAGATTTTTGTTGATTTATTTGTCGGGTACGTCGCTAATCGAATGTTTTGCGAGCAGAAGCAGTTTGAATCTTATTTGTAATTCTTTTCTTCTTGAATCTTTGTTTGAGTTTGGTGTTTGATAGGGGACTTGGGTGGATATGATCTGAATTTTGGTCAAATACGTGCTTTTACTTGCTTTACCCCTTTTTTGTGTTCGTTAGGGTTTGATCTTCTGTTAATTTGTTGGAGATACGCTTGATGTTGAAAAATTACAAAGTATTTGGGGAGAATTGGTTATTGATGGAACTCCTGTTCGGAAAATAATTGGTCTTTATACACTATTTGATACTTGATTTGCTTTCTAGATCTCGTTGTCTAGTGGTGTCCGCCACTAATGTAATTCCTTTTTCTTGTTTCCTCATATCCTCTGTTGTTCTTATATGGGTTTGTTTTTATTAGTTACATCTAAATTTTACTCATCTAGGAATTGCCCCTTAAACTGATTTATGTTGTCCAGTTTAATCTTTCTTGTTCAAAATTGAAGTCATCTGTGGTTGTTTGACGAGTGAGATTCTGCTGATAGTTATGGAGAGAACATATGTTTGCATCATTGACTGTTCTACCTGATATATAAAATGAGGATCTGAAACAAAAATGGTTTAGCAGTGGATTGTCTGGTTTTAATCATAATTATGCGAAGGACCTTTACAAAATTGAGAACGCATATTTTCTTGGAGTTTTTGCAGCTTGTGTTTTCCTCAGCACTATCTTTGTTGTAACTGTAATTTTAATATATCGCAGAGATTTACTTCTTTATCTGAGTTGGTGAAGCTGGTGAGAAAACCTCCATCATTTTCCTCAAATAGAAAAGAATGGCCTCTGTAGGCGTGGCTCCTGGCCCTGGTGTTAGAGATCCTGGTCGGAAAACTGGTGGTTTGGATAAGCTACCTGATGAAATGAATGACATGAAGCTCAGAGATGACAAGGTATGATTACTTAACTTAACATCTTCATTCTATTTTGAGTTTGAGTAATATTCATGCTTATAGGCGTAATAACTGGTATCATACATCATAGGATATGGAACCAGCTGTTGTGGATGGTAATGGAACAGAAACTGGTCATATAATTGTGACAACAATTGGTGGCAGGAATGGCCAGCCAAAACAGGTTAAATTCTGCTCTCCGACTTTTTACTCCCAACTTGATAATCTTATCGTCTCTTTTGTTTAATGTTTTTTATCGTTTGGTCTACAGACAATTAGCTATATGGCTGAGCGCATCGTAGGGCAGGGGTCTTTCGGAGTAGTGTTCCAGGTACTGTTTATTGTTCAATGCTCAGTGAAAGAAAAACAAAATCTGCTTGAGTTCATAATTCGGTTTATCCTAAACCCTGTGGAATGTTTTTTTGCAGGCCAAATGTCTAGAAACAGGTGAAACTGTTGCCATAAAAAAGGTTCTTCAGGACAAGAGGTACAAGAACCGTGAGCTGCAAACAATGCGTCTCCTAGACCACCCTAATGTTGTGTCTTTGAAGCATTGTTTCTTTTCAACGACTGAGAAAGATGAGCTTTTCCTTAATTTGGTGTTGGAGTATGTTCCTGAGACTGTTCATAGGGTGATTAGACATTATAACAAGATGAGCCAGAGGATGCCAATGATATATGTTAAACTTTATGCTTATCAGGTTAGTGTCATCTGTATTTTCTTGTTGAATAATCAATACATAATTAGTTTAACTTAATTTTTTCAAGCGAAGACTCTTATATCAATCAAATCTGTTTCTTGGCAGATCTTTAGAGCACTGGCATATATCCATGGCAGCATTGGAGTGTGCCACAGGGACATCAAACCACAAAATTTATTGGTAAGTTCCATTTGTACTTAATGGTTATTGTGGCAAGGAACAAAGACACTAACCGCCATGTTGTCTATAGGTTAATCCACATACTCACCAGGTTAAATTGTGCGATTTTGGAAGTGCTAAAGTACTGGTAAGCATCGTTCTTTTCCTCTGATCAAAATATCTCCATGCTTTGAATATTTATCATGTTATTTTTCTTATTTGACTCAATTTTGTAGGTCAAAGGAGAGCCAAACATTTCATATATATGTTCGCGGTATTATCGTGCTCCAGAACTCATATTTGGCGCTACAGAATATACTACTGCCATCGACATCTGGTCTGCAGGATGTGTTTTAGCTGAATTATTGCTTGGACAGGTAGTTGAATCTATTGCTTTTTTTCCTCACTTGCTTAGATAATTCAGTTACTTTAATAATTTACTGAAAATAGTTGTATATGTTTATTTCAGCCCCTATTTCCTGGTGAGAGTGGAGTTGATCAGCTAGTTGAAATCATTAAGGTAATAACAAAGCAGTCCAATTCTTTCTTTGGTACATTTGTTATATGAAATGCTTGGCGTTATATAACCTATATTTTTTGGGATTACATTTATATGGCAATTGGTCCCTTGTGGCTTATGTGTATGTAAACATGTGATGTAGGTCCTTGGCACTCCAACAAGGGAGGAGATCAAATGCATGAACCCCAATTACACCGAGTTCAAATTCCCCCAAATAAAAGCTCACCCATGGCACAAGGTAATGAAATATTATTTTCTGCGCCACCTTTAATATTTCAATTTACTGTAATTTGACACATTCATCTTCAGATATTTCACAAACGCGTGCCACCGGAGGCCGTGGATCTTGTTTCAAGGCTACTACAGTATTCACCAAATCTGCGATGCACTGCGGTGAGTATAATCATATTATATTTATTTAATTTTAATTTTATAGGAAAGACGAGTATTATGATATAAGGTGAGTAATAGGTCCTTTTTCTTTCTAAGAGGCATATGCACAAACAATCCACAAACAAATTTGGAAAAGCATTCAATACCCTGAAAATTACTATTTTATCCTTGCAGTTTTATTATTCTTCTATTCTTTTCTCTTCAAATTTTACTCGATGTTGAGAAACGCTTGGCGACGTGTAATAATTTGAATGGGTCATACTTTTTCTCCGTTTTGAAGTTTTGTGGTTTAAGTATTTCAATTCTGCTAATTCTTGCTTGATTAAAAAGAAAGACACCGTAGGATTTCTCATGCGAATCTTTCTTATACTATTGTGTTTTGTGCTGTTAATCAAACTTGATTCTGCACCTCTTTAACATGTGACTCATTCTAATGATCATCTGTTTTGGCTTTGTTGCGATGCAGCTGGAGGCATTGATCCATCCTTTCTTTGACGAGTTGCGTGATGCAAATGTCCGGCTACCTAATGGACGATTTGTTCCACCTTTGTTCAACTTTAAGGCACACGGTGAGCAATCCTCTCCTCAAATGCTTAATCTATTATGCTATCAAATTATACACGGATTATCTGAATTCTTGACCTGTTTGTGGTGATTAGAGCTCAAGGGTGTGCCGCCTGAGTTGCTGGGGAAGCTGATTCCAGACCATGCCAGAAAGCAATGTGCATTCCTCGGACTCTGATATATCATCGTGTTCTACAACCTGGGATCGACCATTTAAGAAACAAAATATGTCTGGTATTAAGGGTTTTTTTTATTGTATTTATTAAAATTGATTGTAGTAGCATAAGGACAAGAATTTATCATACATCACTTAACTGACCACCATTTTTTCAATTTTTTTGTATGATAAAACTGTAATTGTTGTTGAATGGAAGTTTTACTTTGTACTGTGTTGTTCCACAACATCACGTTACTGATGTAATTGTATATATGAAGAGAATCATGATGTCGATCCTTTTCATTATTCACATTGCTGCGAATTTACAGTTTTGCACATCATAAATATAGTATTAGGGGGGTGTTTTGTTAAAAATTCTTTCAATTGGAATGCTACTTTTCCTCTTAATTAAGATAATCATTATCCCATTTTTAGTAATTTTAATTAAAGTCAAATGAGCTCAAGTGAATCTTTTTGAGATTTTTTGTACCCTATTTGTTAAAAACTACATATTCAAATGTTGAGTGGTGGTACGTTTACACATCATTTGCTCTATATGGTTTGTCCTTATCCCTTTCTTACCCAAAAAGATAAAAGGACTGAGTTACAAATATGGTAAAGATTATTTAATGTGGTATCCTATAATTTTGTTCTTGTACTATTATTCTTCAACTATAGAAAGCAAACCTGAAACATAAAGATAAGGTGCCTACTCAAGTGAACAAACATATTCTTTTGAGACTCATATATAAAATGACAAAAATTCAAATGAGACAGATTACAATTTAATACAAATTAACATCCATTTATCTCAAAGTGTTAAAATGATATGTCTAAATTATGTCTCGTCTTACCGTGAAATCGTCCCATACAACTGTGCTCTTATAAAATTTAGATATAGAATAAAGTAATTAACTTATTCAATTTTCAATAATCTTAATTCCTGTGAAAGTTCAATACCATAAGTCTACACACATATATATATAGAGGCACACTATGTAAGACCGTCTCACGGTGAGACGGGGTATAAGTTGGACATTGACTCTTTAAAACTTTGAAAGAGATGAGTGTGATTTATGCTAGGTTATACCACGTTTCATATGAGTTTTTGTCATATATATATATATATATATATAGATTTTTTTTATGCTATAACTATAAGGCACTATCAAATTGTTTTTAACGTAGTGCACAATACATTAAAAAACAATTGAACAACGTCATTCAGAGGTTACATACTTACATAATAAACCTATATATGAGGAGTAGTATTTTATTAAACCAATGTATTAATCAATGTAAAATTATTACTACAAAATAGAGACACTACATAAAACAGAGGATCTGAATTGCACAAATGCAAGATTGGGTGTGATTTAAATAAGAGTGGGGAAGAAGTAGATTGATGGGGACAAAAAATATGGTGATGGCATAAGTGAAACCATACTTTATGTAGACAATGTGGGGTTTGGAGAAGACTATGAAGCCACACCTCTTATCTTAACACATTGTGGAAAACTCATGCGCGCACCTACAGCCGTACGTCTCTTTCTTATAAGACATAAACTCGTGTGAATTTGAGTTCATAGTGAACTCTATATTTTCAATATCATCATTAAACATAAAAATTATCACTGTTATATATAAAAATGCTTTATTTTTAAATAGTGATAATTTTTATACATAACTATAATAAATTTTGTGCATAACAGTGATAGAGTTCATGTATATACCTAGCTTACAGAAGTTTTACATTTTTCTATAAATAAATGTAATAATATGGCGAAGATGAACTTCTGATTCTGATGAAGTCCAACACTAACATAAAATGGTTGCACATTATAGCATAGTACAAATAATTTATGCTAATAAAATATTGGACTACATAAAAAATTCATTGTTTGGCTCAGCGGCGGATGCATTCAAAAGAAAGGATATGTGCATGCATACTCTCATTTTTGCCAAAAAAAATTAACATATACATATATATATATATATATATATAAAAAGTATTTAGTTTAAACTTTTATTACTTGTAATTCTTATACTATACAATTTCTTTTAAGGATAAGGTACGTATGCACATGCTTATAATTCTTAATTTTTGTTTATAATTTTTAAAATTATATATTTTTAAATTTTAGACTGTTTATATTTTGATTCTATCGTTTTGTTTTTACGGCTTATTTTTTTTATTTTAAATTGTACTATTTTGATTTTTCTTTTGTATTTTTATAATTGTATGTACTCTATTTAAAATTTTTGGATTTTCCACTGATTGACTCCATAAATATAAAATTATTATAGAGGGTAAAGTAAAAAGGTAAAAATTGAAAGAGGTGTGGGTAAAGGGGTAGCATGATGGGAGGGCAATCAGAATGGATACTCAATTAGTGCTCTGTATTCTGTGCATTTGCAATACATAAATTAAAATTTAAAAGTGAAGGTAAAAGCCGAGAAATATGCTTTCTTTGCTTCAAATCAATGGAATTGCTCTCTCCTTCCTCATTCAACTAAACATTCTCAAAAAAAAATGTTTTCATATCGTTTTTCTTCACTTTGACACATTACTTGAGGTCATTTCTTAAGTAAATATATGTAGAGAAAAAGTAATTAGTGTGATCGGGCATGAAATATGTTTGTTTTATTTCGATTTATTTGGGCGTTGACGCTTCTAATACTTTAGAATAAGTGAATGTTAGTTTGTGTTAATTTGTACCCGTCTCATGAGATCATCTCAAAACGTTTTTGTCATTATTTATTTATTTTGATATGAAATTTCGAGGTATCTTTTTATGTATCGACCACCGTCCACTCATCATGTTGCTAGTCTCGAAAATTATATTTTTAAGTATTTGGCTAATTTTATAAAGCTATGTAAATGTACACATATAAAATATTGAATGGTAAAAATATAAACTTGAATAAGATGACATTTTCGCACATTTTCTGAGCAAATAATCACTATATCTTAATTAATTCCTTCTCCATCATATAATATTTGTCAAGAGTCCCTCCCAGGCGTGTTCAGGCCTTATTGCTGCACGTTTCATTCACTTTCTTGATTACTTATAAATTATAATCTTCAATTACTAGTATCATCAAACACCATTAACTGACTTAAAAAAAGAAAAAGACAAATCTTGTTGACGATCCCAATTCCCAATCTTTAATTTTGTGTTCCCTTATGTATATATATATATATATATATATATTATGCATGAAGTCAGTAAAAGATAGCGTGCATATATATAACTTTGTTGGCATGATACATACACATATATAACTCTCTTTGCGAAATATATAATAATAATAATATTAAAACTGAATCTTTTCTTTTATCATCAACCTTTTTCTATAATTTTTTTTCATAAAGCTAGAACAAATAGTCCAATTTCTGTAGCTGCTTTCGAGTTTGTAACTTTATTAAGCACTTAAAAATCACAACTGATCTTAAAAGAGATTAATTATATTTAAAAAAAAAAAAGCAACTGATTTAGGCACGAGTACGAATGCTAACACACAAACTGATCAACTCACAATCGGTGATAAATGATACTCCACTCTAACGACTTTTTAGACGTAAATGCAAAAGACAAAAATTTGTGAAAACTCGAGTTCACGGTGAACTCGATTTTTTTAGTATCATTGTTATGTATAAAAATTACTATTGTTATGCACAAAAACTTTTACTGTTTAAAAAATAGTTTATATTTTTAAACAACAAAATTTAATATACATAACAGTGATAAAGTTTATGTATAGATCTAGTTTAGAGGAGTGTTACTCTTACAAAAGCTTATTATAAGATGCATCTTGTCGGAAGCTACTTATATTTTCAAGGTTCATATCATGTCATTCTAAATCTAGTGCATCTATTCAACTTTTTATGTTGACTAGGGTTTTTAGTTTCAGTTGTTGCTGACTCACATATATTCTTGAATCATTCTTTTAACTAAATATTGCAATTGAAATTCAGATTACTTATTTTAGGATATATAATTTACCCAAAAGGGTGAGGTGACAGTGGACCAAAAGAAGTGGGAGGAGGTTATGGGAAGAACATGAGTGTAGGTGTGGGTAAAGTGTTGAGTTTAAAACCTCCTCACATTTCTGCTTCTTCTTTTCCCTCCACACTCAAAAAATGCCCTGTGTCTCATATGAAATTGGCGGGTTATATATATTTTTATTTATTTAATTTTTTTACACTAAAACAATTAAATAATTTTGTATGTATGGCGCACCGAATTTTCCGTAGGACAATCATTGTGACAAAGTTTTGTTTCCGCCTTGCAACTCAAATGCATTTTTAGACAACATTAACTGTTTTCATTGAACAATTAATACTAATTGATCCAATATTAGTTTTTGTGTTAAGATGGTGGTGATTGGGATGAGACTGGTGATGAAAAAAAAGGAAGAGGTGGGTAATCCAGTGAATAGTAAATATGTGTTTGGTTAGAAATTAGAAGTAGAGCTGGATGAAATTTTATGTAAAAAAAAAATAAAAAAAATGTTTACCTCTGTATCAACTTAAGCTTTATATTTGGAAGATGTCACTGGTTTTAAAAAATATAATATTAAATGTATTGTTAAGTGGTGGGATGGGTAAGAAAAGTAAAAAGGAAGGGAGAAAGAGAAAATATACATATTTTAATATTATTTAACCGATAATTGATATAATTAATTTTGAGTAAAAGTAGAAATAATTGTTAAGAAAAATGGGGCCACAACTTACTAAGAAATAAAATGTAAAGCTTGAATTGGAATGCCTAAAATGACAATATGTAAAGCTTAATTTGGGAGGGAGCGAATATTATTGTATTATTGTTAGTTACTGAGATAATGATTGAGTAAGAAAAAAGTAGGAGAGATAAAAAAAAAAAATGAGAGAGAATGAATGTGTAACAAAAGTAGGAGATATAATGAGGTAATGGAAAAAAATTGGGTGAGAGAATGAGGGGTGAGAAAAAAGTAGTAAAAAGAATGGGCGAGAAAAAAATATAATGTGATTTTATAAAGTTGTGTAAAAATAGATGCATAGATGTATTATAGAAGTGGAAGAATATTTGGATGAGGATTTGATCGTGCAAATCTAAAATTGAATAAGATGGGGGGATGAGTCATTCCATCTAAATGTCACCACCCCTTTTCGAATACAGCTATAGAGTTGTTTTTACGAGAAAATATTAATTGAGTACAATTGCATAATATATTTTTTTTTCTTGTACACTAGTTGTATAGTGTTGTACACAACTCATTAATATTTTTTAGTTAAAACAACTAATAATGATCAACTTATACTTTTTAATAAAATAATTAATAATCTCTCCATTCCAAAATAGATGCATCATTTATTGATTGCTCGGAGTTTAATGTAAGAGTTTTATTTGTATTAGAAGAGATAAAATTGTTTTTTCTTGAACAATAAAGTATATAATGACATATGATGTAAATTAAATGATATAAAGTTGCTTTTAGTCTAGAAAAAATAATTACATGTGATGTAATTTTGAAATGTTTGAAGAATGTAATTTAAAGAAGTTAAGTTGTTTTATTATCTTTTTAAAAAATGATGCACAAAATCTTGGACGGATCTTTTGGACAAATAATAATTGTATCATAAAACGAACAGAGTACGTACTGCTTATATATGCACCTGATTCATACAAGATTTAGTTTTATATTATAGAGATGAAGTCAGGTTTCCTACTTTTGCATGTCTTTATAAGAAATCGAAGGTTTGATGAATGTTAGTGGTGTGTTTGGTTGCTCATACATAAAGTCCAAAACCTTTGTCACACTTGCCCATTCACATTCATTCTTGTTTTGAGTTCACTCAAAATGGGGATGAATCCTTTTCATCTCTTGTTTAATCTAGTATTTTATTTGACTCTCATCTTTTGTGGGCATGCTCGGTACCACCATCATCACCACAAAAGGCACAAACACTCTCATCATCATGCATCCCAAATCTCAATGCCTCCATCTCCATCTCCATCTCCTGATGACGACAATTCTTACAACTACACAAGCACGTCGTACGACGTAAGAACGTTTGGCGCCGTCGGGGATGGCCAAACGGATGACACGGAAGCTTTTAAGACGGCGTGGGACAACGCTTGCCAAACGGACTCTGCTGTCTTGCTCGTTCCGGGCGGCTACGCTTTCGTGATTCAATCCACTATCTTCACCGGTCCTTGCCAAACTGGATTCATTTTTCAGGTAAGTACAAACTTTTTTAAAACTTACTAATAGATACAAAATAATTTTGCATATGCCGTCGAAGTTGCACAGAATGTGTGAATGTATCTGCTTATGTGCAATTTTTTTGTAACTATGTACCTATTAATATAAATTTGCATTCATGAATTGTACTTATCTGTAATTCTCCCAACTTATATATGATGATGTCACATAAGGAGGGGAGCTAATTAATTAAACAATGGCCGACTTATGTGGCAGAAAACCTTATGAGAGTCATGTCATTAAAGACTTTTAGCTATAAAAACTTTAATGACATAATTGTCGTCATTAAAGATCAATTTTCTTGTAGTGACGTGCACGGGTGGACATATGATCATTTCCTGGACTATTATGGAAAGGAATGAATTAATATTGTTTGGTTTTGGTTTGAAATTATTAAGGTTGAAGGGACTATAATGGCGCCAGATGGACCGGAATGGTGGCCGAAGAATAACAGCAGGCGGCAGTGGTTGGTTTTTTATAGAGTGAATGAGATGTTAGTGACTGGAGGAGGATTAATTGATGGAAGGGGCCAACGTTGGTGGAGTTTACCTTGCAAACCTCACAAGGTAGGTTTTCTTTAGGGTATGTTTGTTTCGGGACTCACCCGGATGGACTTAGGACTTTGCGATCCAAGTCACATACTAGTTGGAGATTTCCACGTCCAGCTTTTAAATTCACTCCTATAAAATATACATATACACCTATTTTCACAAAATTCAATACAATCATATCACCACTTTTCTTCCACTCATTTATTCTCTCTCCTACTTTTCTCTCACCCAATACAATATAATAATACCACATTAATCACTATTTCATAGTGATTTGACATAAAACAAAAATTTCACCCTACTAAAATCTCAAAACAAACACATACATTTACTATTCATCAGGATTTTTAAATTCATAGGATTTCGAAGTCATGACTTCCTCCACACACCTAAATCCCGAAACAAACACACCCTTAAAGTTTTGTATTTGGATTGAAGATTAAGGGTCCGCTTGGTATGACTATAGAATGGTAATGGTAATGGGTATCATTGAGGGGTCAATCATTAAGGGTTATTGATTGCATTGTTATTGCTTAGTTAGAATACGAACAATGAGTATCATATGAGGTGGAGTGAGTGGGTGAGGGTAATCAATTGCTTACTTCTATTCTCATTACTTGTGCATCCAAATTACCAAGTATCATTAATAGAAGTAATTCTCATTACTCACCTCCATTACCCCCAACCAAGCGGACCCTAATTGTTTGTATATATCAAGAACTTATAATGGTCTGCTTGGTTGGGGTAATGGAAGTAGGTAATGAAAATTACTTCTATTGATGTTGCTTGGTAGTGTTGATGCACAAATAATGAGAATAGAAGTAAGCAATTGATTACCCTCACTCACTCAACTCACCTCACATAATACTCATTGTAGATGTTCTAACCAAGTAATCACAATGCAATCAATATCCCTTGGTGATTGACCCCTCAATGATACTCATTATCTTTACCATTCCCTAGTCATACCAAGCGGACCCTAAGTATATATATAGTTGAACTATTTTTTGTAGTTATAATATGATTTTATCTTTCCTAGCTTGTTTTTAGTTGTTTATTTTATGTTATTTTATATTGTTATATAATTTGGTTAGAGTTTAAGTTTTATTGATTACTATAAGAATTAAGAATTTTAATGGTGTTTGTTTCATGTTTTTCAATCGAAAATAAAATTACTTTTTTCCACTATGTTTTTGGATATGTTGAGGAAGGATTGTCTTTATGGTGGTTAAATAATTAGTATTGTGCTGCAATTTTAAAAAAATGGGAAAAAATATGATTGTTGTTCCCGAATAGAGTAATGATTGAAAAGAGATGATTATAGAATATGACGTGATTAATCAAAATCAGCAAGGATTACTTTAATTAGAATAGAAGGGAATATGTAGTGTTATTTTTCATTTTTTCTTCTCATTAACCATCATAATTACTCTATACTCATTATTATTCCTATTAAAAAAAATTCAACCAAGTGCCCCTTAATTGCTTATAAAAACTATTTTTAAGGTTTACTTATTCTTTATAAGACAAAAATTCGTATGAGACAGACGGGTACAACCTAGCACAAATCAACACTCATTTTTCCCAAAAAATTAAAAGCGTTAATGCTCTAATTATGCTCCGTCTCAATATAAGATCGTCTCACATAAGTGTGCCTTTATATAATAGATTTGATTATTTTTTATATGTTTACTTTGAAATTATTCCATCAAATTCATTCCTCAAGTGTCCAATCTTAAATATTCTTCTGAAAAGTATCTAATATATTGGCTTGATCTTATTCTGCTGATTGTCACATAGGTAGCTAATGGAACTATTGTGAGGGCACCATGTGATAGTCCAATTGTAAGTACACATCTAACATTAGACTAAAGTAAAATCAAACATTTATTAATTCTGCAGTTTCAGCATTGGTTTCTGACACTGAGATCTCCATTAATTTCTATATATTATTACAGGCTATAAGATTCTTTATGTGCAGCAATTTGAGAGTTGAAGGAATAAAGATGAAAGATAGCCCTCAATTCCATTTCAGATTCGATAACTGCAACAATGTTCATATTGATTCAATTCACATAACTGCTCCTGCTTTAAGCCCCAACACAGATGGGATTCATATAGAGAACACCAACAATGTCGCAATATACAATTCTGTCATATCCAATGGTTACCACTCTTTTTACAATTAATTATATTTATGGGAAAAAAAATTATGCCCGTAACTTTTGTGGTGGCAAAAGAAGGACATTATGTTTACGACTCTGTAAACTAAGGACAATATTTTTTTGATGTAAATTAACAATATTGTCTTAATTTACAGAATCAAAACCTGATTTTCAGTCCTCATGTGAAACTCATGTGCAAATTTAACTCGATTTGAACTAATTCGGTCCAATTTCACCTATATTTATAACATAAATTAAAAAATAATATTCTTATTTTACAATTTCCTAAACATATACTCTTACAACTCCAAAAATTACGGGCCTAAAAGACATATATATTTCCACATTCTCAATTTAGAGTGAATCTCTTGTGCACCCGGGTGCACGTGTACTCATAGTTCATTTTAGAAGCATACAACTATACAAAACAGAAACGTGCAATTATTTCAAACAGAAGCATGCAACTATGTTCCCATATTAACATTTGCATTTTTTTGTGTAAATAAGTCAAATTTTTCAAAGATAACAAGTTGACGCTTTAAAAACTATGAAGATAATCTGTCTTATTCAGTCAGCATACAAGATTTCTAACCCTCAATTTATTATCCTTACAATACTCATTTATATTTCCTCCAACAGGCGACGATTGTGTCTCGATTGGATCGGGTTGCTATGACGTAGACATAAGGAATATAACTTGTGGCCCAGGCCATGGCATTAGGTATAATTTCTTATTCTACATCTTAATTATAGAATTTTTCTCGTACGATACATGATTAATATATATATTGATTCTTTTTTATATACGCAAAATATATTTTAAAAATGAACTTGAACCAAAAAAGAGACTGAAATTTCTACTTTTTTATATAAAAAAAAAAAAAGCAAATTTACGTGAAGTCTAGGCAACCACAACTCGCGAGCATGCGCTTCGAACATCACTGTGCGTGACTCCATGATCAAGAATTCCGACAACGGTGTAAGGATCAAGACATGGCAAGGTGGGTCCGGGACCGTCTCAGGCGTGACGTTCGAAAACATCCACATGGACAACGTTAGAAACCCGATTATAATCGACCAATTCTACTGTCTGAGCAGAGACTGCTCCAACCGTAGCTCAGCCGTACACGTGTCGAATATACGTTACACGAGTGTTAAAGGAACGTACGATGTTAGAAGCCCTCCGATGCACCTTGCCTGCAGTGATTCTATTCCGTGCACGAATATTACATTTTCTGATGTGGAGTTGCTTCCGACTAAAGGGGACATGGTTTTGGACCCCTTTTGCTGGAATGCTTATGGAGAATTCCAGACTTTGACGATTCCACCGGTTTCTTGCTTGTTAGAGGGCCAACCTAGTGATCTTACACAAAATGACGTCGGATTTTGTTGATCATTTATCTTGGATTTTAGTGTGTCGCAGTCTATCTTAATGTTTGTAGATTATAACATGCGATTTTTTGAAGGTTACATGGGGCTTGATTGTGAAATAGTTGTATTTTATATCCTTTTTTTTTTAATTATATCAGCGTACGTCAACTTTATATTATGGCTCGGGTATATTTTTAGAGACAAATCTTTATATAATTTCAATTAATGAAACGAGCTTATGTAAAATGAAATTTTCAACTAAAAGAATATAATCGACATATAGTAAGAAAATTGAATTTCAATTAAAAAGGGCGACCGTCGATCCCATCTCGACCTTAATGGCATATATATATATATATATATATATATATATATATATATATATATATATATATATATATATATATATATATATATATATGTAAACGAAATTATACACTACAGAGTTGTTTGGAATGATGTGAAATATGAAGATTAAAAAATATGAGGTATGTTTGATATGATACATTACTATTTATATTATATATCACGCTTGAATTAAGTGGGATGTAGAATACTGCACTTGAGAAAAAACGGATACCTTTTGTTACGGGTTATACGGGAGTCAAAATGGATGAATTTTTCACTGTACCTCCCTTATAACCCGTAACAAAAGGCTATTAGCAAATTTAGCTCTCTACAAACGAATAATTGATTAGTGAAGGTGAAGGTTGGATTGGATGCAATTAATACCTGCTGGATTATAAATAAACTTAAAAATAAAAAGATAATGAAGTTACTAATTGATATCTTCATGATTCATGAATAGGCTGTACTGTGCTTCGATATATAAATAAAAAGTAATTAATTAAATTTTGACATCCAACCTAATTGCTAATTGCTATCATTATAAGTTTTAATTAGTTTGCTGTACTTTACCGCTCGATACACAATTCACTACGTACGCTTCCAGACCATTGAAAATTTTCCATTGTTTTTGCTTTTAGGCCTCTCGGCTACACTCGAGTATGTTCTTTTTCCAATGTTAAATTATTTCAAGAATGAAATTACATTTAACATGTTTGGCGGACACCTAATTCATGAGGTATAAGGTATATACATGAAAAAAGTAGAAAGAAAATAAAAAGTAGTCATTGGATGACACGATCACGTTTTAACACTTTGAAGAGGGGTGGGTGTTAATTTGTACTCCCTTCGTCTTGTTTCTTTTTGTTGTTTTGTTTAAGGAATAATAATAAAATAATAAAAATGAAATATAGTTTTGAGGAGTGGGAGAGATAAAAAAACTATGTGGAGTAATGAGTGGAGTCGTGAATGACAATTTTTGTAATATTGTGTGAAAAATGAGGATAAAAATTATGGATAGTGGAGTTACTTTTTCGTTTTATGAAAAGAGAAAGTTATAGTAGAACATCTATAAAAGAAAAGTGAGACAATTATAGTGGGGACAAAGGGAGTACTAGTTTGTAAATCATTCACTATGAGACCGCGTCGCACAAGTTTTTGAGAAAAATAAAATAATAGTGAAACCTAGGGAGAAAAAGTTTTTTGGTCCCGTAACTTTTCTGTATTATCTTTTTTCGTCCAAAAAAATTTAACTATTCAATTTGGTCTCATAATTATTTAAATTGTTCAATTTTGGTCTCATTTTCGTCGAAAAAATAGAAAATTTTATCGTTTTCGGTCATGCACAAGTCACGTACTGGTTAAAATTTAGGGTTTCTGAGCTCGTAACTGATGTAGGCGGCGCTGACTATTAAAACAAAAAAATTATATTTTCCGCAACTTAGGAAAAAATTTCTTGCTCTTTTTAATTCATTTAAAAATGTTTTTTTGTTTAATAGCCAGCGTCCGCGTCAGCTATATATGAGCTCGGAAACCACCAATTTTAGCCGGCACGTGACTCACGTTAAACTTAAAATGACAAAATTTTCTATTTTTCGATAAAATTGGAACTAAAATTATCAAAATAGTTATAGGACCAAAATTAAATACTTAAATTTTTTAGAACAAAAGATAGATTGAAGAAAAATTATGAGACCCAAAAATCTTTTTTCTAGAACCTAGAAAGTGAGTGATAGGTTGGGGCCTAAATTAGAAGGATGGAAGGAGTTTCCTCCACTCTTGGTAATGCTAATGCACGCGCAGCGGGTAAGTAGCACCATCTCTGGAGGGCCCACAACGGGTTGGGCTTCAGTAAATGCTCTGATAAAGCTTCATCTAGTCGGTGTTGGTGCACCTTTTGTACATTAATCCCATAACCCCACAAACAACTCAACTTTTTCATGAACCGTTGAATCTACAGAAAGACAAGATTCCAAAAGGGATTATTTTGTTCCTTTTGTACTTGCACCAACATGTGTTTAAAGTTTGTGTAGTGAACAAGAGAAGCGAAAGAATTTCGTATCATTTAAAAGTCTAAATTTATAGAAATGTGTAAAATTAATTATTTTGTATAATCTGTTACTATTATTTTTTACTTGTGGATTGAGTTGAGTTGTCATCTAGACTTGTCAAGTCTATCATAGGGATGACTGAGGAGGTCAAACAAGTGTATAATTTAATTTGGGTAGAGTTGTTGTTAATGGAGTTTGAATTTAGGAAATGACGTGATCCTGAAGACTCTGATACCATAAAAAAATTATGTCTCTTCTAAAACTCCGAACTTTTAGAGTGGCGTAAAATTAATTCTTTTAAATATAATTCCATAAACATAAAATAATTATATCTCATCTAAAAGTTCGAATTTATAGAGGGTAAAGAATGGGAAACGAATTGAAATTGTCATTTGGGAATGTGTGATTTGGTTGATTTGGAAGGCTAGAAAAAAGTTAATCTTCGATGGAGAGGTGTTCAATGCCGAAAGTATTGTGGAAGAGATGAAAGGGAAAGTGTGGAGCTGGTATTTGTCAAAAAATATAATTTTGAATTTTTTTTTCCTTTTGATGCTTGGTTGTATTATCTTAGAGCTGTCTTGGAGTGCTAAGTTTTTCTGTAAATTGTTACTGTAAATACGGACTAGAAAGCTTTTTATACCTTCTGAGTTATAGTTTAATATACTTCTCTTTGCCCGATCAAAAAAAAAAAAAAAGTATTGTGTGCATCATTTTTACCGTACATCACTATTTTTATTATTGATAAGGATAAATAATTTATCAATAATAAATCAATAATAATAGTGGTGTACGGTAAAAATGATGCATACAATATCTTATGTTTATGAAAATATGAGGTCATGTCGATTGAATTATTTTGATTAGTACGTAAAACGTTCATACACAAGAGATTCAATTTTTTTTCATACACAATAGATTCAATTTCTGGAATGAAATTAGAGATAAAAGACAAATATTTGTGTGAATTTGAGTTTATAGTAAACTCTATTTATTTATATATCACTATTATATATACACACTATCACTGTTATACATAACATCAATCTCTTTTGTATTTACTAGGTTTTTACCACGTGTGTTGCACGTTGCACGTAATTTATCTATATAATAATTAGTGTGTTTGTGGTTAAGTTTTTGTGTTTAGGGAAAAAGGGTTCTTTAAAATTGTAGATTATCCATATTGTTTGATTATTGTTGTATATGCTCAAATGTTCTATGAATATTAACGAATTAGTTTGCATCTAGCCCTTGGAATGCAAAGATCTCTCAAGTTAAACCATAAATCTTGATATGAGATTGATTAGTGATCACTTCAAATTCTCCACAATTAATAAAATTGTAACAATTCTTGTTTATATCTTTAAAAAAGAAATAATCAAGTATTAAGTGTTGAACAAATATACTAAGTCAAATTCAACAAAATCAATCACGCAACTATTGTATGTTATCAACATCAAACAACTCTTCTCACTCGATCAATGTCTTTAAAATACACCTATTAGATTAGAAAGAAAGTAAAAGAACTCCTGGAAAAAGCTATCGTGAACTCCAATTGTCTTGATCAACTTGTGCTAGGTGAATCCAAGAGACTTGTTGAGCTTTTTAGCTTACGTTTATGAGAAGTTTTTCCTTCAAACTGCAGAGATATCTTGTGAAAAAAAAAAAAAAAAAAATCAATATGTTGTACACTAAAACCTAATACAATACCATCACTAAACAATATCTAAATTCAGTTAATCCCATACTGATGGTTTCATTCGATTAATTATTTTATGCCCCTCTTAAAAATTATGTTCCCTAATAAATACTCTAGCAAAACCATTTATATCCATTCACTTCACCAATAAAACATGTATACTCAGACAATTAACATATGTCACTCTCTTCCAATTTCTTATGAATGAAAAGCGAATTTGGACATTCTTACAGCAGGGTCATTACTGATTAAATAATGTCTTTACAACTAAGCGGCATATGTAAAATGTTAGCAGAGATGAATAGTTCAATCTTATACCTATGTTGACATTTATAAATGTAGTTAAAGCTGTCCTATTAATACACTTAGCCTATCATGACAATTGCAAGAAGTGTAGTCTATTCAAGTGTAATAATAGACCAAGACCTATTATGACATTCTTGAGAGTAGTATTAACTATTAAGGTGGTTTTCACTACACATAAATAACCACCGAAATCAATCCCAATACTAATTAATTAATAAAATATTATTGAAATAAAAATACATTTTCGATTACAATATATCAAATATTGTATTAAATTATTAATAATTATAATTATAATTTTTATAATAAATTTAAAAATAATACATCAAAATGTAACATTAAAAGGTAATACTCTTCCCATTAATAATAGTAAATTAAACATTGTCTCGCCAGATACAACATATTTGAAAACCTATAATTTCCAAACAAAATGACTTGACACATTATTTCTAACTCCTTTTCCAATACAAATACCCCCATTTTAATTACTAACTCTTTTTTCAATACAAATACCCCAACTTCCCCGGAGCTTCCCGCAGCACGGCAGAGACAACGACGGGTTCTCTGCCCCTGCGGGGATGGAGTGACAGAAATCTCCACAGAACATCTACTAGCATACGGTTAATAACTGGTTCTTCTCTCAAGCTGCTGATAGCCTCTTCTTGTTGGATCCAAAAAGTTATACCACTGCTGCAAACCTCATTAGCTTCATAGCTCAAACTCGAGCTTCAGCCTTCCTCTGCTTTTGCCTCAATTTCTTTTTTCTGAAAAGTAGGTAACTTTGATATCTCCTCATCTTCTTCAGTAGATGACCTTGCAGGAGAATTATTCAACTTCAAGTAGCATCTGCATGTGAAACAATATGTTTTCTGATATATTTGCACTATGTCCTATATAACAACCAATTTCTTGACAAATGATAATAGTATTGGTCTGAATTCAAATAATCTAATGACTTGAACAAATATAGAGAGCAATACCTTTGCTTCCAAAGATGATAATGTCTTTTTTCTTGGGAACTTTGTTCCTAAATTGTAGCGTTCAACTAATTTATCACCTGTAGTTTCTGGAATATATTCAAACATCACCATCATGAACTAAGAGGATGCCTAAATGACAATTATGATGGAAATTAAATACAAATCCCAAACAGAACAAAACACAAACGCCACAACAAAATCTAAATTAAAAATCATCCTCTTACCTCATCAAGTCACAAAAGTACATAAAAAAATGCTACAAAAATATGATATTGAACAAAAGCTTAGAAAATTGTTGGCGAAATAATTTCTTGAATCCAAATGGACAAGTATATTTGGAGTTAGATTCAAGTGGAGGGGAAAATTTTCTGACCTGGAGTCAGTTGATATGCATAAGTGCATCGAGAACAAGACAATTCAGTCGTTCATTAAGGACCTGGATAATCAATAGAGACCGGCTCATGGATAACGTCTGAGATGGTTAATGATCCCTTTATTTGTAGCGAGGAAGATAATTTTGGTTGTACATCTGAATGTCATTCCCTGCCATCACGTGCAACAGAAATCCCACTTTTAATTGTAACATCATCTATTTATTCAGAGAAGCAGTAAAAATTAGAACTGAGATTCATGTTTAAATTTGTTTCTCTTATAAGCTAGTTTTCCATAGATCTAACTGAGTGAAAAGGCATAAAATACACATGAATTGCTGGATTAAAGTAAAGAAGACATAGACAATATTGTTACGATACAAAGAGTTACATCAATCGAATTCCAAAAATTTCTGACATAGAATGTCTACAATAAAACATAAACGCAATCGACTTCAAACAATTCCTGACATTCAATATTCTAAAAAGATACATAATCACAGATCCATTAACCATAGCAAATATACTAATTTACACTAGGGTTTGAATGCTATTTTTCATGAAGATAATATCAGCTCATATTAATAAAACTAAAACATAATTCTCCTCACCTTGACAGTAGAAATGAAGGGCATCCTTTGAGGAATGGCTTCACGATCGGAGTAACATTCATAAGCAACAGAAATAGGCACATCTACATCCAATTTCACCCTGCAATACAAAATCGAACTCTACTTATACTCCATAAACCAAAAAATGCAATCTAGGTCACTTTACAACCATGGCTACAACTCATATACCAGAATAACCAACTCGATTTCAAATTTCAAAATTAGAAAAGTGGGAAAATCGATTACGTGCAATCTTGCCATTCCATGACAGGGGAAAAAGGTCGCCGGAATTTGACGCCGGTGAGGTAATTACTGGAAGTCCTCTTTTGCGGCGCATAATATGTGGTGAAGCGCAAGAGGTTGAGATGAGAATTTCAACCCTAATTCAAAGAATTCCATTAAAATAATTGCGAAAAAATTCATCTGATACGAACACTAATTGAAAAAATCACTAATTGCAAAAATTAACTAGCAAAATTGCTGAATACCGTGAAATCCCTAGCGACCCAAACGACGGTGCTTCGGCGAGAGAAATTGATCTAGGGCAAATTCTGAATTCGAAGGAGAGGGAGTCAGGGGTTACTAGAGGGCAAATTCTGAATTCGATTTTCTTTGACATTATGATCTAAATAAAAACATGTTCTTCAATCCAATTAATTTCGAGACATCATTGCTAATGCTAGCACTAACCGAGTTGATTTTGCACAATAAGACCAAATTAGCGAGTTAAACAACTAAAAACAGGAGTTAAACAGCTAAAAATAGGGTATTGAAACCAGAACACCAAATCCAAGTAAAGATAATAATAATGTACCTCAAAATTAAACAAGTAAACCAAAAGATAAAGGAATTTGTATAAACTGCACAATAAAATTTGTTGGCTTCACCTATCAGGATAACCAATGAACACCATTCTAATTTTTACAACCAAGAATCAGAACAGAAAAACATAATTAATATTGAACACCTATTAGGACTAAATGAGTGAGTTCAACTACTAAAAACAGGGCAATTGAAACCAGAACACAAGTCCCAAGTAAAAACTATATAATGTACCTCAAAATTAAACAAGAAAACCAACAAATTAAGAAAATTGTATAAACTGCACAAGAAAATTTATCGCCTTCACCTATCAAGATAATCAATGAACACCATTCGACTTTCCACAACCAAGAATCAGAACAACAAATCAAAACATAAACAAGCAGAGAACATTGAAAGAGTAGTAGTTCTCTCCTCATACCTGAAACAAAATCACGAAAACGTATATTGGGGACGAGCCATGGAAGCCATACTTGAAACCCGAGCCTACATCTGAACAGCTCCAGCTTTTGACGCTATGGCTCGATCGAAAAATGGGCTCAACCATCATCCCTCAAAATTGAAATATTCAGTCTACAATTTGAAACATCTGAGCAGTTAAAGAAGAGTAATCAACCGAGATTTCGTCAATGGCGATAGCGAGAAATGATAACGCTTTGAAGAGAAATTAAGAGGTTTTGATATGCTCATTACCTTCAATTTGTGAAGACGGCACAAAATGGAAGAAGCCCTAGCCCATGATCCATGATTTACACTCCTCCCGTCCGTCGGTTTTCTTTCAATTTGATTTGGGCATAGTTCAAAACAATTAAAATTTGGGCGCTGCTATAAAATCCATTCCTCCAGCTAGTATTCTTTCAATTTGGGCGCTAGATTAGAGATATTAAAATTTGGGAGCTGATCTAATTATTTAATTAAGATAATAATTATGACATATAATTAAGAATTTTACATAAAAAAAAATCTTTAGCCTTTTTTGTTACTGCAGCGTGCCTATCAATTATCCCATTATATTAGTATTAGTTAAGTCTTATATGCATCCGGTGCACTGTGCACTCATAATGCATTTTATGATCATGCAACTTGTTATACTGAAAAGTGTAACTTATTTACATTGAACCGTGCATCTATTTTTTCATATTAATAATTGCACAATTCAGTGTAAATAAGTTGCACGATTCACTATAATAAATTGCACTATTCTAAAATGACTATGAGTGCACGGTACACCTGGGTGTACATGAGACTCACTTATTAGTATTAGTACTATACTTTTTAAGAATGGTAGATATGAAAAATAAGGATATTAAGAAGGACAATGTGTACTCCAGTATATTTTTAAAAATGCTAGGTCTTATATGTAAATGATAGATCCTTGCACTCGCTCTGACCCTACCCAACTTAGTAAATTCGGGTCATATATAAACTCTCCCCCAATACCTTAATCACCTTGTGGGAAAAGCTCTGCACTCCTATTACCAAAACTGCATATAGGCAATAGGCGGAGATTGCTTCATCAGAGAAATTAAATCCCACAACTAGTGGCGATTGCTTCTGTCCGCCGATAATCTCCCTTGCGAGACTCGAATACATGAAGTTGCACTTTTCAATTATAGTAAGTAGCACATTTCTGTTATAGATAGTTGTACATTTAAGTTATAACTAGCTGCACGTTTTGGTCATAGATAGTTGCACGATTATGTTGTAATTAGTTGCACGTTTCATGTTTACGTTATGTTGTGGATTGGTAGAGTAGTAGCAAGTGAGGGAGTTTAGTTCAGGGTTATGGTTCGCCTCTTAATTTTGCAAAAAGTATTCAGGGGACGCGATCGCCATTGTTGTTATAAGTTGTACATTTTGGATATAGAAAGTTGCACTTTTTGGTTATGGTAAGCTACACATTTCTGTTACAGATAGTTGCACGTTTAAGTTAAAACTAGTTGGATGTTTTGGTTATAGGTAGTTGCACGTTTCTGTTGTACATAGTTGCACGATTTTGTTGTACATAGTTGCACGTTTCACTGATAATTAGTCTCATCTTTATGTTATAGGTAGTTGAAAATATTTATGTTATAAGTAGTTGCATGTTTTTGTAATAGGTTGTTGCACGTCTCTTTAATAGAAAGTCGCACGTCTCTTTTATAAAAAGTTGCACGTTTACAAGGTGAAAAAGAAGAAAAAAATAAAACAAAAAAGCAGGCCCAGAAGAAAAACTAGAAAATTAGGCCCAAAAAAAAAAAAAGCTTAAATGGGATTCGAACCTTGTATCTTGTGTAGGAATAATGGATGCATAACCATTTGAGCATCATATGAATAGTGTAAAATTCAATATATACTTTTATATGAGGTCTGTAGGTGTGCGACCAATTTTAAATGAATCACTCATTTACATGAGTGCACGGTGCACTTGAATTCACAAGAGACCTACCCTTTAAAAAAAAAAAAAAAACTAGGTATAAAATTATTGGTTTAAGCTTTAAATGATTTTTTAAAATAATTTCGATATTGAAGAATTAAAATAAATTATATAGTTAGTATAAAATTATTAATTCGTCTAAATAAGGCTTAATAATACACTATTCAAAATGTTCTAATTGAGAATTGTACTATATTATGACATTTAGTTAAAAGTGTGTTAATAGATGTATTGTATTCTGACAATTAGTTAATAGGATGTATTGTATTATGACATTTAGTTAATAGTGTATTAATAGGGTATTGGGTAGTGTAGTTTTAGGTTATGGGAATTAAGTGTATTGTTAGACTAGATTTCACTACATTTCTTATATAGTGTATTAAAATTAATGTAGTATTAGGCCTTTTTTCTTGTAGTGTCAGCTTTTATAGTTTCTCTTTGACTGCCCAAAATACATCCTTTTCTATTTAATTCCCACATGTGTGATTCCTTGAGCCTTGAGTCCTCACTTGATTTCTCTTAAGCTGAAAGTGCATCATCTGCAATGAAAAAAACGAAGATGTATTAATTTTTTGAGCAAGCATTACATATTCATAACAAATCAGCAATTATCTTGTTACCAAAATCAGCAAATTTATACACATCTTTTGATTAAGGTTTAGCAGCAAAGCATTTTCAAAGCATGCATTGTATAAGAAATAAAAAAGAATGCAGAAATTAATGAATTTCTAATCCGTTGTACCAAGTATTCTGTGTTATACAACTTCCATTAATGAATGTCAAACTAATATCCATAAAACAATGTAGTACAATATTCAACTTACCTAGAGTAGAAGTGAACTACTTTCTTAAACTGAGTAAGAAACTCAAGAACCATTTAAAGTGGAACTACTCCAGAGGATGTTCATTCATACATCCAACAACGAAACAACTCATTAAAATACATAATCAATCTTTTTTTTTCCATGAGAACTACAAACAAATCGATCGAAACAACTTTCGACTTCACAAAATGAACTAATTGATACTACGTAAGTCAATTTGGACGCAGAATTAACACAAATATCACAATCTATAAGGAAGAACCAAATTGAAAAAAACATTTTGCCATCGTGAAAATGCAGATTTAGACAAATAAAGGAAATGAAAGGGAGGCTCCGAACCTGGTGATGACGCAGCGGCTTAAGCTCCTCCTCCTCCTGCGGTGTGATGCTAGTTTTCTGAAAGCAAAAAATTCTCAATAAAATTAATTTCTACAAAATCTCGAAGAAAAAATTACTGCCCTTAAGATTTCCTATTAGGACAACTTCATGATTCTTTGACAAAGTTCCATATCAATTACCTAAACAGATCAGTCGGAGCATGCAAAGAACCGACCATAGCAAGTCTAAAAATCTGATCATTTGTCTTCTCACCAGGGCCAACAACAGGTTGTGCTTCTGAGAAAAAACAAAAGAAAAATTTAATAATCTTGAACTATCTAAAATACATGAGGGTCTATTTCTTAATATCTATTAATAAAGAAAGGGTGCACACCAACAAAGTTAAAAGAACTGCTATACAATAAGAGAAATATACAACTCAAAAGAAATTATTAAGGCAAACTGATTATACTGATTCAATCGGTGATGACCAATACCATCACAATAGTTGCAAGTGATTCAAGGAAACTCTTCTAATAAATACAACAGAAAGAAAGCATTTACATCAGAAAATTGCATAATATTAGAACTAATACAGTATGTTAGACTTCAATACTACCTATTGATCTGTTCTTGCGGTAACAAATAACAACAGGTCCATATATTCTACACATTATACTTTCACAAGTTCCAGAAAAAGCACATGCCTTGAATAAGTTGCATGAGATAATTTTCCTGGCTAAAAAAATCTTACAACCACAACAAATGTAACCCAAAGAGAAATGCTTACTATTCTCCTCTTCATTGTCATTGCCAAAATTATCAGTCGAGGGTCTGCCTTTATTTCTTCTCCTTCTCTTCTCTTCAAGTTTGTTACAAACACACTAATTAACAACCCAATAATCCAATAAAAGAAGGTGAAAAATCACCAAATAAATAAGTACATACAACATTCCACGTTGCCTCATTTCCTAGCATAAAAAACACACTCTCTAAACAAATTAATATAATAGGCATGTGAGTTACCACCGTGAGGTTTGGTAGAATATTCAGATTTCTAATCCCCTTTCTGCAACTCTTGATGCAATGACAATGTGACATGATAATTTGTCAGAACCCTAATTTCAAAATCAATTGATTTAATTTTTTTTGAGAAACATTGACAATGACAACATTGTTACACATAATAGACATAATACCTAAGAACTAATGTAGCCACTGGACTTAAGTTTATGGGCGTTACATGGATCATAAGTAGCAACAGAAGCTCTGTAATTGCTTCTCAAGCATTGCATTCTTGACTTCATCCTATAAAACAGTAATTTATTAAGTTGAACCGGATAACAGTATTTTTCTCTGAATGCAAGTGCATTCTAACATCTGGTTCTCTCCTATTCTAACACAATAACAGAAAAGTTGGAATATAATCACTTACAGGTAACAAACATGTGATAACAAAATTCCATCTTCCTGTAGTTTATGTATTGATCAAAAGAGACCACCATGATGGCAATACCCACTCCAAAATCACATTCCCATTTTCATGCTTCGCCACTTTATATGAAACCTGTTTAGATTCCATATCCACCTTGTTCATCTTCCACCCATAAAAACATGTCACAATATTGGAGAAAAAGGCGAGTGCGATGATAAATTAAGAGAAACGAAAAAATAAGAGCAGATAGTACCTTTGTAACGTGTGTTGTGCAGGATTTACATTGCCATGCAAGAAAGTCATGGGTGTATCTCCATGTTTTTCAAATTATACACTTAAGTCATGCAAAGAAGGGAATGTTTGATGCTTATATAACATATATCAGATCAATGCCTATGCAAACAGCTAGACACCTTAAGTAGTCAATTATTGCCCTTGTATTAAATTTTCTAAAAATTCATATAACCTCCTCAATGCAGCAAATTCATCATCTCAAAACAAAATGCAACAATTCTTATCAAACTTGAAATAAACCAACAAAGTACTATTTTCATAAACCAGTCCAATTTAACTATGAAATCAAGAACAAGCTTCCCATAATTAAGGAGACATTTCTGACAACTTAATTTTCAGAAACTGAAACAAATGAAACCTCTAACAGACATTTTATCAAACAACCTCCATGGAAAGAAGGTAAAAACATAAACATACAATCTTCACAGAGGATTTATTCCAACTAACACAATTTTCAGATGGATGCCTTGAATTGAATTCACAAAATTCAAAATTCTGGCATAAGGGCAGCGAAGCAACGGTGCACGACCGCGAGTGTGGAGACGTGAAATGGTGCATCGTCAGGCCTCGCCATCGTGACTCTTCCACGCTCGTCGATCTGACCGCAGCCGTTTAAGTTTTGTCATCGTTCGTCGAGTCCTCCACTCCATCAAGTACTCTGACCGTCGTGCGCGTTCTCGCCATTCTGCCTCTGTTATCCATTGATCGCCACTTCCCTTTCCTTCCATGGGGAATCCATTAATTTAATGTTCCTCAGAAAATGAAACCGAAGAATACCCATTTGCTAGTGTTAAAGGAGAGTTAATAGACTTATGTTATAATTTCAGATAACTGAGAATTCAAAAATCCTCTTTTATTCTTAGTAACAATATTTAATACATTAAATAAGAATATATTTAATATAAATAAAAGCAGGGTGAAAGGATACCATACAATTTTTTTTTTTTTGACGGAATATACCATAAAAAATTAAAGAAGGGTAAAATTGTCAAAAAATATTTCTCACATCCAAGCCTCTTTTTAATAGATATAGATATAGATGTACCATCACTATTTAAAATGCATAGACAATTACTATCATATTTATTCACTATCACCGTTTAATTATTTTATTTTTATTTTTTAAACAATAATATAACACATATAGCGATAATACATATACATAATGGTAATAAATTGATAATACATATACATAATAGTAATAAAATTCATCATGAATTTGGGTTCACAAGAGATCACCGCCCGTGGTAAATGGATGGTGGTAGCAGGAGGGAAGTGCTTATAGTGGATTCTTCTTGGGCTTGAGTTGTCAACTCTTGGGCCACATCTTAGGAATTTACCCTTTAACAGAGTGAATAATTTTCAATTACTTTACCCACAGACCGTCCACATGAACTTAATAGTTATAAACTACTGCATATCCCTATATCTTTAATATATATATATTTTTTAAGATGTCCCACAAAAATTTGTACACTTGTAAAAAGAAATCTTTTATATTGAACTTCATTCTCACAATATTCACATATTTACGTCAAATACCATCATTTTTGGGTACACAAAAACTCAATATTCAACACATCACCTACAAGTACTTTTTTTTTGAAAAGCTGAAAAAAAAAAAGTGCTTCTAGGTGTTTAATTGAGTTTCAAAACAGTTTTTTTGTAAAGATCTTTTTTTATCGGATAAACGGTGGCTCGAACTCATGACCTCATGGTAAAGATGATGTTGCTCTAACTAATTTAGTTATTTCACTTCGTCATCTCTTTGTACATGTCTATTTTGATTTTGAAAAATCAATTAATTCATATTTATTTATGAACAAATATTATGTAAGATAGTCTCGTAAAATGAACGCCGATATATTAAGAATTTTAAAAATTCCCTTCAAATAGTTTATGTTCACTTTTTCATTGTTGATTAGTTCTTATAAATTTTTATTATGCAATCTATTTGTTATGAAATAGTATTATATATTCTCTAAATGAGACTCAACGTACAATCCATTTGTACATAAATGGCGTAACAAATTAGAGTCTCGTAACATTTTTCAACACCGGCTGCATTAATAAAAAATATAATTCCTCTCGTTTTCTTTTCTACTCGATATTTTGTCAAATAAATCAATTTGATTGTTAGTTACAACAGTAATGAAACCATTAGGTCGTCCACTACTTAGGGGGTGTTTCAATTTGATTGTTAGTTACAACAGTAATGAAACCATTCGGTCGTCCACTACTAAGGGATGTTTTGAAACATTATAAACAGCTTCTAAAAGTACTTATTTTTAAAGTTCTCTCTTACAATTTTTAAAAATAAATATTTTTAAAAACTGTTTTAAGTGTTTCAAAACATAATCTTAATCAGAAGAATCCGTCAAAATACAAAATTAATTTAATCTTTTCCTTATTAGGCGGCTCATCACTGTATAGGCCCAATTAATCCGTTGATGTGCCACGTGGCCCACGTGGCGGCAATCCATTGGCTTAAATCCCCATTGTCCATTCAACAACTAATTAATAATTGATGACTTCAGATTCCATAATTTGTCACACGTAAGGCATATGTGAGAATATTACGTAAGATAATGACGTAAGCATCAACCATCATATGCTTGAATCTTCAAAAACGTCAGTCAATTTAAAGACTTCATATTTAAAAAACTATAACAAATCCCCTAACTAATATTAATTACCCATAAATTTAATTCAATTCCATATATTCCAGAATGGAGAGCAAGAATTGCAGAGGCGCTGACTGCAGAGAACATGAAGATGAGGAGAAAATGGAGAAGTTCTTCGCACTGATGAACAACTTCAGGAACAAACTGCACCAACTGCAGGAAACTCAGAATAACAAGAGAAAGAGGGCGGTGGCACCGGTCGGCGGCGGTTGGGCTCCGGCGTTCCAGTTGGAAGATTTCACCTCGGAAATCGAGTTCAAGAAACACTTTCCAAATCCTTGTAATAATGTTGGAAATAATCACGACGACAAACATTCGGGTGATTCAACTTCTTTCCGGTTTATTCCTAACCTTAAATTGACTCTTTGAATATGAAGTTTTTACTTTTTAATTATACTTTTGTATTTCGTAGTTTGCATGTATGATATTTTGAAATAAATTGTATGATATTTTTTATATCTAAAATGGTGTTGGGAAAATTAAATAAAAGAATATAGTTGATACCTCTCTTTAAGTTCGTATTTTTGGATGAAATTAGATTTTTTCATAGTATCAGAACATTTAGTTCATGTCAAAATCCTAAATTCATTTCCAACTGAAAACAATTTCACACATCTTAAATTGTTCATTCGATGGGTTTTTCCTAATAATTGAGCATGAGAATTAAGCACACCAGTTAATGAGGCGGTACTTGGTAGGAAAAAATTCTCTTAACCGGCTATAATATGTGAAATATGCGTCTCGATCCATTTCCAATTCGTCTTATACTTGAGTTCAATTAGATACGACAAAAATATATTGGGAAATTTTTTGACACTTAATTCAGTCATCAATTCAATTGATCAATTATAACAATATTTTTGAATAATGAAGTAGAAATTATGAGAATGTATACGTAGAGATAAAGTAACAAAGTGACTATCTAATAAGTAATAAACCCCACTTAGAGAAAAAAAATTTCCTCTAGATGTTTAGGATCTCGTAATTTATTATATTTTTTGAAATGGTTCCAAAAAAGTTTCATATGCACAATTAGTCTCAATTAAAAGTTTTATATACACAATTAGTCTCAATTTTTTTTGAATTGTACAATTTTCATCCCAAAATTCGTCGAAAATGCAAAACGACTTCGTTTCATGTCATGTGCCGGGCACGTGTGCCTCTGTCTCCAGCGGAATTGCTGACTGTATTAATAATAATAATTTATATTTATTTTTTAAAGACAAATACAATTTTATAAAATTCACGTCACTAATTCAAATAAAAAATAAATCAATAATCAATACAATAATAATTAATTTAAAAAAAATTCCCCAAATCCTTTTCTTCCCCAAAATCGTGTCCCAACATTTGTTCCCCAATTTTGACTCTATCGTCAGCTCTCTCACTCGCTTCTCCAACTCCGCTGCCGTCACGAGCCCCTCCATCGTCTCCTCCAACGGCAGCGCCACCTTCATTTCCTCCACCATCACGACCCGATTCATTCTCTGCTCCGCGTTCAGCGGCCACCCGATCATCGGCACCCCAAACGCCACCGCCTCCAGCACCGAGTTCTGGCCGCACTGAGTAACGAACCCGCCCACCGAGTCATGACTCAGCACCTCCGTCTACGGCGCCCAATTTTTCAAAACAACCCATCTCTCATTAATTCTCTCCAGAAATCCCTCCGGCAGCAGATCTGTCAGATCCGGTCCGAATGCATCTTTTCTGGCGGATTATTAATCCTCACCGCCCAAAGAAATTTAGATCCGCTATTTTCCAACCCAATCGCTATTTCCTTCAATTACGTTTTCGGGGAAGAAATTTTGGGAAGAAGAAGAATTTGGGGAAGAAATGTTGGGACGCGATTTTGGGGAAGAAAAGGATTTGGAGATTTTTTTTAATTAATTATTATTGTATTGATTTTTTTATTTGAATTAGTGACATGGATTTTACAAAATTGTATTTGTCTTAAAAAATAAATATAAATTATTATTATTAATACAGTCAGCAATTCCGCCGGAGATAGAGGCGCACGTGCCCGGTGCATGACATGAAACAACATCGTTTCGCGTTTTCGATGAATTTTGGGACGAAAATTGTACAATTCGAAAAAAATTGGGACAAATTGTGTACATGAATTTTTTTTTGGACCATTTAAAAAAATGTGATAAGTTATGAGACTATTTTGAATTTAATCCTCAATGTTTATAAGACACAGACAAGAGTAAGAGTAATTTAATTTCATCTAGAAATCTTTTTTTTTAAACGTCTTAAAATCATTTATAAGTGTAAGTGTGGATAGCTCAAGTGGTTAGAACTCCACTATCTGATATCCCAAGGTCCCGAATTCGAGATACGGAGAGAGAATATTTATTCCCTCTTGTGATGGTCCCCTCATGTGGGGTGACGTTACAGTTTACAGCGAGATAAAATGATATTGTCATACCTACCTAGTGGAATTAGTTGTAGTAGCTTTATTGGCATAAAAACTTGTCCAAATGGCCTTTGACCCAAAAATATTTTTTCTGCTCAATTAAAAAATTTAAAAATTAATTTATAATTACAGATTTTAACTTAAAACTTTTCATATATTGCAGATCGACCTCAAATTCTAAACAAACTTTTTTTCTTTTCTTAATATTGAACGTTGAACCTCAAGAGAAGAGAACACATGGGAGCATTCTCAAAATTCTGAACCAAAAAGAAACTTTACTTCCTGTTTGATTTTTCTGCGTTGTCGGCGTCTCAAAATATTAAAATCATAGAGTGAACTCTGTTTTTTCCATCTTCAACCTCATATTCCCAAATTGAAACCTAATTAAGCTTCCCTTCCTTCGCTTCGCCGGCCCGCGCGGGGTAACGATGCTTTTGGGCAGCGGCTATGTTTCAGCAACAACGTCTTTTGATACTTTAAAGGTTAGTTGTTTGATATTTTGCCTACGAGAACTCTTATTTCTTGAGGTGAATGTAGGCAAGATTTGATGTTGTTAAAGTGTTTGATAAAATGCCTGAAAGAAAAAAAATTCCTTTCTAACTAGAAAATGTGGTGTAGTGAGTTAGATTTATTAGGTGTTTGAGATATAATGCCGTAAAGTAGCATTTGCTAATCCAATATCACACAAATATAGTGGTTCTTTCTTAATTTTATTAGGATGGAGTCATTTACGGTCATAAACAGAAAGCAAGAAATAGGTAAAGATGAGCATGGAACACTAGCAAACCTACTTCACATATAAGAAGCAAGACATGTTTATTTAGGCTGAGTCTGAGCAGCCCGTAGTACGTAGTTAGTAATTACAACATTTTCTGAGGAGAACATTTTAGAGTCATAGTTATCTTACTCGGACTGTATAAGAGTGAGTGCCACTACAATCAGTCAACAAGAGAAAATTAATAGTTGTTGGTTGGCTTAACACATTGAAGTAAACCATTATTAGAAGGAGCTTGTCATAGCTGATCATCTAATACCTGTAGAATTTGACCAAATTAACTCATCATCAGGCAGGTGCACTTGCATAAATATAATAGCTGAAAAAGGCATAAATCACATGATTAAATATTACTAGTTAATATGTTGTAAAATATAAAAGAGATGGAAATCATTGGAAAGAAGGAATACTCATGCATATTTACTAAGAATATTAATTCACCTTAATATCCTCATCATAATCGGGACCACCAGGATTGTAACCACCTTAACTTGTTGTGACAAGATAAGTAGAAATTCTAAGATTTATCAATTAAAATAGACAAGTGATTGCATGTCTCTTCCTTATTACTGCTGAAACAACTAGCGTAGACTTTATACCATCCCTGCATTGAAAAAATTTAATCCCTTTATTGCAATTAGGTATTACCATAGCACTGTTGCATAGAATTTAAATGCACTCTTTCAAATTGAAACATCAAAATTTTCTCAAAATTGAAAGGTGAAAACCCAACTACAAAGCAATTAATTTGCATAAACCAAAAGTGATTAAATGAAAGATGCTCACCTCCCAAGTCCCAACCAAGATTTTGCCAACACCGTTAACAACAACAATTTTGATAATTATCTGCATTTTAAAAATTTCCATTTCAACATTGAGAATAATAAAAAATAGACGACTAGAGATTTTAGAGTGTGTGATATAACACCTAAGACAAGTTTGTTTCTTTTCTACTAGAAAATATGGTGTAATTAGTTTTATCCAGATTAATCCCGATTTTCTCTATATTTACAGCCACAAGACCATGGCTTTGAAGTTCACTTACAACAGGGAGGTTGTGGGGCAAGCAAAGATAAGTTGTCAGAGTAAATTGTTAATGATCGACTATGTATTCAAACAACTCGATAATTGCCATAAACAGGCTAAGGGTGGTTTTATAATGAGTATAATCATCTATTATAGTGTCTTTGGACAATATTCATTGAATTTTTTTTTTATTTTGACATGCAGCTTAGAGGGTAGACGACCGTCAACTGCTTGGTTCCTCAAAGATGGTTATATTCGATGTTGAAAATTTGAATTTCTACAACTAATTTCGGAATGAGGAAAAGAAGGAATTTAGGAATGTACTATTGAGTTGTACAAATTATTATGAAACATTGTAGGATACTAGAATCTTAATGAACTTGATGTAATGATTTTTATACATGTCCCCTAATTTGATGATTATCATTTTTCTCATCTTCAGTTGTTAATTCATTTGTCGACGTGTTTACGGGAATTAAAACGCTAGAAACAAAATAACAACATGTAAAACGTTATAACATAATATATGTCGTTATGGGCACTAACGACTATATTTATCATTTGTGCACCATTACGCACTGCGAGAAAAATGTTGAAAGAAAATGGTATTAAAACTCGTTGTTGTCGCCCCTGATGTAGTAGGTGGGCGCGGATACACAATGGTTAGGCAATTGTTGTCTTTCCAACATTCTACAATGGTTCATAACCGTTGTCTTTTCAAATGAAAATTGTTGTGGTAGCATATGCTTTTTGTAAGTTGCGTGGATAGACAATTGTACTCACTACTATGATTAAAATAAAATAAAAAATATGGATAAAATCATAATTAAAGACATTAAAACAGTATAAAACAAAGTAACGACTCGTATGACGTTATAATAGAACATATGTCTTTATGGGTCTAATGATTATATATTCATCATTCACACACCGTCACATGTTTGTTACTATGATTAAGATTAAAAAAATATGGACGAAAACGTAAATAAAAGTATTAAAACACTAAAAAACTGAATAATGGCTCGTATGATATTATAACAAAACACATGTTGTTATATGTATTAACAACTATATATTCATCATTCGTTCACCATCATGTGTTCGTTACTATGATTTAAATAAAAAACATGGATAAAAACATTAAAATACAAGAAAACAAAATAACGACATGTATGATGTTATAACGAAACACATGTTATGAGCATTAACAAACTCATATCTACTATACGACCACCATATAACTTTCATCACCCTACTTTAGATATATTCAAAAGATTTGAGTGCAATTTGGTTGTCATGTTCATCAGACAGTGTACAAGAACAATCATCAACTCTTCCACATAGTAACACTATTGCAAAAGTGATGAAATTAGATAATACTTCTCAACCAAACTCGGTTCACTCATAAACTTAGTATTTTTTTAATAATATGTTCCAAAAAATCATAAATCGAGGACCTCGATAGAAAATAATGTTTTTGAATTCACTAGGAATTCGAATAACGTATGTACGTATCGTTATATATACATATATGTCGTTATGACCACTTATGATTATAAATTCATCATTTTCCCATGTTATTACGTTCTTTAATATTTTGAACATAAAAAATATATTGACAACGTAAATAAGAGTGTGAAATCATTATACATTTTTATAACGACATAGGTGTTGTTATATGGAAAACGCATATCGCTAAGAACACTTATAACTATGAATTCATCATTCTCATACCTTCACATGTTTTTTTTAATACTTTAAACATATTAAAGATATGTGATAATATACATAAGGGCTTGAAATCACTAGAATTGTAATAACGATATAGGGTGTCGTTATAAACACTTATGACTATAAATACATAATTCTCCTGTTTTCACGTGTTTTTTACTATTTTGAACATAATAAAAATATGCAACCATATAAACAAGGACTTAAAAGCGCTAGATAATGTAGTTGTTGTGTTCGATATAATAAATCAGGATTAATCGAACATCAAAGAGCGACACGTGTAATATTCGAATATAATAATTATGCCCGGTGGATGAGTTACTTTTTGTTTGCCAACCGATCAGAGTTGCTTTCGACCAAATTTTTACCGAACAAACGATCCGCTTACTCAAAGTCGGGAAAGAAGGAATCGGATAAGCAAAATCGAGAAGGCCATAAGCAAAACCGAGGAATCGGTGCCAAAAAATACTCGAGAAATCTCGGCGGTCGAGTGCTCGACACTCAAATATCCCAAGACCCAAATATCCCGAGGGCTCGATTAGTGCTCGGGAGGAGGACAATCTTCAAAGATAAAACCGACATGATTAAAGAGGGCGAACAAAACGTCCAACCGAACAAGAGATTAATTTGGACGATCAAAAGAGCATCCTACAGACAAAGCTAGCACGAAGATCAATCTAGAAGACGAAGCTGGAAATATGGCAACACCACCGAGGTTCTTGCATGACCTAAAGACTCCAGCTCATGCTATACCAACCCAGTTCATGCTTACCGGAGTGCTATAAAAGGAAGAAAAAGAAGAAGATAAGGGTTCACAAAAAAATAACCTACAGAAATCCCCAGAGAGGAGAGGAATTAAAAAAAAAGTTCGAGTGATCATCCACATAAACAAAAACCCTAGCACTCATTTTGCTAACAGAAAAAATTATCTTTATCTGCATCGATTCATCTTCATAAGATGTATCAAGAACTGTACGTGTGAAGCTCATAATACAATATCCTGGCTTGGTATGCCCCCAGAGTAGTCATTTCTTGACGAACTGGGTAAACAAATTCATCTTACTTACCGTTTATTTTACACGTATATGTTTTGTTTGCGAGTTGTTATCAAATTAGCCACATAATACTCTCGATAAAAAATAACTCGCGACAATTGGCGCTAGAAGGAGGGTGCCTAAAAAAAAAAAAAAAAAACCAACCCATACACGAACCCCTAGTTAGCCGAGGCAGAAAAAAGAAATAAAATGCCTCAATCTAGGAACACACAAACGGAGAGGTCGGAACAAAGCCGACCACATGACCGTAAAGAGGCCCAGCGTCAACCTCATAAAGATCAGGCAGTGGAGACTATCAATCTTGAGGATATAGCCAATGATCCGTGACCTATTACAAAAAGCCATCACTTTCTTTTGTTGCGAGCACGAAAAGAGAGGGCGAAAAAGAATTGGCAAAGTTAGAATCTCAAAAGCATGAAGAGCAACACTTTCGTGATACACCGGCAACGAGCAAGTTAAAAAAAAGCGCAAAACGGGCGATAAAAAAGCCGATGATACGTCCGAATGACGAAACGGCCGGGCGGTCTAGACCATCAGCGTTTGGGCGTTTGAGGCTCTCCGCCAAAGACCGAATCGGCAATAATAAGCGACAGGATCCGTGAAAGGACATCCAATAGAGATGCCCGCACATTCGGATCTTCATAAGCATCTGCGTGCCGAAACAAAAATCGGCGGGAACAAAGTTGTCTATCCATCATCGATTGGGTAGTCAAGCACAAACTTGGAGAGGGGATCGCCCCATCACGAGCATGATCCACGGGATCCTCATGATGGGGAAACAGCCCTATCTAAGTCTATCAATCCCACAAAAATTTGCGGAAATGCAAAAAAACTATCGAGGATTACAGCCGATCCGCCGCGACTAAAGAGCCACCCTCGAGCGAAAGTACCACACCGCCGCCATTATCACGGCACGATCATGGCGGCGAAGTACAAGAGAAAGTCGTAAAGACCCGACCGCCAATTCCTATTTTCGATCGCCGAGTCGGATCCTCATGTCCATCTCGGCAAATATTCGGACTTTTATGATCGCGATGGGGCTACAGACGCGATAATCGCCGATCATTCCCTATGACTTTGGGTGATCGGGCACATAGATGGTTTTCTACTTTACCCCGGCGTTCATCACATCTTTCGCACAAATGGGGGCGGCATTTTTTGTCCCACTTTTTATCCATGTGTGCTCGCCCTGCACCGAAACAAAGGTTGGCACATTTTTCCCAACTAAAAGGTGAGTCTGATCGAGCATACATAGAAAGATTTGATAAATATTTGTATGATGGAGCCCCAAATTGAAGAGGACGCTAAGATCCTTGCGGTGGTCGAGGCGACTTTAAATACTGAGATATGTGGAAGGCCATGCATCAAGATTGGCGAACTCATACTCTCGAGTTTCGAGAGGCGGACTAAAAAATCATAGCTATGCAAGATTTGCTCACACAATCACAATTGAGACAGGAGCCTATCGTTAGGAAAGTTTTCGGAAAGAAAACGACGAATGAAGGGTCTGGACCCCGTGCTCTTTCAAACCTTTTGAAGAAAGAACAGAAGCAAACGCCCTACGAAGTCTCTTGGGCGTTTCAGCAGAAACTATCTTTAACCAAATTAAAGATCGGGACATGTTGGACAGGCCAAGAAGAATTGTAATGGATAAGCGTCGACTTAACGCTTCAAATAAATGTAATTATCACGAGTACATGAAGCACAATCTGTAAAATTGCCGCGATTTACTCCGCCAACTTTTGAAGCTATATGAAGAAAATCGCCTTTCCCGGTTCTTAAAAAGCCGTAACGAGGGATTAGACGAACGTAAAAAAAAAGAAGACCAAAGCGAAAGGCCGAACAAACATCTGATAGTGATCCCGAAGAATCACGTAAGAGATCTGAAACGTCCAAAAGAGGGCCTCCTACTGTGGGAAGAGGTCGAGAAAGCCAAGAAATCCACATGATACGTCCTGAATATGGTCCTGTGGGTGGATGTTACCAGGCACCAACGTTATCTAACAGATGCAAAAATATGGAGATGCGTGCCATGCAGGGCATCCATCAGGTGAAGGTGGCGAGCGCATCATCTAGTTCCCCACCTACACACCAAATCATTTTTTCAGAGGACGATCTCGATGGAATTATAACTCCCCACAACGACTCTTTAACCATCGGTGCTTTCGTCTCCTTGGGTTGTCACGACATCGCCTCTTAGTTGATATTTGGAGCTTATCACGAACATTTTGTTCGTCAATACCCTTCGTCAGATGGAAAAACAAGTTGGGGATTTGAGCAGTTATATTGAACCATGTAATCATACTATAATGGGTTTTGGGGAATCTGTAACCCGACCCTATGGCATGATTAGGTTAGGAGTCGAGCTAGAATCAACTTTGAATTCGGACATTCGATTTAACTAGGATGCTAGACTTTGTAATCGTCGATGTTGATCTACTTATAACGGGTTTCTAGGTCGCCCATTTATTCAGAAGGAAAAGCGGCCTGCTCTAACGACATTATTGTGTTAAATTTCGGCCACAAGATGGAGCGGGGTGTAAAAGGAGATCAAAAGAAAGCTCGAGATTGTTTGCTATCATGTGTACGGAAAAACAAAATATTGTTAACATGATGGAACAAACAGGGGGGAGATTGGTGAGTCAAGCAACGAGCAAAAACCCCACCTAAACATTTTCCGATTTAACATAAGTTCGACGGGCATAACTTTTCTCGCCCGGAAAGCACGAGAATCACGCGAACACAGATTCGGGTTGGCAACTAGTTCCCCGGATCTCCTAGATCAAATGAATATCGATCTACCGAGCGAGCAAAGCGGACCTAGAGCCTCGCGATAGGTTTTGAACCCTGTTGAGCAATCGAGCCAATCAAGATGTCGACCGAAATGGACTGGAAGTTAGAAGTGTTCGTTGGCTCGGAATTACGAACCAATCCGGAAGCGAAATGATTGCTTACCTTCAAGCAAACTTAGATGTGTTCGCATGGTCACACGAGGACATGGTTGGAATAGATCCGAGCATGCCCGCCACTCCTCAACATTGATCCAATACAAGCTCCAGTTGTCCAAAAACGCAGAAAGTTTAGTCCAGAAAAATATGCGGCGATGAATAATGAAATCAAAAAGTTGCTTGACAACAAACTGATCCGAGAGGTAAAATGCCCAAGATGGCTTGCGTAAACCACGTTTCGCGTTCGCAAATCCAATGGATCTTGGAGACTGTGTATTGATTTCACTGATTTGAATAAGGCATGTCCAAAGGATAATTTTCCGATGCCGCACATTGATTATTTGGTTGATAATACAGCGGGCCATGAAATCATGACATTCATGGATGCATTTGCTGGTTATCACCAAATACCCATGCATCCTGACGATCAAAAGGATACGGCATTCTGCAGCGAAAAGAATATGTACTGCTGGCAACGCATGCCATTCGGATTAAAGAATGCCGGAGCAACATATCAACGTTTGGTGAACAAAATGTTCGACGAATACATCGGCCGAACAATTGAAGTATACATTGACGATATTGTGGTAAAGAGCGAACATAAGGAAGACCACATCATCCACCTCACACAAACATTCGATATACTCAGGAAATACAATATGAAGTTAAATCCCAAGAAATGTAGCTTTGGGATTCACTCAGGGAAATTCCTCGGACATATGGTTAGTCAACGGGGGATTGAAGCGAACCCGTCAAAGATTCAAGCCATGCTCGATATGCAAGCCCCGTAAATTTGAAAGAGGTCCAAAAGTTAACCGGACGATTAGCCTCGTGAGCCGATTTATATCACTTAACCGGGGACAAATGTAAACCTTTCTTTGATGCATTAAAGAAGGGAAATTTTGATGGACCGAGCATTGCCAAAATGCATTTGAATCATTCAAAGCGATACCTTGCAGATACGAACCGACATCTCTAAGCCTATCGAGGCGAACAACTCTATCTCAGATCTTCTTTGCGTCCGAACATGCAATCAGTGTTGTGCTCGTACGGGCAGAAGGGACCACACATTTACCCATTTACTATGTTAGCCAAGTGTTAAAAGAGGCCGAGCTCCGATATCCTCCTTTGGAGAAATTAGCATACGCCAGAATGAGTGTGTAAAATTGCGACCATATTTTTTTCGACCACTCGGTTGAGGTATCGATTTGCATTTCCCAGGCTTGAAGTCCTCCACCCGACCCGAATACTTGAGGCAAAGGTTGCTCAAATGGGCGGTGGAGTTAGGACAATCCGGCATTACGTTCGGCCCATTTAAAAACGATGAAGGGCCAAGCTATGGCGACTTCATGGTTGAGTTGACATATCCACAAATTCTGAAAAAATTGTCGATCAACCATGGCACATGTATGTTGATGGTTCATCAACAAGTTCAAGAGCCGGGAGCAGGCGTAGTTCTCATCCGGCCCAACCAAACAAACATTTACAACAGCCATCCGATTTAATTATACTAAAATGGTAGAAGCCGAGGCCATTGTCAAGATCACCGAACAAAGGATGTGGAACTTTGTTTGGAAAAGTATCATCTGCCGATTTGGGCTTCCCCAATCATTGGTCGCGATAACGGCAAACAATTGATGGAAGTGAATTCGAGACAAAATTGTGCTCATTTGGGGCATAAAAAGCACTACTCAACTCCATATTATCCCCAATCCAAACGGTCAAGTTGAAGGCGTTAATAAAATTATCAAGCATACCCTCAAGGCTAGACTTGATAATTCAGGGGGAGGATGGGGTGAAGAGTTGCACGAAATATTATGGGCTTATCGAACAACTTTTTTAACATCAATGCGGAGACCCGTTTGCTTTAGCATTTGGTGCGGAAAAGTTGTTATACCAGAAATCAAGATTCCAAGTCATCGAACAATGACTTTTGGAGAGCATATTAATGACCCAAAGCGCCGCCGAATCTGAACTGTTGGAAGAAAGAAGGAAGGAGGTTGATTTCAAGAATGCTATGTACAAAAAGAGATCAGAAAAGTTTTATAATTCCAAAGTCCGAACGCGCAGGTTCAATGTGGGCGAGTTGGTTTTGAGGCGATCAATGGGGGTACCAAGTGGTGTGTTCGGTCGAGCATGGGAGGTCCTTTCAGAGTCACAGAACGTTTACTAAACGGGGCATATGACTTGGAGGACCTGAATGGAGTCCCATTGTCTTACTCGTGGAACGCGTCAAATTTGAAAAAATACTATCAATAAAGGCGAGCATAGTGTCGGCCGAACAAAGTTAAAACAGCTAAAGCTAGCACATTGTTGGCCGAACACAATGTTCTGTATAGCTGAAACGAATATAAAGGGCCGAACACAATTAGCCATTCAGTTCAAACGAGTAGGACGACCATAAAAGAAGAGTATATCATTCTCGATGCATATCTTCAAGAAAGATCTTTGGGCAAAGACTTATCGTTAAACCCGAAGATACGTGTCAAAAACGGGTTGTCAATGAGAAGATACATATCGGAACGAGTTGACAAGTGGTGGCGACCCATGCGAGGATGAGTTAATTTTTTAAGCAAAGGCATCAAAAAGCCGAGCGGATGTCAAAGGGAACAAAAATAAAGAGAGCTAGCACCGGCCATTGCACCAACACCCGACTTGGGATAGTTCTATAAATAGGGGCATACTGATAGCTGAAAAAAGCAGAAGAAAAAAATGAAAAAGGAAAAAGGAAAAATACTGCGATTCTCGGAAAGGAAGTCGGGTTTAGTATGCCCAGGGCGTAGAAGAATTGACTCGATTGACAATCATTAAAATTTGAATCAAGCATCCGCTGCGATCACGAGTCTTTTACCTGTATGACTTTGCGAGCACGCAGGTTGAAGCTTCGTTTGCGGACTCAAGATGCTTTCGGCGAGTCATGGTTGCCACTCCACGTTACTCACTCGCTTTAGCGAAGCCATGAGTCCCCTATGCATCCCCAAAATCTCCTCGAAGGGAGGGATGTCATAGTGTCCGCTCGAAACAAGATGCGGACGCCGATGCTCAGCATCTACTTGGAGAGGATGTAATGGTGCGAATCGAAAGTTTTGCTCAAGACCTATTTTAGGCGAAAGCAGAATGCACGCCACATGCTCATGCCGCTACCAAGATAACCACAACTTGTCGGGAGGGACAAAAGTTTATCTTCTTCTTTGCTGAGCATGTTACAAGAGAAAAAAGGGTAGACGAGGATGATGTGCCACATACTTGTCAACATCAATTTCATGGACAACAAGAGTGAGGTTAAGGTCTACTCAAGACAAGGTTTAAAATCAAAACCCCTAGTCCGATGACAATAAGTTGTGTAATAGATAGTCTTTCTTCATATGAAGGATGTAATAGAATACAAAGTGTTGCAAAAAGAAAAAGAAAGATATATGTACTTTTGTTCGCTAAGATTTTCTAGTTAAGTTTATTTTGAGGTCGCACCTAAGTCGGACGACCGAACAAAAGACGAACGAGCCTGTGTCTATGTTCACCGATGAACGAGTTCAGACACGATTCCCGACAAAAAGTGAGTAATTGGTACGCAAGTCGCATAAGGCGACTAAGATTTTACAGACAACCAGAAGACCTGCGTGACGAGTCTGGGTCGCAGCCTAAATAAGACGGCCCTATTACGAAGTGATCAAGATTCTAAATAAGACGATATCAAGACCAAGAAAGGGGGGTTCATAAAGTAACCCATCCGGGTCGATCTAAATAAGACGATCAACCGATTGCAACGTCAATAAGACAATCAAAAACGAAAGAAGTCAGGAGCGGGCATAGGCAAACCCAATGTTCGAATTTATTCAGAAGAAAAGGGGCAAAAACTGGAAAGCAATAAAGCAAACACAAAGCAACAAAGCAAACATCAAGCAACACAAGTATCAACATTCATCCTCAACAAACAGGTTAGAGGAAACAGTTCGGTATATAATCCATTCGTCCAATTGTAAATATGTTCGAACAAAAGAGTGAAGAAGACCAAAAAATTACATAACGCATGTTCGACAAAGAAAAAATAAACATCAAGGAACAAAGTCAAAATTGGGGGTAAACGGGAGAGAAACATCGAACGAATTGTACTCAGCCCCCTCAACAATAACTCCTTCGGTATGGTCGGTTACCAAACGCATCGTCACCGGTGCGTGCGTTCGCCAGAGGTCCCCTATGCTCGCCCCAGACTGATCGGTCCTGTGCTCAATTTGAAGACTTTGACCAGCAACCTCAGTGATATTCATGTCTGAGCCCTCTTCCTCATCTAGAATTGGATCATCAACTTTGATCCCTTCGGGAAGAACGAAAATCGCACGTATCATTTAAATCGATATTAGAAGGTTGCGATCCCGGAGGGTTATCAATCGACATTGAAAAGCCGGATATGAGAGGAGAAATTTGTTATTTGTTGAGTATCTCGCTAACGATCGAACAAGACGGGCGAAGGCGCAAAATATACGAGAAGTTCGACATAGAGTCGACATACTCTTCATCGTGCAGTTTTGAGTTTTCGAGACCTAAACAGTATTAGTCTCCTCGGAATGATGATGAGTCATTGGCGAGTCGTCCCTCTCACTTTCCATTTTTTCAACACTTTCGGAGTTTCTGGCTCAACATTCATTTCTTCTTGAGCTCTTCAGATATTGATCACCTCCTCCCGAGGACCGATTGATTGCCTCTCTTGTTTGACGAGCATCTTCTTGAGCCAAGCGAGCATTCTCTTGACATTGGCGGGCATCCTCCTGAGCCCGATGGGCGCCAGCTTGTGCCGAAACAGATTGCTCCTGAGCCAATCTCAGTTCATCCTGGACCCTGTTCAGCTCGACTACCTTATCTTCAAAGTTCCTAATCAAAGCCAAATAATTGGCTTGGAGGTTAGCGGATTGAGCATAAGCTTTCTCAAGAGCGACCATAGATTGACCACTGAAGCACCCGACCCCAAACGCATATTTTTCAAGGGGTGGGGACCGTGAGAGTGGACTCCTCAGGATCATTAGTCCACGCTTCGAGCAGGATTCCGCAAGCTTTTTTGAACATGCTCCTAACGCCTGGAACTTTGCGAACACTCTACGAGCAAAAGTAATTCTTCGAGTTGGGCATTAAGGCGCATAACCTTCAACTCCGCAATATATATATATATATATATATTTGACCAAGTGAGAATAGAGATATCAACCCGAAACCAAAAAATTCTCACAGAAGCGAGCAAAATGTACTGCCACGCCGAAATTTGGATCCCATCCGTGAATGATTTATCTTCAGGAGATCGGAGCTCGGGATCTAATGGAGTCCATGATCGGGGGTCAATTTGGAGGTGGAGAAGATGTCTTAACTTCCATTTCAACAATGCGAAATGGGACCAACAATGAAAGCGCCGCCTCGGGATCGCCTCGGCGATGGGGTCCGAGTCGACCGGCGGCATCGGTGCTCGTTCGAGTTTGCTCGTTCGCCCTCTGTTTGCTTTCGGGCCTGCCGCTCCGGGCCCCTGTTCTCTCTCGGCCCGTGTTCGCCGATCTCCACCCTTGGTCTTTTCGGTGGTGGAGTTTGTTCGTCAACCCCCTCGCTCCCGAAGCAGGACCCCCTCTCAGGCTTTCGACTTGATTCTCGGGACGGATGAGGGTCGTTTAGCCTGCTTCGCCTCCCCTCTACACATTATTTGAGCCTCTCGCTTTCGGCTGAATCCGAGCAAGCTCCTGTGGCCTTTTTCTCCGAGCCATCTCAGTGTGTTCAGTTGTACTCACAGCAATGGTCACAGCAGGGAAAGCTGTAAATAAAATGATTCAATGAGAACCAAAGGATAACAGCGAACAAAAAGGCACAAGACATACAAAAACGGAAGATAATCATTACCAGAAGGATTAACAGCAACAAGATGATGAGGAGGCACGAACAAACCTCCTTTCTTTTCTCTCGATCGTGAAGATTCAAAGTTATCACAGATCGCTCGAACGAGATTCAGATCAATTTGCCAAATTGAAATAAATAGCCGTCGTTTCTCTCTTGTCCGTTCTTGCCTAGAATCCTCAAATAAAAAAGTGAGTTAAAATCAGTTTAAATTGAAGAATGAAAGATACAAAATCACTTACTTCGGTACACTCCGAAGTCAGTGGGGATGTCTAAACGAGCATTTGGTTCGCTTCCAGAGGCCGGGCTTTTCCAATCGCCCCCAACGAACCAGAATTTTTCCTTCCAATCGCTAATTTTGTTCGGCACATCTTCAATGATTTTGCACTTAGCATTGGCCTGCATAAACAACCATCCGTGTTCACCCCTCGGACGAGTCAAGTGCACCAATCGAGCAAGTTCAGCTGCCGAAGGATAATATCTTGGTTTCATTTTACCAAACAAGGTCAAGAAACTCATAATCATATGCCATCCATTCGGTTTGAGCTGAGTAATGGTAATGTTCCATTCAACAAGCAAACGGGTGATAGCCGGATGAAGAGGAAATCGGAGGCCGAACTTCCATGGTGTCCAAATTCAACTGCTTCGCGACGACCTTCGGTGAGGTTGATCGGCCGCTCATCGGGACCCGGTGCCGAAAAAAAAAACATCCTTGGGGTTTCATAAATTTTATGCAAATTGGCGAGCATATCTTCATCAATTATGCTCGTTATTTTGCTCGCTGGGTACTCGTTCTCTACCCTATTCTTATGTGGTTGCTCGGGCAAATTGAAACTATAACGAGCATTATAATCGTTATATGTTGGACTATGAGGGACACCAATAGGTATATCAAGTTCAAAGCTTTGCTTTCGCCATCTACTCCTATGTTCGATCCGGTTAAATTTTGGTACCGCCAAAAATTTCCCCCCTCACAACATTGTCATTTCTATCTACATTAACATTATCAACATGACCCTAGACCTAATCTGAATTTGGGGCGAAGAATCATAATCAGAGTCCTCCGACGAATCATTACGGGCCAAGTCCCTATTCGGCTCCGTTAGGGCTTCATTGGAATCGGAGGAAAGAACGGCAAATGGTTGTTTAAATTGCCAACGAAATCCCGATTCGAGACATTTGTCTCCGGCAGATTTACATTACTACGGGGATTCTACCGAGGGGAAGGAGAAGGGAACCTGTGATGGATGGATTGAGCGAACAGAGGAGTTCGAGCAAGAGGCCATAATTACAAAATAGAAGAAGAATGCAATGTTACAATAATGAATTTCTTCACGAACGATGAGGCCCTCACCTAAACTTTCGAACGCAGAGACTATTAAAAAACAGAGGAGAAAAGAGAAAGGGATTAAGGCGGAGAAATATGATTTATATAAACATCGAGATACAAATTCAAAAATGCAAAGATTTAAATACTGGCGATACCAAATATGGCCCAATCAGATTAACAAAAGGGTCCGTGTAGAAAAACGGCGACGGTACCGGGGTATTGTTGTGTTCGATATAATAAATCGGGATTAATCGAACATCAAAGAGCGACACGTGTAATATTCGAATATAATAATTATGCCCGTGGATGAGTTACTTTTTTTCGCCAACCGATCGAGTTGTTTCGACCACCTACCGAACAAACGATCCGCTTACTCAAAGTCGGGGAAAGAAGGAATCGATAAGCAAAATCGAGAAGGCCATAAGCAAAACCGAGGAATCAAAGGCCCAAAATACTTTCGGAAATCTCAAGGGTCGAGTGCTCGACACTCAAATATCCCAAGACCCAAATATCCCGAGGGCTCGGTGTGCTCGAGGAGGACAATCTTCCAAAGATAAAAACCGACATGATTAAAGAGGCGAACAAAATGTCCAACCTAACAAGAGATTAATTTGGACGATCAAAAAGAGCATCCTACGAGACAAAGCTAGCACGAAGATCAATCTAGAAGGCGAAGTGGAAATATGGCAACACCACCGAGGTTCTTGATGATCTAAAGACTCAAATTTCATGCTATACCAACCCAAATTTCATGCTTAATGGAGTGCTATAAAAGGAAGAAAAAGAAGAAGATAAGGGTTCACAAAAAAATAACCTACAGAAATCCCCAGAGAGGAGAGGAATTAAAAAAAAGTTCGAGTGATCATCCACATAAACAAAAACCCTAGCACTCATTTTGCTAACAGAAAAAATTATCTTTATCTGCATCGATTCATCTTCATAAGATGTATCAAGAATCGTGACGTATGTGAAGCTCATAATACAATATCGGCTTGGTATGCCCAGTGAGTAGTCATTTCTTTTAAATGGGTAAACAAATTCATCTTACTTACCGTTTATTTTACACGTATATGTTTTGTTTGCGAGTTGTTATCAAATTAGCCACATAATACTCTCGATAAAAAACGACTCGCGACAGTAGTAACAAAATATTCTCCAACTTTATCATATAGCTTTGCACACGAAATAGTTTTAGAAATGATCCACCATCTACTTTCTCTTAAAAAAAATGGGCATATAACATGTTCAATCTCATTATTAAGAGCAGTTTACATATTATGGAAAAATGGACATATAACATGTTCGATTAAATGATTGAACTTAATATATGAAAAATATTACCTTTTCATTTAAAATGTATCATTTTTTACTTGAAAAATATCGCATTTTGAAAAGTAATAAAAAGTTCAATTGAAAATTGACAATATTTAAGTGAAAAGTGATAGTTAATTTTTAATAAAAGCATTATCACTCTTTACTTAAAATGTTACTCCCTCCGTCCCAGGATGATTTGAACAGTTACTGTTTCGCTCGTGTTTTAGCGAGCGAGTTTTTTGTTAGTATACGAAATGATAAATTAATTTTAAGAAATGTGTATAATAGAGGAGGGGTAAGACTATCATACCCCACCTTAAAAGTCACTTTATTATTTCAAATACTAATAAACAATTCGCTCGCTAAAACAAGAGCAAAAATGTAAGTGTTCAAGTAATCTTGGGACGGAGGGAGTATCACATTTTGAAAAGTGATACTTTTTAATTAAAAAATGATACTACATTTTAAGTAAAAAAATTATTGTATTTTAAAATAAACAATTTAAAATTAAATTATTAGTTGAATTGTAAAACGTCATGACTAGGTGATTGTGATAAAGCTCGATTTATATACTTATTTGTACGATTATTATATGATCTAAGATTTAAATTGATTAGTCCAATTATTATAAATTAATTACAAGCACTATTAACATTAGACTTAAATTATTAGTTGAATAAAAGATTATAAAATAACATTAAATTGGTTGTTATAAAACTCGGTACCCACATAAGAGAAAATATTAATTGAGACCAACACAGGACAAAGAGTTGATTTTGGGAATGACGCTGACCTTACCAGACAATAGATTCTCTTTAAAGTTTTAGAGAATATAATTTTGACTAATGATATCTTATGGTATGACCATTAATAAGAGTTGGAGACAACTACAAAACCTTAAACTTTCTTAAGGAGATTAATTTTGGGTAGTACCTGTTGTCATGTCTAGAGTAACTAGCTAGGCGTGATATTTTAAATTTTTTTATATGGGATGACGGCAATATGTGACGATCAACGAGGTTTATAAGAAAATAATTCAAAATTTTCAAAAGAAATAATACATTTTAAACTTGCACTATTTAATAATGTAAACTTTTTCAACAGTTAAAACGTCACCCATTTCCCACATATCTTTGCAAAAGTCACTACTACACATTTAAGCTTGGAGAGCTCCACTTGGACAGCCCTTTTTTCGAGTAGCTCTCCAAGTGGTCCATTGAAGAGCGGTTCTATTAAAAAAAAAAGACAGTGGTTAAAAACCGTTGTCCAAGAACAAAGCTTAGACAGCGGTTCATAACCGCTGTGCAAGGGTAATTGGAGAGAGGTTCATAACCATTGTGCAAGTGAATTAATATTTTTTGTTTTATTTTTTTGTTTTTGTAAATTCTTTTTAGGTACAGTTCAAATATTTTATTCTTTAAATTCTCGTGTTATTTCTTTTTAATATTCGTCTTATATAATGAGATTAACACAAACTCTTATGTAAAACTTGTTCATAATATTAAATTTATACTATTACACTTATGAACTTGTATTACTATTAATTCTTATAAATTAATACCTATAATATTTAATATTCTTATAAATTAATTCAATTTTGTCTAAGTATTACTTATTTAGATAGAAAAGTACTATTACTTGTTTAGATAGAAAAATATTACTTGTTTAAATAGAAAAATATTACTTGTTTAGATAGAAAAGTATAACTTGTTTAAAGAAAAGTATTGCTTGTTTAGATGAAAAAGTATTACTTGTTTAAAGAAAAATATTACTTATTTAGATAGAAAAATATTACTTGTTTAGAAGGAAAAGTATTACAAGTTTAAATTAAAAGAAAGGTAGTACTTTTAAAAAAAAAGTACAAGTAAAAAATATAATTTTAATATAATTTAATTTAAATTTATATAAAAAAATTATTATATAAAAATGTGATTGAATTAATAAATAAGATAATTGAAATAAAGAATTTTTTAAAAAATTGTAAAAAAAAACGATTTTTAGAACATATAGAATTAATTTCATTAAGTAAACGCAAGAAAGCAAGTGCCCGAACGAAATTGATCCTCGCTCAGGCGCCCAAGGTCCCGTTTTCGGTCCCCCATGGGAGCGAATAATTTACTCAATTAATTGGGGCTAAAAACTGTTGTCTAATTATCAATTTTGATACTTAGACAGCGGTTTTTAACCGCTTTCTATGTTGCATCTTGCACATCGGTTTTTAACCGCTGTCTAAGCATATATTTTGGACAGCGGTTAAAAACCGCTGTCTAAGCTCCACTTTTGCTTGGACAGTTGTTACTTGGACAACTGTTATAACCGCTGTCTAAGACCTTTTTTAAGGGTTGTGCAAAGTCAAATCTGTATTAGTGAGTAATAAAATTTTCACAGATCAACATTACATCAAAATAAAAATAAAGAATATAAGGAAAAAAAATATAAATATAGGTAAAATAATTATTTCTAATTAATTTAACATGAAAATTAAATATATTTCATATCATATTCATTTTATACTCACAGACAGTGCAAACACGGGTGATATACTAGTTGTTTAAATAATAAAATATTTTTTATATATAATAATAATAGAGTTCATGTATAGACTTAATTCGTAGGAGTATTACTTCTAATATAGGCACATATGTGTGAGTTGGTCTCACTGTGAGACGAAGCATGATTATGAGCATTGACGTTTTAACACTTTAGAGGTGGGTATTGATTTATGTGCTAGTACCCCATCTGATACATGTGTTTAAATTTTCTTCCAAGTGTGCCTCTATGAATTCGATTAGATACAGTTACATCCCTTAATACATGATACTCCCTCTATCCACCAATTTTATGTTTAATGTAGTTGACACACATATTAAGAAAAAGGTAGAAAAATAAGTATATTATAGGGTATCGTGTGGTCCATTTATAAATAAAGTGATTGTTTGTGATTGAAGTACAATGATATTTGAAGTATTAAGTGATGATTGGGGGATAAAGATAAAGTAAATTTTACCATAAAGAAGTGTGGATAAAATTAATGGACGAACGAATAAGACAAGTGTGCATAAAATTAGTTTATGGAGTATACAGCCATACCCATACACAATCTTACACATGTTTTTACGTGGATGTGAGTGTGGGGATATGTAATTATTTTTCAAAACATCCCATAATAACAAATAATCAATTAAATTACAAAAATATTTTTTGTCAATTGGGGATGTAGCTCAGATGGTAGAGCGCTCGCTTAGCATGCGAGAGGTACGGGGATCGATACCCTGCATCTCCACTCAAATAAAAAAACTATATAAACATAATATAAAATTTTATTTTATACCTTTAAAAAAGGAATTAAGTACTCTTGGGTCCAAAATCCACCATAAAAGTACTCTTAGGTCCAAGTTACTTTTTAAAGACTCCCAAGTCCAAAAAATAGGGATAAAGTACCCACAATACCCTTCAAATCCCCCTAAATAATCAATCACTCTCTCTTTCCCCCAAATCAACCATCTCACTTTCTCTACTATATTCAAACCCCATCCCAAGTTTCTCTCTACTTCATCTAAGAAAGAATCATTTGCCTCGTCACCCTTTGCGATGCTCTTTTTCACGCCAAAAAATCAATCCCCAAATCGTACACCGTTTGCAAAAAGTCGGCATGCAAACCATCGTCGCCCCCGCCCCATTCACGTTCTTACGGCGGCGTGGCCGGAATTCAAAGTGTGAAGGCACACACAAACGATCCGAACAGATGAAGGCATGATGCAACATTGTCGCTAGACATGCCCAAAAGCAGTTCGAACCCAGGTTCGGTTCCCGGCAAGCGGTTCGGTTCAAAAAGTTGGGAAGGAACCGAATCCGGCAAAAATAGTTTAGAGTTCCGATTCTGGTTCGATTCCGGTTCCAAGCGGTTCCGGTTCCGTGATTCTCGATTAGGTTCCAACGGTTAGGTTCCGTGATTCGATTCCGGTTCCAACGGTTCCGGTTCCGGTTCACGGTTCCGAACCGTTTTTTTTTTATTTTTTTTAAATTTTTTTTATCAAAATACAAAAAAAAAAAAAATTGAAGTAAATTCAAAGAAGATGAAGCAAAATCTTATGTTATTAAACATACAAAATTACAAATAACAAACAACTCAAAAAATTTACAGCTTACAACTTAAAAGTTACAACTTACAAGTAATTTACAATTTACAATTTAAACAATAAACATGCTAAATTGCTAATGTGGTAAATTACAACTTAATGCTAAACATGCTAAACATAAAATTTACAAGTAATTTACAATTTAAACATTAAACAATAATTTAATACATTACAAAAATTACAATTTACAATTTACAACTTAAAAGTTACGACTTACAAGTAACTAAATTGATAATGCTACAAATACAAGTGTACAACTTATAATTACAATTAAAAAAATTACAAATAATGAAAAGAGGATAAAAAAAAAAAGGGCTTGGGCATAATTTTAAATTTTAAACTTAGAAAATTCTAAGTTAGAAACTTAAAATTATGTTGCCTACGTATCCGATTAGAATCAAAGCCCACGTAGTTCTCTTACCTTGTTTCTTACCTCAAGACTTAAATCTTAAGAAGATTTAAGCTTCACTTTCGGTTTCGGTTGTGTCGTCGATCACACTATCTTCGCTAGAATCCGCGCTAAGAGCTTCATCTTGTGTTCGATCTTCGGCTTTCACCCAATCATCAAGTAAACATTGGTTTTCCAAGTGCTCAACTATCAATCTTGAACGCCTTTCATTCAAGATATGTCCACCCAAGCTAAATGCTCGTTCGACGGCTACGGTTGAGACGAGACATGTATATACCTCTTTTGCAATCATACTCAACACCGGATAAGCATCTAATCTCCTCGACCACCACTTTAAAATATCAAAAAATTTTAATTCTCCCGGTTGATACTCAAAAGAAGGTGTATTTAGAAAATTTTCAATTTCTAAGAAAACATTTGATTGTGCCGTCAAGACGTTGTTGATATCGTTCTTTAAAAATTATCTAAACGGGAAAATTTACCATAAAGACCACGACCAAGGGATTGAGTACCACCACGTCCACTAGTAGTACTAGTAGCACCACGAACACTAGTAGAATCACCACTAGTAGGACCAAATTGAATTTTATATTCTCTAAAAACATCCATAAGAACTTGTTTAGATTTTTGGACAACCACAATAGGAGAAGGGGTGTTATCATCTGTAATAGGAAATAAAGCATCATAATATATAGAAATTAATTCTTGCACTCCATCTATTCTTACTCTAGGATCAAGTATTTTAGCAATTATAAAAACACATGAGGGATATATATAAAAAATATTTCATCCATTTGACTTTCATTGAACTAATAAAGATTATATAATATTTCATTTGGATCACTACAATCTAGAGTAAGTAATTGCAACTCTAACACATTGATCTAAAGCAATAATAGAAGTAGGATAACACGTCTGGGATAATTGTGTAGTAACCTTCATTAAAACTTGCAACATCTCACATAAAAAGTAGCACATGAATCCCATTGACTAGGAAATAAAGTAATACCACATTGTTCTTGTGCAAAAAAAAATTACATAATGCATTTCTATACTCATAAGATGCACTTAACATTTTATAAGTTGAGTTACATCTAGTAGCAACATCAAGTGAAAACTTTTTTAGAGTAAGTTTATTAACTACACAAAAACTTTTCCATCTTTTTAAAACTTTTTGATGTCTAACCAAATAACCAAGTGCATGTTTAATAGGAGCAACATGCGTTTAAAAAGAAGATAAACCGTCTTGAACACACAAATTTAAAATATGACAAAAACATCTTACATGAAAAAATCTACCACCAATTGATGGTTGACAAATTGCAATAAGTTCATCTAAACTACAAAGTATTAACACTTGCATTATCAAATGAAATTGAAAATATTTTTGTAAGAATGTTGTACTCTTGCAAAGCCGCATTTAATTTTTAAAGCAATATTAGCGTCAGATGCTCGATATCAAACTCTCTATATGCAATTAAATGTTTTTGAATTGTCCACGTATCATCAATCCAATGACAGATAATGCCCATATAATTATGCTCTTGAAAATGATCACTCCAAATATCCGAACATATAGAAATTTTTTGAGTTAATCTAGAAAACATGCTAGTCATTTCATCTCTTATTTTTTTAGCCATTTTATCAATTTCACGAGTAATAGAAACACCGTGAAATTTTTTTGGTCAAGGATTATAAGTCGTAGTAACCCATTTTTCAAAACGAAGATCATTTGCAAAACGAAAGGAAGATGTTTAGAACAAATAAGTTTAGCTAATTATCTTCAAAGAACCTTAACATTATATCTAAATAAACTAGTAGGATTACTTACTTCACCACCTTCAGAAGACGCCGTGAATCCACGTAGTTGCGTTTGAGATGTAGTCATTCCCAAGACTTCTTTATGTTTTGCCAAAACACTAGTGCAATAGTTAAAAAAAAATTTAAATATATTTACCTCATCGGTTGCCACTTTTTTGAAGTGAATGGTGAATATTTGGGATGCAAGAACTCTACATTTTCTTTCTCGCCTTTGAGGTGGAATGACCTCCTCCTCCTCCACATTTTTTTTCGTTTCCATGACCATGAGGACCATGACCATGAGTACTTTCTTGAGTACCACCACGAGGTTGTTGAAATTCTTCATTTGAAAAAGTGGCATCCTCATAACCGGGACCAATACTCGCTTCTATTTCCTCCACACTCCATGGAATATTGAATTGTTCAAGAGGAGGAGGAGGTGGAGGAAAAATCCAAGTCATCGGACTCTTTTCCTTTTCCTCCTCTAGAAGATGATTTATCCTCCTCTTTGACATTTTATTTTATGTAATATAAAATATAAAAGTAAAAGTAAAGTGTATATAATAATAATATAAACTATATACTATAATGTATAAAATATATCAATGTAGATAATATATGAAGTATGAATTATGAACTATAATGAAGCTTATAATTTATAAAGTTAGAACTTAGAACGTAGAACAAGAGAATTAGAGAGATGAAGAAGAATTGATCAATTTGGATCAAGTTGGTGCAAGAAAATGAATACAAATGAGGGGTATTTATAGAGTTTGAGAAAAAAAAAAAAATGATAACTTTCATTTGAATCTCGACCATTGGATCAAAAAAGCGGTAACATTTGACTCAATCTCAACCATTGATTAAAAAAAAGAACCGGGCGTGGTTCACGGTTGAATCGTGGAAGTGGGCGGGTTCATTTGTTGAGCAAGTGGAACCGGCGGTTCCTTGGTTGAACCGTGGGAACCGGCGGTTCCAACGATCATATTTTTGCGGTTCCAACGGGTGGCGAATCCCATGATTCTGATTGGGAATCGTGGAACCGCCGGTTCCAACGGTCATTTCGGCGATTTCGGTTCCAACGGTTTGCCCGATTGAACCGCTAAAACCCGGTTGAACCGCGGGGCCGTGCGACACGATTTAGTATGGTAGAGGGAACCGAACCGTGTAATACACGATTTCGATTCCGATTCTTCACGGTTCCGGTTTATCCGGTTCCGGTTCCAGTTCAAACCGCCGGTTCCGATTCCTTTGGGCAACTCTATATGTCGCCGCCGGAGACGGGATTTGTTCGTGTTTTAAAAGCACTCTTAGGTCCAAATTACTTTTTAAAAGACTCCCAAGTCCAAAAATAGGATAAAGTACCCACAATACCCTTCAAATTCCCCTAAATAATCAATCAGTCTCTCTTTCCCCCAAATCAACCGTCTCACTTTCTCTACTATATTCAAACCCCATCCCAAGTTTCTCTCTACTTCATCTAAGAAAGAACCGCCGCTGCCTCGTCACCACTGCGACGCTCTTGCTATTGCCAAAAAATCAATCCCCCAAATCGTGCCACCGTTTGCAGGCGTCGGCGGCGTGCAAACCATCGTCGCGCCCCCGCCCCGTTCACGTTCTTACGGCGACGCCGAATTCAAAGTGTGAAGACGGTGCCACAAACGATCTGAACAGATGAAGGCAACGCAGCAGTGTCGCCGCCGGAGACGGATTTGTTCGCGTTTTGATTTTTTTTTTTTTTTTTTCTTTCAAATTTTCTGGTATCGATTACGATCTATTCTTGGTTCCGCTGCCATGAATCTAATTCGCTTTTTTTTTTTTTTGAGAAGTCAAGGCAATGAGGAAGAGATTCTTCCAGCAATGGCAATGAGGTATTTTATTTAATGTTTTTGGAAATGAAGAACAGTGATCTGTTATTTTTATGTGACACTAACAACTCTTATTTTAGTTAATTTTTTACTTCGAGATCTGTTATTTTTGTGGTTTGTTCAGATTAAAAGGGGTTTCTGGAATCTGATTTGATTGAACTTGGTTTTTGAGCAGGGAGTGTGTTGAGTGCATCTTTAAGGCGGTGGCGCGGCAGCCGGAGACGAAGCCGATTTTGAACCCAGAAACCACCGCCCAAACCCAGATTCAAAAAGAGGTCGGATCCGATTTGGCATGAATTTTTGAAGTTTTATACAAATTTGAAAATTCGATTTGGAAAATTTTGAGGTGGGTGTTTGAAGATTTATACCAATTTTGCAGTAAAAATGTGGATCCAGTGATTAGTTTCATCATTATTGTTAATGTTACTGATTTATAGATGCTATTTGAATTTTTACAAGGGAATTTTTTCTTGACCGACTGGGATGATATGTATTTTGTTGAAATGCATAGTTTTTTTGTTGGGTTGCAATTTGCTTTAAATTTGATTTTGGAGATGGAGGGTGAGTATTTGGAACCCAAGATGCACATGTTCATAAATTCATGAACTAATGCACATTTGGATATCAGATTCGCTAAGTTCGTGGTGGAGGAGCATTCGAGTTATAGTGCTGAGTCAACCGAGTCGCTGAATTGGAGATGCACAGCTTCATCAATTGATGAACTTGTCTATGAATTAGATGAACCTGTGCATGATTTCTATGCATATGTGCATGTCGAAAGGAGGACAAAAATATGTAATTTTTAGATTTTTAAATATGTAAATTTCTGTAATTTTTTATTTTTTGATATGAAAATTTTGAAGTGTAATTTTTTTTTTATTGAACTTTTGTGAATGTATGTTTAACATAAAATTTATATTTCTTTGCACCAACAATTTCAAAGCATGTTTCAAAATGAGAGTGGAAAAAATGTTAAAGAAAAATAAAGAGAGAAAGGAAAACTGACTAACAAAAAATCTTGTACGAAAAGATGACTAACAAAAATAAGTAAATTGGGGGAAGAGGCTATGCAATTCCGGAAGATTTACTTTCTAAAACGTTTGTTGATATAAATCATATCAGTGATATTCATGAGCAAAATTTGGTCATATTTTGACTAAGTTTGAGTATTTAGTAATTTTGCGGAGTCCACGATATTCGTATTTTCCGGAGTCCACAATTTTCATAATAATGCTGGAAAGAAGTTGTATAAGTATCACAAATTTGATTTTCGTGCAAATTTGGTCATTATTATAATATACGACTCATTTTGGTCATGCAAATAGTGTTACCTGATCAAATTCTACTATCATGCAATTCAAGGCATTATGAGTGTATTTAGCAATTTTTACATGAATATATTAAAAAAAAAATGCATCTTTTTATAAATTAATGAACATATTCATAACTAAAACTAAGGTAATCATCTTTAAAAACACAAATAAAAAAACCACCATACCATTCACTTTCACCAAAAACTAAAAACACAAAAAATTCAATCTTACAATTTTATTTGCATTCCAGTTGACACATTCACATAATTTTATACTACTAAATCAAAAAATTAAATATCTACTTCTAATTATATATCTACTTCTTCACTTTGACATGAATAGGTTCATGCACATATGCATTAAATAGATGAACTTATGCATCTCAAAATTTCAGATCCAAATCCGAAATCACCATCCTCCATCTCCATCCTCAATCTCCAAAAAGTAATCTAGATCCTCTATCCTCCCTGTAAAAAAATCAACAATTTCATCAAATTCAAGCAATTCGAATATCAATAAAATTTTACAAAAATGAAACAGATATGTAAAATCTCAAATCCCATTAAGAACAACTTCAAAATCTGTAAATCAACTTCAAGATCCATAAATATACAACTTCAGAAATAAAAATCCACAAGTCACACAAGTCAAAAATCAACAATCTCAAATACAACACCAAAATAGAAGATCCATAATAAAAAAAAAAAAACACGAAAACAGATCGGCGCAGTAGGCAGCAGTCGCGGGGAGAAGGTGAGACAGATCGGCACGGGGGCCATCGTCTTCACCGATTCGACGATGAAGGATAGGCGGCGACGCGAGTGGTGGGGTGGTGGGGTGGCGCCTGGTTTGATTTTGACGAAAATAACATGAACCAAAACAAAGGGTTTTTCTTACCTTTTTTTGCGATTCAACTTCACAAAATCGAGATTGCTTTAAGAATTCCCCCTTCTGCAAGCCGGGATTGATTTTCCACCACAAATCAACCGCTCAAAATCGAAAATCGCCGTCTTCTTTACTCGTTTTGTTCTTTCTCTGGTATTTTCTCTCTCTATTTTCTTTTGGGTTTGTGATTTTGGGAAATGGATCTGGTGCTGTACAGTACCATGCTGTGCACACACACACACACCATTGGATCATACACGCACACACACACCCGTGCAGGTGTGTGTGATACAATGGTGGGGAGGGTGCACAACACCCTCATGTACAACAGGGAATCCCTCCCCGTGATTTTGTGGTGGTTTTTGTTTTTGGTTTGAGAAATAATGGCGTGAAGATGGAGTGTTGCAGAAGGCGTGTATTGGGAATAGAGAAGCTGTCAAATTTGAAACAGGAATGGTGCAGGCGGTATGATATGAAGGGTAACAAAGTCATTCTACTACTCAATTTGGACCTACTAGTATTAGTTCAAATTCTATGGACCTAATAGTTATAGTAGGGACCAAAATGGACCCCTAAGTTTTTCACCGGTTCGGTTATTAACACCCCCAACATTAGGAAATACCCCCACAAAAACTATGAATTACCCATTTTATCCTCCACAAAAAATCTGAGCCGTCCACCGCCGTCGCAGACATCGCCGTCCCCCGCTGCCCCAATCCCTATCTCTCCCCATTTCTTCAACCTTGTTAGTCTTCCCCAAATTCCAACTCTGTTCCAAATAATCATTTTTTCGTTCATCAATTCTTGTCATCAACCGAAAACAATGCCCCCAGCTACAACCCCGGCGCCCCGCCCCTGTTCCCCTCCCCTCGCCCCACATTTTCTTCTTTCAAGCATATGTCTTCTTCTTCTGCTAGATTAAGTTTTGTCCTCATTTTTTGGTCTTTAATATATTTTCACAGATTTATTCTGCAATGGTATTCTTTTGTTTTGCAATTTTTACAAATTTTTGGTGTTTTTATTTTGCATTTTTTTACAAATTTTTGGTGTTTTTATTCTGCAATTTTTACAGATTTTCCAGCGATTCTTGTGTTCTTTAGTGGCCAAAATAAATGAATAGATTTTTATAAATGATTTTATTTGATTTTCAAATGTGGAAGACGAATGGTGGAGGCGTGGCGGCGCTGCGAGGGGCGGCGACGGAAGCAGATTCGCAGTTGAATTCGAGAAGCCCATACTGCCTTTTATGTAGGGTTTTTATGGGAAGAGAAAGAGAGAAGGATGAGGAGGATGAGGGTATATTTGGTAGTTTACTAATTGAGAGGGTGTATTTATTAATTATGGGGGTGCTAATAACCGGACCCTTTTCACTCAGTATCTTAACATAGTAAATTGGAGTGGAAAGTCGCTGACTCTTAAAAAAGCTTATGAGCATAATATAATATAATTTGAATGGGTGCGTTATTAAATTCTAGGTCCAACACATGTTGCACAATCTGGACCCGGTAAGCAGAAAGCACTGCATGACAAATGTATAATTAAAATAAATTAAAACATGCATATTGGCATATATTAATTATAGTATCATAATTATTGCGTCATCTGTCATGCGTAAGCCATCTGACGTCATGTATACGTCTTCACTCGTAAGCATCACCCAGCTGTCCACCTATGACTAATCAAACACACATTTCGCACCATAAATATCTAGCCCCCACATTAATATTTCATAATTCAACAAATATTTCTAAGCTATTTTCATATTCTCAAACGTCAATTGATAATTCAATGAAGAGCAAGAACCGCATTGCACCTAATTGCAGAGAAGATGGTGAAGATGAGGAAAAGATGGAGACGTTCTTCGCAATCGTGAAGGACTTCAGGAATAAACTGCACCAACTGCAGGGAAACAACAATAGTAATAAGAGAAAGAGGAGCGGCGGCGGCGGTTGGGCTCCGGTTTTCCGGCTGGAAGATTTCACGTCGGAGATCGAGTTCAAGAAACACGTGCCAAATCCTTGTGATAATTTTGTAAATCAGGATGGCAAACCTCTTCACAATTTTAAACTATGATTTTGAAATGTATATATATTTACTCGGGCGACGAGATTATGATCAAATGAAATTAGCTAGGTACTGCTGATTTTGTTGTTTTTTTGTCAATTAAGTCATGCATTTTTCTTTTCAAATATCAATACTCTCCTTAAAAACTGCTGAAATCATTTATAAAATGTGTTTAAGGCTCTTAAATTGAACTGAGAAAAAAAAAACTACTATATTATGAGAGGAGGTTTGTGGATTGTATCTATGAATCTCTTACAAATTTTTTGCTAGAACAAAATGGGATTTACGTGTATCTTGATTTTTATTTTATTTTTTAGTGTTGCTGGGCTCTTATTTTAAAAGTTCAGATGGGCCCAAAATTAATTCTACGTCTAAAAAATGTTAGGATTTAAATTGTAATTATAGAAAAATTTAGAGAAAATGAAATTAAATAACACAGTTTTGGTTACTCAGTTCATCAGGAATGACTATGTCTGGGGCACTATGAAGACAGAAGATTTACTAATATTTTCGTTGATAACAAATACAATGAATAAGATGAGTATTTATAAGCAAAACTAAGTCAAAACTCTAAAGGTCCATTCTTATCGAATTTGCCAAAAAATATCAATTCTAGTCGAATCTACTAAAAAAGGATCATTATGATCGAATAAGTTGGATCGCTAAGAAACTGAGACGTGAAGCAATCGATCAGACTCCATAACTCAACAAAAAATAATTGGGATAACAGTTGAAACTACTAGCTTAGAGGTTGGCAGTGGGGTAGGAATTCCAGTTCCCACGAGGATCAACCCCAAAAGAGATGAGGAATCCCTGGTCTTTTTCCCTATGGAGTCAAATTAAAATGGGGGCTTATTCGATATAATAGAAACTAAAATATAGTACATATTTAATCTACACGTACATATTTATTTGGCCTCAATGTTAAAGATAAAGAGTGTAGATGTTTTAATAAAGTTTAGGTGAGGGCTTATTTGATTTTAAAGTTAAAATTAGATGTACAAAAGAAAAGGTTAAGGGTCTATGTATAAAATTAGATGCTTATTTGACAATTTTTTCATTAGTATGTCTAGTGTGAAAATTTTCATGTATGAAAATCTATAAAATTACCTTAAATCAACCATCTACACTCTAAACACTAAATAATGATTTATGATCTATTCGGGCCGGGTGAACCATGAACCACTTGGGCCGAGTGAACTATGAATCACTCAATTTTATCTTACCTTCACCAATTACAGAATTTGGTTGTAAATTAAAGTTTTTTCATGTATGAAAATTTTTATACTAGACTTTGTTTTTTTCCATATACTAGTATTTGTGTGAAGATGGAAAAGTATATATATAGGATGGATAGAAAAAACCAAGTTGCAGCCTCCACAAGTAGGGTAGACTAGAGAGTTGTTTTGTAATATGGTTACAGATTATAAATATGGCTCATGATTGTTCAACGTGTTTCATGCGGGCAAAACTACAGTATATACGTTATTGTTAGTTATTCAGCTTTTGATTAGTATCATTTAATCGATTTTAATTTATTTTGTCCTTCTCATATCAAGAGTTGTTTTAGAAAATTAATTTGTATAAAATGAAGGAATATAAAATTCTACTCCTATTTATTTTCAATTAAATTAAACAGATTGAAAGAGGGTGGAAATTTTTAAGGTTGACAGAAGGAGATATATTCATCATTAAACAGAAATCTTTTAAAGATGCACATGGAGTAGATGACTCCCATACTTTATCTTTCTAGGATATATTGGTCTATTCGCTATTCCTGCTACTTTAGAACTAAGGGCACACGCTCTGAGTTGGTAGTGCCATGGCACATAATGAGATCACAACAACAATTCATTTGAAAACAAAAATTTTACCTTTTATGAGAAGACAAAAATTAATTTCACAGAGAACTATATTTTTTAAATATCAATATTAAGTACAAAATGTATTACTATTATGCATAAAATTATTACAATTATATCACTACAAAATAGTGAGCATTTAAAGAGAAATTTAACGAGAGATTTAAAGAGGAAATCTGATTTGGGGAGGGAAATAATCCCTCTTCAAACTGCTCGCCGAGAACTGATTAACGAGATAAAAATTGAGCCCTCGCTAAAAAGCAAGGGATTTATTGAGGCTTGACATTAGGTCAGAATTAACGTGGGACATCAGACCTTCACCTGGGCACTCGTTATTAACAAGGTTGGTATGTGGGTCCTTTGGTAATTAACGAGGGTCATTCCTTCACAGACACAGTAACCTTTTCTTCAACAGGGTGATAAACCTTTTGTTTCAACGCCTTCTTGAGTTCTTCACAGTAACTCTCTAAATACTCCAATTTCTGATTCATTTCCCACAAACACGACTTCATTTTCGAGACTTCATTCAACGAGGTATCTCGTCTCTCATTCGCTTCGATTACCTCTCTTTTAAGCATGTCAACGGATACTATACCCAAATCCTTAAGCATTTGAGACACTTCCTCACATTGGGGTGACCCCTCGTTTGTGTTCTTCTTTTTTAGCTTCGGAAACAGCTACGATAAATTGAGACCCTTGTTTCTCAGTTGCAAATGGAGAGACGAGTGTGAATTGGTCAACGGGACGACCATGTTCAACTGCCTTACGTTTTTCAGGCTATCGGAGTCGCTACTTATTACAGCAGGCCTACATTTGTTGCAAGAGGAAGCTGAGCTCAAATCCCCCATGTTGTTTCTTCTCGATTTGGAGTAACGATCGGGCCCTAGTGATAGTAGATTGGCGTCGGAGGGCGGAGGCAGCGGCGACTGCATTGCTTCCGCTTCTTATGTGTGTTTGAGTAGAAATAAAATGAGAAATAGGAGTGACGGTGGGGATATATGTGTGTTTGGCGAGGGCATTAACAAGGGGGAGAGCCCTCGCCAAGTCATAAATTTTCCCACGCTGACCGGTGTGCATATCGACTTTGAATTTCAAATTGCCAAGAGGGCGTAGCCCTCATGATCAAACCAACAGAATTTGCCGAGGGCTGGTATCCCTCGTGAAATGTCAACAAAAGTTGGCTAGGGGGTGCCTGCTCTCGTTAAATTTCAGTTAGAATTTGCCGAGGGTCTTTATCCCTCATGAAACTGTCAAATAAAGGTGCCGAGGGGGAGCGCACTTGGGAAATCTTTGACGAGGGATATTCCCTCGTTAAATCCCTCGTCCTTTTACGTGCACAATAATCCCTCGTTGATTCCCTCATTAAATCGTGTTCTTGTTAAAACCCTATGTAATGACGAGGGTTATAAATTCCCTCTTTAAGCTCCCTCTTTAAATCAACCTTTTTTTATAGTGTATGCACAAAAATTATCACGGTTTAAAAAATAAAGTATTTATTAAATATTAATATTTTTTTTACATAACAGTGATAATTTTTATGTATAACAGTAGTAAAATACATGTATAAATTTGGTTTACCCAAGTGTAACTCTTATGAGAATTATAATTATGGGATGGTAATATTTTAGTTATCATATCAACATTAATGTTTTGCAATGGAATAATATTTTACTTTTGATTTTTGTCGTGTAGTTTCCTAAAGACAAAAACTTGTATGCAATATTGCACGGTTATAAGATCCGTGCAATTTGCAACCCGATCCAATATATATATATATATATGGGTAAAAGCCCGTAAAACACTAAAAGTCTAAAACATTATCTGCTTCGCCCATCCCCAGCTCTAGACTCTCTTCGCCCTGGAGCCAAAATTCATAGCAAATCGGGCAGCGGCGCTTTCCAAAGTATACAAAGTGTTGCAGTTTTTGTGGATCTCCTTGTGTCTAGTCAGAAAATATTTCGGAGAAGAAGAGAAAAAAGAAAGACGGAAAGTAATAATTTATTCTTTGTTTTTTTTGTTGGTGAAGAAAGTGTTTATTGATTTTTGACTACTGAATCGAGTTTGTACTGGTTTTGTTCATGTAGTAACACTCTTTTGCTCATAGGGTAACACTCTTTTGTTCATATAGTAACACATCAAGTTGTTATGTAAATCTGTAATTTTGGATTTGGGAATTTTTTTTTCATTTGTTACGGTTTTGTTTATGCGTTTGTTTATCTTGATTTTTGTTCATGTAGTAACACTCTTTTCTTGATGATATTTTTTCGGCGTTTGTCTTTGGTTTTTGTTCATGTAGTAACACTCTTTTGCTCATAGGGTAACACTCTTTTGTTCATGTAAAGAACACATCAAGTTGTTATGTAAATCTGTAATTTTGGATTGGGAATTTCTTTTTTCATTTTGTTACGGTTTTTGTTTATGCGTTTGTCTTGATTTTTTGTTCATGTAGTAACACTCTTTTCTTGATGATATTTTTCGCGTTTGTACTGGTTTTTGTTCATGTAGTAACACTCTTTTGCTCATAGGGTAATACTCTTTTGTTCATGTAGTAACACATCAAGTTGTTATATAAATCTGTAATTTTGGACTGAGAATTTATTTTCCGTTTGTTCTAGTTTTGTTTATGCGTTTGTACTGGTTTTTGTTCATGTAATAATACTCTTTTGTTCATAGGGTAACACTCTTTTGTTCATGTAGTAACACATCAAGTTGTTATGTAAAAACCTGAAACCCGCCCGCGCCAGCCTCGACCCCCATACGACGACGACCCACAAAAATTTAGGAATTTTGCTTTATTTATTTATATCAGACGCACATAACACTAATAAACCAATATTTTTTTTTCTTTCCTAAACTTGTACTCCTACCACTTGATAGAAGTCTCACCATTCATGTATATCATTTTGTTGGGTCCACTTGGTATTCAATTACGAGTTAATTGCATGAAATCTTCTGGAGGTTTAAAAATGGCATGAAATCCTCAAATAACTTATAAAATTAAATAAATTTTCCCCTTTTAAAATAAATTAGTTAATGAGAATCAAAAAAAGAAAAAATTAACTAATAGTTTCATTTATTTTCTCTATTAATATTATCTTAGTTTAAAAAAAAATTAAAGTTTATTCTCCAAAAAAAAATTAAAATTAAGTCTTGAGATTATAATACAAAGAACATAATAAAAAATTATAAAAATACAAATATTTGTTAACTATTTTTTTTAAGAAGGGAGAATTCATTTAATTTTATAAATTTCAAGAGAGTTTTCGTCATTTGTTCCATTTTTAAATTATGAGAAATTTTTGCACAATATTTTTGAATCACGATAGGTTTCGTGTAATTAACCCATTAATTTTCTTATTTGCCAAATGGACCATAGACGGATATTTTAAAGAAAAATAACACGACCATGTGAGCCGATTTGATAGTGCCAGCCCAAAATAGTTTCCTGTACAATTTTCAAGTTATGGGCCTAAGTATCTATATGTGTGGGCCATACCAAGGCCTGGACTGGAGGTTATTCGCACCCCCATTATTAGATTAGTACACCCATCATCATATTAGTACACCTCCATAAACTTTCCGCATTACCCTTCTCCCCACGGGCGTTTACACCTCCAGAAAAACCCTATTTTTTAAATGGTTCTTCTCAAGTGTTTTTTTTCTTTTTCTATAATTATCTTGCAGATTTCTTAGGTTGGGGTTGATCGTGCAACAGGAAATGTGGAGATGGAAGGATGGATGGGTGGGTGCCGGCCGTTTGGAGATGGGTTGGGGGAGGAAGGGGCAGTAATTAGTGTTTAAATTTGAGGGGTAACACAGTCATTTTATTGGTAATTTTTTTTAATTAAAATTTTTAAAGGGTGTATTTACTAAAAATGGGGGTGCTAGCAACAAGCCAGCAAGATCCCATATTTGGTTGGTTAAATCCAAGTTTAAATCATGTACACAATTCGTTTTTCTTTCCTTCTTCTCATTGCGCCTGCTATTTTTTTCATGATAAAATTAAATTGCACTCGCGGTGCAATTCCTGCACAATCGTCTCACTCTTGTTAATTAGTATTGAATCTAGATTTTCACCGCCTCAAAACAACTCATAAGCACATATATAATTTAATAATGTATCAATAAATTAATTCCACCTCTCACTATAAATACGCACTTTTAAATGAGATGAAATTATTTTATGGTAATCAAAGCCAAAAGGTATAATTTTTTTATACAAATTATTAATAGGTGCAAACTAGATTGAATATATAGTCAAAATTGCATGTGTACCTAATAGTAAGATGTAATTTTAAAATATATCTATCAATAAGTCTCCTCACGCCCATGTACTGGGTTCGAAACCCGCTAAAAATTTCTCACTTATTAAATTATATACTTGATGAGTTTTCTCATATGACGAAGAGTATTCAGTCCACGAGTAAGGAAGAATGTTAGAAAAATAATATAAACAAATTAATTTCACACATCTCTACGAATTCGTACTTTTTTTCAAATGAATTTTGATGGTGAGAACCTGAGGTACCATCATTCACATTCATTCACACATTACCACATCAATTAAAATGACAAATACAAGGAATAATATTCATTATGATGAAGAAAGAAAATGGACTAAAGTTATAGTAGTAAATAAGTTGATCATGACATAGATTAGCAGCTATCATATGTATTATACCAACTGGAAGAAAAATTAAAAGCTGTCATAATTATTTGCTTGTATTGATAGAAAAGAAACCATCTCATCTCAGGACAGCCACCGACTTAATTAACCAGGTCATACACGAGCTGATTTTCTTTCTGAAAAAATTATATATCGTATGAATTGGAGTCGTTGACCGATCGAGTCAGCTATAGTTTACATATACACTCTACACTTAATTAATTCACTCCCAATTAATTTCTCCGAATACATTTATTTAATTCATTGGGTATATTTCAATCCAATCCCAGTAACTTTCCTGTAATCCGTTTTTCGTCAGCTACGAGTTCGGAAACCCATAATTTTAATCTATACGTGACTTGCGCATGACCGAAAATGACAAAAAATTTTATTTTCCAGCAAAAATTGGATCAAAATTGGATAATCAAGATAGTTAGAGTATCAAAATTGAATAGTTAATTTTTTTGAAACGAAAAACGGATTACAGAAAAATTATGGGACCAAAAAACTTTTTTTCTCCATTTGTGATGTATTAATTTATGTTTTTAATTTATCTGATTGTATATGAAATGTAATTTCAGATATGCGCATCATATTTTTTTGACCTCATATATGCATATTGCTTTAAGAGCTAATTAATAAAAAACATTTATGAAAAATTAATTTGAAATTTAAAATCTAACACTAATACACATTTGGGCTTGGACAACTGTTAAAATAGCCCTTAGAGAGCGGTTATAACAGTTGTCCAAGTAACAACTGTCCAAGCTTGAACAACTATTAAAAAACCGCTGTCCAAAAGATTGGGCTTGGACAGCGGTTTTCAACCGCATTGCAAGAGGGGGGCTTGGACAGCTGTTAATAACCGCTGTCTAACTTTTTTTTTAATAATTTCTTTTATTATGTTAGATAGACAGCGGTTATAAACCGCTGTCCAACATTTTTTTAAATTATTAATTTATATTTTAAAAATCATATAATAAAACCATAAACCAAAACTTATATATACGTCCAATACCATAAACCATAAACCATGAACCATAAACCAAAAATCCTATAATAAAATCATAAACGAAAACTTATTCCACATATACGTCCAATACCAAAACATCAAATAAATAAACATACACATCATGAAATAAATAAACATACACATCATAAACATAAGTCCAATACACCAAAAACATGAAATATATATTATCACAAATATATAATTTAATTACATGCTACCAAAATTTCAAACAACGATCACTCAATATCGTATGAATATAAGAATCGATTGTAAAGGTACCCCGTCCAATCGTTTTTCCATTTCTCCAGTCTTTTCTTAGAGTAAGACTTGAGCTCACGTTCATAGACAAACTGCAAACAACGAATCAATCAATATAGAATGAATTTTTATTCAATCAATAATAATTTAAATAAATCGATAAATTGACTTACATTGAGAGGAATGTTCGTTAGAGAACTGTAGATTATATCTTCAATAAAGCAACACACAAAATGTCCACAATGTTCATTATCTCGTTCCCTCGGAACCTGTTGATTAACAATTATAATCATGTATTACAATTATGATTTCTTTCTATTAATTTGATAATTTACTAAATTAAATTTACCTTAATGTTAATCCAGTTCACTTTATTTAACTTAGATCTTGAACCTTGACTCTGAAGGCGACTCCGATACATCGTCATCACACTATTATTATTATAATTAAAAAATAAAAATAGATTAAATATGCATAATTTTAAAAGTAAAACAAATCATTATATAGAATATTAAAAATGAACTTACGCTTCCATATATGAAACGAGATCCGGGCGATTTGAATAAACTTCATCCTGAGCTGGGTCCATAAAATACACACTTAATGTATTCATGTGTATGGCGACCAACACCCAATGGTTCCTATATTATATTGAGAATATTAAAATTAACTGCAAATTTAGCATATATATGTGCAAATATTATAAACATGAATACAAATTTTAACGAAATGTTTATCACTCACCCCACATTTGTTGGCCAAAAAATGAGATGATCGCTCCCAGTTTGATTCAGCATATGATTAACTAACCCATCCATGGTCTGTACCCTATCACCAATATGCAAGACACTTGGGGGGAGATGAAGGAATACATTCCACTTGCTCGGACATCTCTGGAGAGATATACCTCACCCAAATATCTTTAACCAACATATATACGCTAATTAATATTTAAAAAGAAAATTAAACTATATATACAGAAAGTGAATATTGAGAATTAATAAACACATACCTGAGGTAAATGGCTATGGTGGTTGCACTCAACCACTCGTCATTCAAGACTTCTCGCACATGTTCCTCACTGACGAATTCTTGGAAAGTATTCTGATGAAAGTGAGCAAGCATGGGAACTGTGACGATCTCGAAAGCATTAGACGATATCATCCGGTGCACCCTAGACTGTACATAATCATCGTGATCTAAGTCTCCAGTCATGGGATAACCAAGTCTGAGCACAGTGGAGTCCCTCGTTCTCCCCCTCTGACTGTCTACGACACCCCTCGATTTCTCTTTGGCCTTTTGTGGTGATTTCTTCCGAGGCATTTGTGGTGTCGGCAGATTCTACAATTAATTTGCAATATTATTTAGAACCACAAATAAGAAAATAAACTTTAATAACATATATTTTACTCTCATGGTGCTAGAGACCAAGTTGCTCGGCCATTCGATGAAGTGCCCGACCATTTGTTCCGATCAGGTTTCATCGATTGGTTTTGGCACATTGAATCCTCTTGTCCGACACGGGTACATCGAGTGTGACCCTCACGAAACCAGGAGTGATGGGATGACCATGAATCATTCCATGGGAGCTGCGGTAACGTTCTGTGGCCACCAACCGCCGGGATCCTCCAAATAAAGGTAAAAAAAGGTCGTTGGTCATTCGAATAAGATATTTAGTTAGAAAATTTTAATACACTAGTCTTTAATTAAAACAAATGTAAGACATGCATATCCGATACACGAGAGACGTTTTTGAAGTGCCTCAATAAAGTCGTCCCTAGGGTTAGTTGAAAAACATAGCATTAGCGACACTATGTTCCTGACTTGCTCCACTCGGCGACATTCCGTGGCTCGTTCTTCTTCGGACCTCAAACGTTCCACATCTTTAGACAACTTGGCAACCTGTTCGTTAGTATACCCACCATATTCATGGCTTGAAGAGCGGTGCCATCGCTAACGATGTCTTCATCACGCCATATCCGACACTCGAGGCGGTAGGGATGCTCTCGGCGACCTATAGCGAATCCAAACAGATCATCGGGGTACGATAATGCGGATGTCGTCAAGGCGTCATGGTGCGAGATAGACGCCTCGAATCACAAAAACAAAAGATTATTATTTAATTATTTGTTTATAAATAATAGTTTGTAATTGAAAGATAAATTAATAGATAGATTACCGCTTCTTCGATGATGCGCTGTGCACTGGGATCGTGAATATTCCCGTCTCGACCCTTTCTCGTAGTCTGAAATAAGTCGAAACGGGTAACAATAAGCTCACTCTCTCCAGCTTTTCTTCTCTCTTCTTTCTACGATAATGATGAACGTGTCCCTTTATTAGATATATTAAAAGTGAATATATAAAAAAAATTAAAAGTTAGGATTTTGATATCACCATATTTTATCTTATTCGTGCATAACCTTTGTTCGATCCACGATATCGCGCCTCCATCGACTTGGCTTGATCATGATTTTTATTACTTCGATTCTACAGTATAATAGAAATATGATAAACACTGAAAAACTTAGGGCATTAGAAATTGAGGAAATGATATTGATCAATTTTACCTGGAAATCATCCTTCATATCTCTGCTCACAAACTCCTCCCAGTATGGAGCCACCATAGGGCTATTCTGATACGCCGGAGGCGGACTAGCCGAGTAAAGACCAGTTTCCGGATCTCGTGTGTTACTTATCAACCAAGTCCGAAAATTCTTGGCCATTACTCCAGCTTGCGACAATATTTGCTTCTTCTTTGTGTGGTCAAGACCGTTGAATGTAGTCTATACGCATATAACATAACAATTTAGTAAATTTAAGGGTCATACTACAACTTTCAATAAATATATAATTAACATACCGTAAGTTCGTCCCATAATCTTTCCTTCAAAGGAGCCAGTTTGGGGCTATGCCAGTCCTTGGCTGGCAGCACGATAGGGATCACGCTCCTGACTGCAGCTCCAATGTAGAAGGACAACGACTCACTCTCTTTTCCTATTGCCTGTCCAAACTCATTGAACGATAACTGCAATAACATAGTATTTAATTAGGTTCAACGATCAATCAATATATTTATCGATTTCAAACTGTTCAATTGTAATAAAATTAACTGAAGTGTTTTCCCCTTGCTACGAGCTCTCTTAATAGATGACATGGTGACTATACCCCGAGTGCGCTTCTCCCCGGAGCTGCTAGTGGTGGTGGGAGCATTAGTGTCACACTCTCTCAAGTCATCAGGATGTTGTCGATCATATGCACCATGATCATATGAGCCATGATCTCCATCAGAATATCCATCATCATCTCCATCATCTCCGGGATATGGCAAACGAGACATGATCCTGTAAAGCAGAAGAAACAACATTTAATAAAGCAGAAGAAACAACATTCAATAAAGTTGTACATTTCTTTTTAGCACTTGTTTTTCTTTTTCATTTTTTGGTTGACTTTTCTCTTTCATGACCATAAATTAACACTAATTTATGCTTAAATCCTCACACAAGCATATTATCAAACACCTTGAGTGCATCAAACACCAATATATATACAACAATATACATATACCAATACATACAACATGATATATATACACCAATATACATGATATACATATATACACCAATATACATACACCATACATACAATTAAACAAAGCCACTAACAACAATTAAACAAAGCCACACAATATATATATATAAACAATTAACAATATATAAACCAAGCATCAATTGTTCATCTAACAACAATTAATCCTAACAAATTAGCTAATTAATCAAACCAAACACAATTATATAAACATTTAATCCTAATATATATATACATACTAATATATATATATATATATACACAATATTAATTCAATATATATATATATATATATATATATATATAATATATATATATATATATAGAAAAGAAAAATTACCTATGGAAGGAGAAAGCTAGGCGGCGGCGGCGGTAGGGGAGCTTGGCAACAAGGCGGCGACGACGGATGGTTCGATTTGGGGGAGAGGGAGGAGGAGGCTAGGGCTTCTGGTTCGCAATTTGGAGCTAATGGGAAGGCGTCGGCGGCGGTGGAAGGGGAGAACGCGCGGAGGAGTTCGATTTTGGGTAGAGGAAGGAGGCCGGGCTTCGATATCAGCTGCAGGTTTAATTCACGATTTGGGGAAAAATTTCCTTTGGTTCGCGATTTGGGTGTATATATATTAATTATCCGACCTCTTGGATACGGTTCGAACATTGTCCAAACTATCTTTCTTGGACAGCGGTTCAAAACCGCTGTCTAAAATATTTGCATAGCGGTTCTAAACTGCTTTCTAAGTGTTGTACTTGGACAACGGTTTTGAACCGTTGTCTATTTTTTTATTTATTTTTAATTAAAACCGCTCTCCAAGCTGTAGCTTGGAGAGCTGTTTGAAAAAATGGTTGTCCAAATGCAGCTGTGCAAGCTTAAATGTGTAGTAGTTTAATAAAAATGTAGGTATACAAATTTTCATGATTATATAATTACCAACATACAATAATTATTTCACATTCCAAAAATTACCAAGCTTATAAAATTAAGGGATTATATATATTTTTTTTATAGTTCAATAACTTATTACGATTTTGAAATTTATCCCGATAGTTTTTGACTTTTTGAATTTGATCCTATAAGTTTGCAACGGTTTTGAAATTGATCATTTTTACTTGTTATTGAAGGTCACATTCAAGTCAAGGTCATATGAAGTAAAACTATTGTGTCAGATTCAAAAAGTCAAATAATTGCAAACTTATAAGACCATATTCTAAAAAGTATAAAAAGGTAACTTGATTGAAAAATATTAGTAAATACTGCACCAGCTGGCAGCTGCACTGCACCGTTTGTCGTCTGTCGACAATTGGTGCACCGAAGTGTTACTTGTACGTCGACAATCTATTTTTGGCGAAATAGGCCAAAGTTCATAATTCCTGTCACCTGATCATCTTGGTCTCCTTCAATTGATGTATTTTGGGGGTTTTCATTTCATGTATAAAAGCAAACAAAGATTTAGTCATGATTAAAAAGGAAAGGGTCTCCCACTTGCAAAGTCAATGCTAGAAAACCACAACATTGTCTTTGGAAACCCCACGATTCTCGCGTTTGTAATCGAACAACGTTTTGGCATGCATTTCTCACCTCTGCTTTTGTTTATGGGTCTACTGTTTTACAGCATATATAGCTTCTTTCCTCTTTTGTCATATGTTTGACACAGATGTGTAAATGATTGATGTTGATCCTCATCTGATTGCTCTCAACTTATCTCATAAAGACAATTAATTAATGATCATAGAATTAATAGGAGTTGCATGTGTTCATGAAGCCTATTTATTAGGGTTTAATTCAATGATTCCAATTCAGCCATACATATTGTTTGAGGTTTTTATGTCCGGAAAATGATATAAACGTATTAATTCCACGTCTCTCTGTAAGATGGGATATAATCATTTAATGATATCGGAGCTTTTGGCTCACACCCAGATGGCCAGATCCTTGGCTCTATTCCCGCAAAAAGCCAAAAAATCAGCACTCATGTTAAATTGTGCACTCGTCGGGTCTCCTACCACAAACAGTGTAAAGTTAAGAATTCGGTCCACGAATGGGAAGAATATTAAAAAAGTAATAGAAATGAGTTAATCAATTACATCTATATATTTGTAAGTTTGAATTTTTAGATGATATGAAACTATTTCAATTTATATTGTTATCGTGCAGTATTTTATGTATGTCAGTTGCATGGACAACATGTGCAATTTTGAATTTTTTTAGTGGATTATAGGAAGAAAATAATCAAAACTATTAATTCATATAAAGAAGATCATTAATTAGTTCATATAGATGTTTAAACACTCGTGTTGATGATATGCAGGCTTGGTGAAGATTAGACTACCATTTAGGTGAGAGTTTAAATCACAAATGATCATATAATTTTGACCTCAAATAAGATTTAGTCTCATAAATTTTTTTTATTGTCAATTTAGTTTCAATAACTTTGATAATGTTCAATTTTAGTTGCAAATAACTCGGAATTATGTCATTTTTCCATTTAAGTTTGGAGCTTTTTGACGGATGTTGTGACTGGGTTGCTACGTGTATATTTTTTTTTAACAGCTGTAATTTCAAACATATAATTAAACTTTTAAAAAAAATACTTAAAATTAGAACACAATTGACAACAAGAATTAGTCAAACACACTTAAAAATACACGTAACAGTCCAGTCACAACATCCGCCGAAAAGCCCCAAATTGAAATGGCAAAACGACGTTGTTTCAACCGATTAGAGACTAAAATTCACTAATACAGATTTAGGCTTAGAGAGCTGTTAAAAATGAGCTTGGAGAGCGGTTATAACAGCTCTCCAAGTAACAGCTGTCCAAGATATTGCACTTGTAGAGTGGTTTTTAACCGCATTGACCTAAGAAAGCGGTTGTTAACCGCATTCCAAGCGATTAAGCTAAGACAGCGGTTCACAACCGCTGTCTAACCCTTTTTTTTAATTTTTATGTATATATAAATACACTTGGACAACGGTTTTTAACCGCTGTCCAATATATATATATTTTTTTATTTTAATTTATATTTTTAAAATCCTGTTTATATAAAACCAAAACCAAAACTAAAAACCAAATTTTACACCACACGATAATTAATTGTCCAATACCAAAAAATCAAATAAATTAATAAATTAATGCATACACATCATGAAATAAATATTAATCGTTCAATACAACAAATTAAAACATGCATATCAATACAAATATACATATAAGTAATATGCTATCAAAAGTTATCCCAATCTATCTATAATTATACAAGAATCGATTGTAAAGGTACCCTGTCCAATCCATTTTCCATTTGTTCATTCTTTGTTTGGAGTAAGACTCTACCGGACGATCATAGATAAATTGCAAACAACGATCAATTAATCAATATAGTTAGATATATAGTATGAATTTTTATTCAATTAATAATAATTTAAATAAATCGATAAATTGACTTACGTTGATAGGAACCGCGGTTTGAGAAGCGCATATTATATCTTCAATATAACAACACACAAAATGTCCACAGTGGTCACTATCTCGTTGCCTCGGTACCTGTTGATTAGCAATATAATCACGTATTACAATTATAATTATTTTATATTAATTTGATAATTTAATAAATTATATTTACCTTAACATTATTCCAGCTCACTTTATTGAATTTAGCTCTTGAGTCTTGATTAGGAAGGCGACTCCGATACATCGTCATGACACTATTATTATTAGAATTAAAATATAAAGTTAGATTAAATATGCATAATTTTAATAAGTAAAACAAATCATTATATTATAATATTAAAGATGAACTTACGCTTCCATGTACGAAGTAAGATCAGGTCGATTTGAAGCCAACCCATTCGCAACTGGATCCATAAAATACACACTTAATGTGATCATATTTATGGCGACCAACACCCAATGATTCCTATATTATATTAAGAATATTAAAATTAACTGTAAATTTAGCATATGTGCAAATATCATATATATTATGAATATAAATTTTAACGAAATGTTTATTGTACTCACCCCACATTTGTTGGCCAAAAAATGAGATGATCTCTGTCAGTATAACTCAGCATATGAGAAACTAACCACTCCATGGTCGTTGCCCTATCTCCCATTGAGCAAGACACTTGGGGGGAGACGAAGGAATACATTCCACATGCTCGAAGATCTCTGGAGACATATACCTCAACCAAATATCTTTAACCAACACATATACGCTAATTAATATTTAATTTGAAAAGTAAACTATATATAAAGTAAATACTGAGAATTAATTAGTAAACACATACCTGAGGTATAAGGCTATGCTTGTTGCACTCAACCACTGGTCATTCACGACTTCGATCACATGCTCCCGAGCGATGTATTCTTCAATAGAATTTCGATGAAAGTAAGCATTCATAGGAACTGTGATCATATCGAAGTCAGAGGACTCCACTATCACTTGCACCGTATTCTGTACGGTGTAGTCGTGATCTAAGTCTCCAGGCAAGGGATAACCAAGTCTGCGATCACCAATAGTGGAGTCCCTCGTTATCTCCCTCTGACTGACTGCGACACCCTTTGATTTCTGTTTAGGCTTTTGTGGTGTCGACAGTTTCTACAATCAATTTGTAACATTATTTAGAACGATAAATAAGATAATGAACTTTAATAACATATATTAAATTTACCTTTATGATTAGAGAGACCAAGTTGGTCGGCCATTCGATGAAGTGCCCCATTTGTTCGACGGTGATGACAACTTCATCAATTGGTTTAGGCACCGGTGAATCCTCTTCTCCGATTATGGGTACATCGAGTGTGACCCTCACGAAACCAGGAGTGATGGGACTACCATGAATAACTCCATCGGAGTTATTGAGCAACGTTCATGTAGCCACCAACCGAGTAGGATTCTCCAAATAAAGGTAGCATGAGGTCGGTGACTGTTCGAATAAGATATTTAGTTAGAAAATTTTAATATATATACTAGTCTTTAATTAAAATAAATGTGATACACATCTGATACCTGCGGGACGTCGTTTCGAAGTGCCTCAATAAAATCATCCCTAGCATTAGCCGAAAACATAGCATCAACGACACTATTTTCACAGCTTGCTCCACTAGAGGACATTCCGTGATGTGAGCGTCTCTCGGACCTCATCTGTTCCAACTCTTTAGCCATCTGGGCAACCTGTTCCGAAAGTATACCCACCATATTCATGGCTTGAAGACCAGGTAACATGACCAATGATGACTTTGTGACGCCATATCCAACACTCCGTAAGCAGTCGGGATGCCCTGACGACCTAAAAGCCCATCCAAGTAGATCATCCAGACCGAAAAAAAAGCGGATGTCTTCGCAAGGTCATGGTGCGAGATAAACGCTCCTGAATTACAAAAGATTATTATTTAATCATTTGTTTAGAAATAATAGTTTGTAATTCAAAGACAAATTAATGGATAGCTTACCCCTTCTTCGATTATATTTGTGTAATCGAATCGAGAATATTTAAAAATCTCGAGCCTTTCGGTAGTTTGAAATAACTCAAACGGGTAACAACAGTGACTCTCTCTCAAATTTTTTTTTTTTTCTTCTTTCTCACGATAGTCATTAACGTGTCCCCTTATTAGATATATTAAAAGTAAATATATAAACAAAATAAAATGTTAGGATTTTGATCTCACCAGATTTTCTCTTATGCGTGCATAACCTTTGTTCGAGCCACGATATCGCGCCTCCATCGATTTGGCCTGTTTGCAATTTTTCTCGCTTCGTAGCTACAATATAATAGAAATACGATAAACACTGAAAATCATAGGGCATTAAATGATATTTATCAATTTTACCTGGAACTCATCATCCATAGATCGTCGCACAAACTCTTCCCAGTATGGGGCCACCGACGGTAATTTCGATCGCCTCGGCCCGGCGGACTAGCCGAGTAAAGACCAAGATCCGGATCTCGTGTTTAACTTCTCACCAAGCCCGAAAAATTCTTGGCCAATACTCCAAACCATGACAAAGATTTGCTTCTTCTTTGAATGATCAAGGCCGAGAAATGTACTCTGTACGCATATAACATAACAATGTAGTAAATTTAGTAATCATACAACAACTTTCAATAAGCATATATATAATTAATATACCGAAAGTTCATCCCATAATCTTTCTTTCAAAGAAGTGAGTTTGTCGCTACGCCAGTCCTTGGATGGCAGCACGATAAGGATTATACGCCTAACTGCAGCTCCAAGGTAGAAAGATAACGTCTCACTCTGTTTACCGATTGCCTGCCCATATTCATTGAATGATAACTGCAATAACATATTATTTAATTAGATTCAACGATCAATCATATAATTACAATTTCAACTGTTCAATTGTAATAAAATTACCTGCACTTGTTTCCCCTTGCTACGAGCCCTCTTAACAGAAGACATATTGACTATACCTCTACTGCGCTTATCCCTAGAGTTGCTAGTGGTGGGAGCAGAAGTGTCACCCTGATCCAAGTCATCAGTATGATGTCGATCATCATCACCATGATCTCCATCATAATCTCCACCATGATCTCCTAAATATACTCCATCATCATCTCCATCATCTCCGGGATGTGGCAGATAAGACATGATCCTGTAAAACAGAAAAACAACATTTAATAAACAAAAAACAAACAATATTTAAGGAAGCAGAAGAAATAACATTCAATAAAGCAAAAGAAACAACATTTAATAAAGCAGAAGCAAAAACAATCGATAAAAGTCATACATTTCTTTTTAGCACTTGTTTTCCTTTTTCGTTTTTTGGTTGACTTTTCTCGTTCATGACCATGAATGTTAACAAGATCCGGATTGTCATATTCATCCACATCGACAATTATTCTCTGGTACGGGCGTGAATTTGCAAGATCATCGAAAGAGGGTACAGAATGAGTGAAGTTCTGAAAATGATCATCGATAGTGTCAACATCTTCATCGACGTGGTCGCTAATCTGGTAATTAGTGTTAAATTTATTTGACAGAACCACGATGGACCATTTCTTATTAACTGGGTCGGGGACATAGAAAATTTATTGAGCTTGACTGGCCATTATGTAAGGGTCATTTATGTATCCAACATTCTTCAAATCAACGCGTACGAACCCAGATCTTTCAACTTGGACCCCGTTAGGGATCCTCACCCAACTGCACTCGAAGATTGGTTGTCGGTGAACAACATAGTCGAGTTCCCAAATGTTGACAATCTGTCCAAAGTAAGTAGTATTCGATTGATCCCCTGCAGTTGCAGTAATGGACACCACTATTCTGCATTGTACTTGTGGCATCATGATCTCTTGTATAAAATGTGTATCCGTTAATAAGATAACACTTGTACGAATACACATGTCTATCAGGCATTCTAGATAACCACTTAACTCTTTCATTCACTGATTCTTTATCCTGTGACAACATATTTGCTACATAACCATTGAACCAGTCAACAAACGTGCGATTGCGCTCAACTTCAATCAATGATCTATCTCTGGTGGGAAATGTCTCAACAAGTGCTTGGATGTGCAGGTCAATAAAAAGAAGCACGTCGACCGTGTTGTGAAGTACGCACAAGTGCATCCGTGTTAGTTCCTCCATACTAACACTTACAGATTGACCACCGGTAAGGCCTTCACCATCCATCCTATTGGTGTACCGAGTAATTGGAAGTCCAATTGCATCGACATTCGGAATGAATTCAGACCAGTACTCGACTACTTCTTCTACTAAATAGCGTTCTACAATGCATCCCTCCGGCCTTGACATATTCATCACATATCCTTTGAGCACTTTCATATATCTCTCTACACCATACATCCATCGCATATGAGCAGGGCCACACATCCTTGTCTCGTGTACCAAATGAACGGTTAGGTGAACCATTATATCAAAAAATGATGGAGGGAAATACATCTCAAGCTCACAGAGCGTCCCCACAATCTGTCTTTGAAAACCAAGCAATTTTCTAGGATCTATGACCTTGCTACTCATTGTCTTGAAGAACCAACATAACTTTGTTATGGTTATGCGCACATTTTCAGGCAAGATAGAACGTATTGCAATGGGCAAGAAAGTCTCCATGATGACATGATAGTCATGCGATTTCAGATTCACTAGTCTTACGCCATCATCTGATACAAGTCTCTGTAGGTTGGACGAATAACCCTCTGGAACTTTCACATCCTTTAGCGTCTGAAGTAACTCTTTTCTCTCATTCTTGGACAAGGTGTGTGCAGAAGAGGTAAGAACGGTTGACCCCTTTCTCTAGGTACAGGTTTTAATTCTGCTCTTATTCCCATATCAATCATATCCATTCTTGCATTGTAACCATCCTTGTACTTCTTATCAGCTAGGAGAGTGTTGAGCAAGCTGGCACAAACATTCTTCTCAACGTGCATTAGATCAATGAAGTGTCTAACATACAACTCTTTCCAATAGGGCAATTGAAAGAAAATTGATTCCTTCTTCCAACCGCTAGTGGGGACACTCTTTTGTGAAGATCTTTCCGTACTGTGTGTCGATATTCTTCATCTCATTCAATACATCCGAACCTGACAATAAACGTGGTGCTTCACCTGTCTCGATTGTGCCATCGAATGCATCAACCATTGTTCTGTACTTATGTGTTGGGTCCAACCACCTCCTATGTCCTATATAAACGGTCTTCCTACAATGACTCAATCGAATGTGATGTGTCTTCTTGGTACAACAAGGACATGCATCGGCCCCCTTCACACTATATCCAGATAGATTCCCGTAAGCGGGAAAGTCATTGATAGTTCCAAACAACATGGCCTTCAACTTGAAATTCTCCTTTCTACAAGCATCATACACATCGACACCCTCATCCCGCATGAGCTTCAAGTCCTCAATCAAGGAGCCAGATATACATCTATGTTGTTACCAGGTTGTTTGGGTCCTGATATCAACATAGACAACATCATGTAAGTGCGCTTCATGCACAACTCGCGTGAAAGATTATAAACTAACAGAATCACTGGCCATGTACTGTGGTTGGTACTTTGGATACCGAACAGATTCATTCCGTCAGTTGAGAGTGCAAGACGCAAGTGTCGTGGCTCGGTGCCAAATTCTGGATGCCTGACATTGAATGTCTTCCACTTGGGTGAATCAGCAGGGTGTCTTAGCATTCCATCTTTGATCCTATCATCATGATGCCAAGTTAAATTTCTAGCATCCACAGCGCTACTATACATTCTCCTGAATCTTGGTATTATTGGAAAGTACCACATCACCTTCGCGGGAGATTTATTTTTCTTATATCGCTTTAGCCCACACTTGGGACATTCATCGAGGTCTGCATACTCCTTCCGAAATAAGATACAATCACCCGGACAAGCATGAATTTTCTGATGTGTTAACCCGATGGACTTGAGCATTTGTTTAGCATCATATGCTCTCTTAGGCAGTACATTTCCATCAGGCAGTAGACCACTAACTGTTTCCAGCATACTTGTAAAGCACTCATCGGACAACTGGTGAGCTGCTTTTAGGTTGAACAATATCAACACAGCTGACAATTTTGTTGCCTTCTTACACCCGGGCCACAGTGGTAATCCAGCAGAATCCCTTAATTTATCTGACATATAAGGGTGATCTCGCAGATCATCATCATCCCCACTCGATGTATCAACAGTCGGTACATCATCGAAAATATCCACATCCACTGTATCTTCAAACCTAAAGTCAGTTTCTAGGTTGCTTGAGCTACATCCATCTCTTCTCTCACCATGATATGTCCAAACGGTATATGTTTTATCAATACCGTGAATCATTAAGTGGTCAAACAGACTTTCTCGACCACTAACGGTTTTTCCATTCATACATTTCCAACACGGACATGGAATGTACCGAGGGTCGGTGCAGTGTCTAATTGCATGATTATAAAATTCTTCCACCCCATTCCTATACTCATCTGATAATCGATCTGCTCGAACCCACTTTCGATCCATATAGAACTAGCTACAAATGCATATAGGAAATACAATATGAAGACTATTTCTCAAGACAATGTATCTAAAAATATTAAACCTAAAAGCATACCTAACTATACTTAATTTAAATTCATTTTAATTTTCTAATGTACATTCTAATGTACCATATATCATTAATCATCTTATTCATTTGAAACACACAAAAATTAATTCTAGCCACGTACTAACAACAATTAATCCAAGCTACTAACAACAATATAATTAAACCAACATTAATCACACACTAACAATAATACTTTTGAATGAAACAACTAATACCTTTGAATGAAACGTCTAATACTTTTTAAAGAAACAACTAATACCTTTGAATGAAACACCTAATATCTTATTATGAAACAACTAATACCTTTTAATGAAATAACTAATACCTTTGAATGAAACACTTAATACTTTTTTATTAATGAAACAACTAATACCTTTGAATAAACACCTAATACCTTATTATGAAACAACTAATACCTTTGAATGAAATAACTAATACCTATCAATGAAACACCTAATACTTTTTTATGAAACAACTAATATTACCTTTTAATGAAACACCTAATACTTTTAAATGAAACAACTAATACCTTTAAATCAAACAACTAATACTTTTGAGTGAAACAACACACAAATTGACAACCAATTAACCACAATCTAATCAAACAATTAATTCTAACATGACTATATATATTCAAACATATAACAAAAACAACAACAAACCAACAAACCAATTAATTAATCTATAACAACAATTAAACATATAACAACAATTAATCTATAACAACAATTAACATATAACAACAATTAAACTAAATTAAATAATCTAATATTCAAACAAAAATAAACAAACCAATTAATTAATCTAGCTAATTAACATGACTATATATATCCTACCACATATATATATTTAATAGATATATATAAATATATATATATATATACACATATATATATATACATACATATATATATAAAAACATTAAATAAAATAATTAAATTACATATATGAATGAGGGGAGGGGGGGGGGAGGAGGAGGAGGAGGGAGGGGGGGGGGAGGAGGAGGAAGGGAGGAAGTGACGGGGAGAGGGAGGAGGAGGTGGAGGGGGGCGATGACAAGAGTAGTGGAGGGAGGAGGTGGAAGGCGACGCACGTACGGCGGTAGGGGAGGAAGAGGGCGACGCGTACGTGGCGGCAAAGGAGGGAGGAGGTGGCGGCGACGGCCGAAAAATGGAGAAGGGTTTTGGACGAGAGAGATGAGGGAATGCACTAGTACTGTGTAGAAATTAAAAACGCGATGGGGGCTCTGGTATTAGGGCTGAGTCCATTCCTTACAGAGCGATTCATGTTGGAATTTAAAAGCACGTAAACACTTAATACATGCGCAGCGGAAATTAAAGTTCACCAACAACGAACAATTAATTGGATACATATTACAATAATCATAACGAGAAATCTTACAGTAACTCGAGAGCAAATTTCTCTACTACGGTATCCACGTAATCCTAGTTCACGGACTTGCACATATATGTCAGCGTTGAATCTGAGACGGAATTTGCTAGGAAAATTCTCATTCTAGATTTTATGGAGAAATATGAATTAACGTTGTTTGTAAATTCCCAAGAGCTTGTATATATAGGAAAATCCCAGCTTAAATCTTAAGCTAACTCAATTAGGGAAATAAAATCCCTAATCTTGAATTAAATTAATTCCTTTTAATTTAATTCCCTAAATATAAATCTCTACGGATTTAAATGCCTTATATGAAAATCTCTACGATTTATTTCCATATACATTAAATCCTACAATTATATTCCAAATATAATTATTGGGAATTCTTATTTAATTAAATCCAATTTAATCAAATATTAATAATAATTAATTCCAAATTAATCTATTATTAATTAATTCTCCATAAATTAAACATTAAATCCAATTTAACATTTAATCAACCAACTATAATCCGTAAAAGGGAATTACTTGTTGTGTGACCCATAGGCCCTCATATATCGAGCGATTAGTCAAACTAACGGTCTTAATTGAACCATAGACAATAAATCAGACATTCTCAATATATGAGGTACGTTGCGAGAAACGTGCAACTACCTGTAACTGAAACATGGGCTATTACGATTTCCTCATTTCATTCGCGAATACTCGATTAAGTCTTGAACATGATGAAGTGTCTATTCAAATAACTTAATCTCCAATCACTAATTGATCATGTATGTCACACTTAGCCACAAAGTCTAAGTTGACGTGCATCGGTCGATGACTTTGATCCAATTATGATGAGAAGATGAATATTCTCTCTAAATCCACGCACATGCACTTCGTGATGAACCCAATCAAAGCCGTATCTACCTATGGAAGGGTGCAAGCGTTGGTCATGGTCAAAGTTCATCATCCCACACATGTCGTGCGTATTGACCTCAAGTCAAAGGAGTATCGCATCGCTCCCACTAACCGAGACACCCGTAGACACATATAGTGGAAATACATCAAACGGTTTCTCTGATGGGTATATCAATACCCTCTAAGGTATTTGTGCATCCATCATGAGATACCTAGTATCTCGTAGTAAGTGAGATCTTACTACACTCTCTAAGAGTATGATGCAGATCGCACACCAATCTCCATTGCATCACCAATATCCCATTCTTGATGATCCTTGATCGGGGCTATTTGAGAATCATGCTTAAGTCATCTGAGTTCTCACAACCTCAATGACAGCAATGACTCATGGGAACACTTGTATGAATAAATGCAAACAATCAAACATAATATTCAAACAGGTGTATTGTCATACATTAATATTAAGTGAACTATAATATTAAATCAAACTGAATATCATCGAGTATTATATCCTTACAATTGATTGTCTCTAGGACACTAACACTAACAGTCTCCCACTTGGACTAGAGTCAATCACCTACATGTCTAACCCCTAAACCATCAAATGTCTAGTGTGTACATGAACACTCAGTGTTTTGGTGAAATGATCTTCCAAATTAAATATGTGGGAATACATTTTAATTCTACTTCTCCTATCGTTATGATCTCTCGGATCAAATGATAAGTCTAGTACTTCTTGTTGATCTCGGTTCTTTTGCTTGCGCAATCGCACCAATGTTGTCTCAATACAGGATTATTAGACAACTGGCACTCGGAACTACCCCTAGTTCTCTTAAGAACTATAAAATCCAGACAGTCTCCTTGATGCTTCTGATACAGCAATGTACTCAACTTTGGTTGTTGAATCTGCGGTCCTTTTGCTTGGAACTATTCCAACTGACTGCCTCATCATTGAGAGTGAAACGTAACCTGACTGTGATTTGTTATCATCATAGTCGGATTGGAAACTGGCGTCAGCTTAACCAGTCACTACTAGTTCTGACTGTCCTCCATAGACAAGAAAACATTTTTTAGTTCGTCTGAGATACTTCAGAATGGTCTCGACAGCAATCCAGTGAGACTCACCCTGATTATGTTGGTATCTACCAATGATGTTGATAGCGTAGGCCACGTTTGGCCTAGTGCAAGTCATGGCGTACATGATTGAACCAAATGCATATGCATATGGGACATCTTTCATGTGCTTGATATCAGCTTCAACAGAAGGACAATCCTTCTTTGATAGCTTTATCCCATGATTTGCCGATAGAGATCCTCTCTTAGAGTTGTCCATCGCAAAACGCTTCAACACCTTGTCTACATAGGTGGACTGTGACAGCCTCAACATTCTCTTGGATCTATCCCTGTGGATCATGATCCCTAGGATGTAGCAGGCTCCACCAAGACCCTTCATCATGAAGGTCTTTAACAGCAAATCTTTAATGGACTGCATCAACGGGATATTGTTTCCCAAAATCAATATGTCATCGACATACACGATTATGAAAATAATATTCTTCCCGCTGTGTTTACAATAAACGCAAGGATCTTTCGAATTTCTGATGAAGTCAAAAGACTTGATAGCTTCATCAGATCGGATATTTCAACTCCTAGAAGCTTGCTTCAATCCATAAATGGATATCTTTAGTTTGCATACTAGATTAGAATTTGACTTAGATATAAAACCTTCTGGTTGAGTCATAAACACTTCCTTATCAATTTCTCCATTGAGGAAAGTTGTTTTGATGTCCATCTGTCAAATCTCATAATCAAAGTGTGCTGCTATCGCAAGTAAAATTCAAATAGACTTGATCTTTGCAACTGGTGAGAAGGTCTCGTCATAGTTAATGCCTTCGTGTTGACTATAACCCGTCACCACCAACCTAGCTTTGTAGGTTTGTACTTTGCCATTTGCATTGGTCTTACGGTTGAGGACCCATTTGCAAAATATGGGTCTAACCCCTTTAGGCAACTCAACCAAGTCCCAGACTTGATTGGTGTACATCGAGTCAATCTCGGATTTTATGGCTTCATGCCACTTCCCTGAATCAATATCTGATATTGCTTCTGAATAAGTATTAGGATCATCCTTATCCAGTATGTCCACATTATCGAGTTCCTCCAAGAGGTAACCGTATCTAATGGGCGGATTACGATTCCTAATTGACTTACGGAGTTGTGGCTGTGCAGGCTGTACATTCTGATCGTGAAAATTTTGTGGTGCATCGATTTCATCAATGTCCGAAGAGTCCTCAAGAGCTACACTTTCATATGTCTCTTGGGCGGGAGTTTGAACTATGTTGTTCTCATTCAGCCCACTTGGAGGTTCTTGCACTGGCAAGCATACTCCAATTACGCTCCCACTGGCAGAAAGACGACCACCTAGTGAAAGACTCCCACCGTGAAAGTTGCTGAATGCTCCCACTGATTCCTTGTCATGTTGCTTTGACAAGATATCAGTCTCTTTGTTAATTTGTGGTTCTTGAATTTCTTCAAGTTCTATCAGCTTACGACCTTGTTCCTTAAAGACATAGTCTTTTTCGAGGAACTTGGTCTGCCTAGAAACAATCACTGATTATTTCTCAGGTAGATAGAAGTAATATCCTTTAGTTTCCTTAGGATATCCCACAAAGTAACCCTTTTCACCTTTGGATTCCAACTTGTCAGTAAGCATCCTTTTCACAATCACGGGGCAACCCCATGTTTGATATGTATAAAAGTTGACTTCTTGCCACACCATAGTTCATATGGTGTATGCTCAACCGATTTAGATGGAATCCTATTCAGAATGTAAATTGAGGTTTGTAACGCGTATCCCATAAGAATGTTGGAATACAGGAAAAACTCATCATGGACCTCACCATGTCTAACAGGGTTCGATTTCTCCTCTCTGACACACCTTTCATCTGAGGTGTTTCAGGAGGAGTCCATTGTGACTGGATTCCATATAACTTCAAGTAATCAATGAATTCATGGCTAAGGTATTCACCTCTTCGATCTAATCAAAGAGTCTTGATACTCTTACCAAGTTGTTTCTCTACTTCAGCCTTAAACTCTTTAAATTTCTCAAAAGATTCGATTTTGTGTTTCATAAGATACACATATCCGTATCTTGAGCAATCATCAGTAAAAGCAATGAAGTATCCGAAGTGACCCCTAGCTAGAGTGGGCAATGGTCCACAAACATTGTTGTAGATCAACTCTAGAACTTCTTTGGCATGCACCCCTTTCCCAGAAAAGAGTCTGTTGATCATCTTGCCCATGAGATAAGATTCACAATTTCCATAAGACTCACAGTCGAATGGGGTTAAGTAGTCTAACTTTCTTAACCTTGCAATTCCTTTCTCGTTTACATGATCAAGTCTACAATGCCACAAGTAAGTCGGGTTTTCATGATTACTAAGTTTGAGTCTTTTATTTTGTATATTAAGAACATCATATCCACAATGCAACAAATACATGTTGCGAGTAATAGAAAGAACTAGATGACAATCATTAAGTTCTAATCTAAAACCAAAGGGTAAGTCTAACACATAAGTCCCACACGCTCAAGAAGAACTCTTGCTCTCCGTTTCCGTGTAAGACGACTTCACCCAAATTTAAGCGCCCTTAGACATATGAGACTCTTCACATTCATACAAATGTGTGAGCCACGTCCAGTATCTAATACCAAGCAATTAGCGTTATTAGTGGACATGTTTATCTTAATAACAAACATACACGTTCTAGTGCCAGAAGCACCCAGTGCTTCCCTTTTAGCAACCAGAACCTTATAGTCCTTCTTCCAGTGCCCTCTTCTACTCATAGTAGAGGCACACATCCTAGTTTACCCGCTCATTCTTTTGAACACCATCTTAGTGATAGTGAACTCAAAAATCTTGAGCATGTTGTGAAGTTCAGGCATGGTCGCATCCGTCTTATTCATATTGTTGTTCACAATGAAGCTGAAATATGAATCGGGAGCGACTGGAGGATATCATAAATGAAAACGTTGGTCCTTTAGCTCAAAGCCTAAATTACCAAGTTTATCAATTAGGCCTATCATCTTAAGCACATGAGGTGAAATCTTCTCCCCTTCAGCTAACCGGCATTTGAACAGATTTCTCATCACTTCATAAATCTCATAACGAGATTCAGAATCAAAGAGATCCTTTAGATGCTTGAGCATTTAGAAGAGACCCATATCCTCATGTTGCCTTAAACATATCGGGAGTCATGCCGAGATACATCACACACTGAGTCTGGGAAGCATCCTTTTGATGCTTTCTTCCGAGTAAGCATCGCCAAAACGCTTCGAGTACCAAATTTTAAGACAGGGATTGGCGTGTCCAACACGATTAATTTTTTTTTGCTTTAAGACCAAACACATGTTTGGTGCTACCCGAAAAAATTTTGCCTAGCCAATTTTGTTTGTTTTCAAAAACACATCTCAATAATGCTTATACATTTCAACTAACCAAGAGAAATAAAATAAAACGGAATTAAAACACATAATTCCTATGATCAATATTCAAAGAATCAAAAATAAAATAACCTTTTTTAAAGTGTTTATTTTGTCTCCATTATTTTCACATACTCAACGATTTCATCGAAAAGAAAGACAAATTTATATTAAATATAAATCAGAATGGATCAGATCCACATTCCTACTATCATAATCCAAATGGGGTTGAATATCACAATAAAGATAACCTGTAGTAGGTCTCCAAACCAATTGCAAATCGCAGAACTCCTAGTTTGTCGAACCTAGTTCGACCGATGTCCCTTACCCTTTGTCATGGCGAGGGCGAAGTTAAACAAAGTTAAGTTTTTTACATAACCATCGTTGGCTTACATTACATGTCCCTATAAAAGTTCTGTTAGATGTAGATCCGAGCAAAAGACGAGGGCCTTAAATACTCATTGGATCGAAATCTTCGGTTTTCGTTTAATTTTGATGGAAGACATCTTTATCAAATCAATGAGAAAATCATATTTTAGTGAGGAACATTTTAAATGCGGGGTATTAATTTCTTAATCGAGATTCAACATGTTAATCTACATCACATTTGAGCAATTATTGGGCGACGCCTACCCAAACATGATATATACGGACTAACAAATATTTGGGCGCCGTCTACCCAAACAATTAATATGGTCCGACAATTATTGGGCGTCGTCTACCCAAACAATTATAACGCCGACGAAAAAGACGTTAACAGAATATAAAATATGTTAACCAAGTGGGAATTAATAACCTGTTTAATCATTTAAACCATAATTTTAAAATCCAATTTTAATAATTAAATTCATTATTAATATTTTGACCTTTAATTAATCCAATCCAATTTTAATAATTAAATTCATTATTAATATTTTGACCTTTAATTAATCCAATTAATTAGGTCCATCATTAGTCCAACTAATACGTTTTATTAAAATAATTAACTAAGTGAGATTTAATAATTCTTTTAAAACAAATTTTAAAATTCAATTTTAAAATTTAATTTTAAAAATTATTAAACTTCAATAATTAATCAAATTAATTACAAATAAAAGTCCAAATTTTATTACCAGTCCTTTCAAATTTAATCCAATTAAACTTAAAACAGATTGGTTTTATTAATTTGCCAACGATTCAAATGCAATTATCTAATAATTGCTCAGAGGGGCCTGTTTGAAATCCAATTTACAAAACAGCCCCTCCATCATCATACCCCAGAAACCGTCTCTCCAGAAACCGTCTCTCCGATCGGGACAACCGAAACCAACAATTCAACATCAGTTCATCATAATTAATCTAATTAATCACATGAACAGTAAAATTTTGGAGTCTGTTTCATCAAATAATTCGAATCAGTCCAACCAAAACGAAAAGAAACCCAAATTCGCAACAAACAGAGACTATACAGAAATATGCCCCAAAGCGAAAGATGAACCAGGCTAAGGCAGGCGAGTCGTCGCCGCCGCATTTAGAGCAGTGTCGGCAAGCGGTGCGACGCATCGGATCGCAAGCAGGGAGACGATGATGGCCACGAATCGACGCGAAACGGTGGCGCGTCTCAACTGCTCGAATCAAGACAGGAGTCCGCCGCTTCGTTTCGAATCGATCCAGCAACGTATCGATGTGACACGGTGGAATGAAGTCGTGAATCAAAACAAGGCAGGGTAGCTTCATCGCGGATCTAATCCGCCGCAAATCGCACTCTGCGGCATCACGCTGCCATCGCGAATCGTGGCCATAAACCGTGGATTCGACGATGCTACGGATAACCCACGAGGTCGAGATGGGAAGCTTTCGATCGGCACGGCGGCTATGAATTAAAGTTTTCCCAGAAAACCCTGATTTCAGAACAAGGGAGAAGGGAAGGAGACGACCCAAATCAAAATAAACAAATGGACCGAAAAAACATCCCAAGCAAGGGAATATTAATCGTGCGGTGGATTTCTAAACAATATTAACTCAATTTAATCAATGTTTTGAATTCCAAAGATAGGTGCGCACATACGAAACTTATCAATTTCAATTTCAATTAATTAGGTGGGCACACACGAAAACATCATGCAATTAATCAAAAGTTTGAAGCTCTGATACCACTGTTGGAATTTAAAAGCACATAAATACGTAATACATGCGCAGTGGAAATTAAAGTTCATAAACAACGAATAATTAATTGCATATAGATTACAATAATCATAACGAAAAATCTTACAGTAACTCGAGAGCAAATTTTTCTACTACGGTATCCACGTAATCCCCGTTCACGGACTTGCACAGATATGCCAGCGTTGAATCTGAGACGAAATTTGCTAGAAAAATTCTCATTCTAGATTTTATGGAGAAATATGAATTAACGTTGTTTGTAAATTCTCAAGAGCTTGTATATATAGGAAAATCTCAGCTTAAATCTTAAGCTAACCCAATTAGGGAAATAAAATCCCTAATCTTGAATTAAATTAATTCCTTTTAATTTAATTCCCTAAATATAAATCTCTACGGATTTAAATGCCTTATATGAAAATCTCTACGATTTATTTTCATATACATTAAATCCTACAATTATATTCCAAATATAATTATTGGGAATTCTTATTTAATTAAATCCAATTTAATCAAATATTAATAATAATTAATTCCAAATTAATCTATTATTAATTAATTCTCCATAAATTAAACATTAAATCCAATTTAACATTTAATCAACCAACTATAATCCGTGAAAGGGAATTACTTGTTGTGTGACTCATAGGCCCTCATATATCGAGCGATTAGTCAAACTAACGGTCTTAATTGAACCCTAGACAATAAATCAGACATTCTCAATATATGAGGTACGTTGCGAGAAACGTGCAACTACCTGTAACTGAAACATGGGCTATTACGATTTCCTCCTTTCATTCGCGAATACTCGATTAAGTCTTGAACATGATGAAGTGTATATTCAAATAACTTAATCATGTTATCTCCAATCACTAATTGATCATGTATGTCACACTTAGCCACAAAGTCTAAGTTGACGTGCATCGGCCGATGACTTTGATCCAATTATGATGAGAAGATGAATATTCTCTCTAAATCCACTTTGAGGAATGAATCCTATTCTTGGCTCAACTACCACGCACAGGCACTTCGTGATGAACCCAATCCAAGCCGTATCTACCCATGGAAGGCTGCAAGCGTTGGTCATGGTCAAAGTTCATCATCCCACACATGTCGTGCGTATTGACCTCAAGTCAAAGGAGTATCGCATCGCTCCCACTAACCGAGACACCCGTAGACACATATAGTGGAAATACATCAAACGGTTTCTCGGATGGGTATACCAATACCCTCTAAGGTATTTGTGCATCCATCATGAGATACCTAGTATCTCGTAGTAAGTGAGATCTTACTACCCTCTCTAAGAGTATGATGCAGATCGCACATCAATCTTCATTGCATCATCAATATCTCATTCTTGATGATCCTTGATCGGGGCTATTTGAGAATCATGCTTAAGTCATCTGAGTTCTCACAACCTCAATGACAACAATGACTCATGGGAACACTTGTATGAATAAATGCAAACAATCAAACATAATATTCGAACAGGTGTATTGCCATACATTAATATTAAGTGAACTATAATATTAAATCAAACTGAATATCATCGAGTATTATGTCATTACAATTGATTGTCTCTAGGACACTAACACTAACAGTTCAGAACCGCTCTCTCTTGCAGATCGGTTATGAACCGCATTCCAAGTGTTGTGCTTGCAGAGCGGTTATTAACCGCATTGATATTGCACTTGCAGAGCGGTTATTAACCGCATTGATATTGTGCTTGCAGAGCGGTTTAGAACCGCTTTTTAATTTATTTATTTTTTTAATTAAAAACCGTTCTCCAAGGTCGCTTTTGGAGAGCTCTTTCTAAAAGGGCTCTCCAAGTGGAGCTCTCCAAGCTCAAATGTGTAGTAGCGATTGGACATTGTCAAAATTATTGGGACTAAATCGAAGACAAAAAAACTTATGTGACTAAATCCTATTTGAGACCAAAGTTGTGAGACCATTTGTGATTCAAACTCTCTATGTGAAGTTTTTAATATTGAACTTGTTTTTTCAGTAATGGCACCACATATGCTCTATTAGGATTTGGGTACAAGCAAATAATTGGGAAAATTAATACAAATTTTGGGATCAATTTATTAATAGGTACAAAATGAATTACATATATAGTCAAAGTTGCGTATAGAAGTGCAAATATACATATATATGTTAATATGTGCAACCATTATGTATTTATTAATAAGTTACAATCTTAAAATATATTTATAAGTTTCCTTGAAAATTTTGGGGATGAGTTTATAAATAGCCTAACATAAAAATAAAAGTTCTTTTTTGTCATAAAATTTATAATCATTCTTTTTTAACCAAGATAATATATTTTTTTCCAACTTTACCACTTTTTTTATGCTTTCATTATTTTAGTTCGTACTACCATATATACACCTCGTACCAACATTATTTCAGCTCGTACCACCTTTCAATTAACCCCGTACCACTATCACTTCAGTCTGTAAATATCGTTTTAGTCTGTACCACCATTTTATCAACCCCGTACCACTATCACTACAGTACCACACTTATTTCAACCCCGTACCACCTTATTTTAACATCGTACCACCATCATTTCAGCCCGTACCATAATTTAATTCAACTTGTACCATCATTTTTAAATTTATACCACAATTTAATTAATTTCGTACTACACTATATTAATTCCGTACCACCATTTTTTTAAATTTTTTGTTAACTTCTTTAAGGGTATAATTGCCCAAAAATTAGTTCTCTTGGCTAAAAAAAATGAAATAAATAATCTTGATAAAAAATAACTTTTTAAATAAGAAAAGACTAAAAATGGGGGTTTTCTCTTGGGGTTTATTGTGGTGGGTTATTAAAATATAAATTTCAATTATGATGGTATATATAATAGTTGCCTTTGCTAGCTGATAATTTAAACTCGGCCTCATTGAAATGCAAAACAATCTAAAAATATGTTTATTTTATGCTACCACTACAAAAAAATACTGATTTAACGAGGGAAATTAGTGAGGGTAAAAGAACCCTCGGTATTTAACGAGGGATAAGATGAACGAGGGTTTTACCGAGGGTACCACCCTCGTCACATTTAACGAGGGCAGATACCCTCGGTAAACCGCACGACATAATTAATGAGGGTTGACTACCCTCAATATTTTTCAACGAGCACAGTCAACGAGGGCTCGTTTCTCTCGGCACGGTCAATGAGGGTTTCAGCGAGCGCGATTGACCCTCGCCAATTCCGAGTCCCCGTGACGCCTGACATTGCCTGACTGCCTCGGTTCCCGAAGGCAACTGCCCTCTTTATTGTGTTCGCCCCATTATATATACATGCATCCCTCCTCATTTTCATTCATCAAATTTCAGTTTGGGGGGAAGCTGCTGAGAGGCAAAATTCCAGGTAAGATTAGTTATTTAAATTATTTTATTATTTAGTATTAATTGTTTTAATATTGTTAATTAATATATTGTGTATATTTAGTATTACTTGTTTTATGTATTTAGTATTAATTGTATTAGATTAAATTAAAATTTAATTTAGCTTAATTTAATTTGCATGATAAATGTATCTAGCTAGTATTAGTTGTATTTAGCTTAATTTAATTTGCATGATAATTTTATATTTTAAGTATATTTTAGCTTAATTGTGTAGTTGTTTAGTGTATATTATTGTAGTGTACGTATATTTTAACTTAATTTTATTTGATAGTTGCATATTTAGTATTATTTAATTAGCATAATTTGTATCTAATACGTGTACATTAGTATTGTTTAGCTTAACTCCTAGCTTAATTTAGTATTAGTTTAATTTATCTTATTTGTGTATATATAGTATTAGTTAGTTGTTTAATTATTTAGTATTATTTAATATATTAATTACGTTGGACGTTGGAGTGGAGGGATTGATGATGATGAATGTTGGTTATTGCTTGTTGTAGAACATGTGCGTTACGACTTGATTAATTTTAATTGATTAAGTCGGAAATGGATGCACGTAGGATCTTGATTACTTGGGGAATACGATAAAATAAGACGAAACTCTGCCGAAATTTTTAGGAAAAATTAATTATTAATTAGGCTTTTGAATACTAATTAATTCGTAAATATTTTAAACAGATAATTGATATGGATTATTCCATCCGTTTACGTTGGATGTATGGTCCTAGATCGATTAATGGCAATATATCTCCCGAATTCTACAATGGACTTGAATCTTTTATAGATTTCGCCACTAGTAATGAGATGATTCAGGGAAAGATTAGGTGTCCCTGCAACAAATTTAGTTGTCAGAACAATAATACGTATCATGAACCTGATGAGGTGAGAGCACATTTGTATATAAATGGGTTCATGTCCATTATTGCAATTGGATTTATCACGGTGAGGAAATGTGGTGTCATGAATACAATGATCATCCGTCTACGTCGACTTCACACGGGCCGATTGACGAGACTTTTGCATCTAGCTCGTACCACGATATGATGATGGACTTAGCCTCTGGTCCCCACTTAAATGTGGATGATGAGCCCCCTAATGAGGAACCTCCTAATGAGCATGCTGCAAATTTTATAACATGCTTCATGCAGCGAATCAGGATATAATGCCTGGTTGCGAATCGCATTTACAGTTGTCATACAATGCCCTATTGCTGAACATTAAAACTGAAAGCAGACTGTCAGAAAGGGACTATAATCAAATGGTTGAGGCGAGTCGTGTTCTTTGTCCGAATAGTCTGGTGCCCAAGAAATTTTCTGATAGCAAACAACTAATGAGTGAGATGGGTCTTCCAGTGGAGAGGATTCATTGTTGTGCACAGAACTGCATGTTATATTGGGGTGCAGACGGCGAACTTGAAAACTGTAAGTTTTGCAGTCGGCCACGGTTCAAACCTGCTAGACTTGACGTGAATGGGCGATTGAAAAAGAACCGTCCTTTTAAGGAGATGTTCTATTTTTCTATCATCCCTCGTCTGCAAAGATTGTATCAGTCTAATGCTACTACGACGAATATGACATGGCATGCACGTTGCTCGAAAGACCACTCCGGTGTCATGCGTCACCCTACAGACTCACAGGCTTGGAAACACTTGGACCAGTCGCATCCTGATTTTGCTTCAGAAATTCGGAACGTGAGGTTGGGCTTGAGCATTGACGGTTTTCAACCGTTTGGGGCGCATGTGAAACAATATTCATCATGGCCAGTGATAGTGACACCGTACAATCTACCCCCGTGGTTGTGCATGAAGGATCAATTCATGTTTCTTACGGTTCTAGTACCCGGTCCAAAGAATCCAAAAGATAAATTGGACGTATTTTTGCAACTACTAATCCGTGATTTGATGTTTTTATGGGAACATGGAGTGGTAACGTATGATGTTGCTACAAAGCAGAATTTTATGATGCGGGCTGCACTAATCTGGACCATCAGTAACTTTCCAGCTTACTCGATGTTGTCTGGATGGAGCACAGTTGGAAGACTTGTTTGTCCACACTGAGGCTTTCAGTCTGAGGCATAGTCGCAAGCAGTCGTGGTTTGACAACCATCGTAAGTTCTTAGATAGACGTCATCCATACCAAAGGAACAAGAATGCATTCAGAAATAATGTAGTAGTTGATGACGATCCACCTCCCATCTTGACAGGTGATCAGATCCTCCAGCAAATTGATTGGATTGGCTTGAAGAAAATAACAGAGTTGGGTGTTGATGATCACAACAAAGGTTTACAATGTGGTTGGAAGAAGAAAAGTGTTTTCTGGGATTTTCCGTATTGGAGCTCGTTGTTGATCCGACACAATTTGGATGTGATGTACATCGAAAAAAATGTGTTTGATAATTTGTTCTACACGGTGATGAATGTCGAAGGGAAAACAAAGGACACAACTAAATCGAGGGATGAACTTAATGAGTACTATTGTCGACTCTCGTTGCAGAAATGTCCACACACAGGAAAGTACCCAAAAGCTAGTTATTCCCATGATAAGAAGCAAAAAGACATGGTTGCAAATGGGTAGATGAGTTGAAATTCCCCGATGACTATGTGTCCAACTTGTCTCGGTGCGTAGACTGGACAAAATTAAAGATATTTGGGATGAAGAGTCATGATTGTCACGTATTTTGCAGAGACTACTCCCAATTGCTTTCCGTGAGATTCCGCCGTCTAAGGTTTGGCAAGCCATCACTGAAATCAGTTTGTTCTTCAAGGAGTTGACATCGAGGACCTTTACTGTAGAAAACATGACTCGGTTGGACAATGATATCCCAGTGATCTTGTGCAAGTTGGAACGTATATTTCCACCAAGCTTCTTTAATTCGATGGAGCATCTACATGTCCATCTTGCATATGAAGCAAAAATTGTTGGTCCAGTACAATATAGATGGATGTATCCATTTGAGAGGTACGTAATCTATTTAACTCATTCAATTATTTGATAAAAAAAAATACAATTTACACTTACCCATTTAAGTTAAGTGTGGGTAACAAGGCACATGTGGAAGCTTCAATTGTAAATGCATATTTAACAAAAGAAGCATCAATGTTTTGTTCTCATTACTTTGAGGAACATGTGCTGACGAGGCAACACAATAGACCTCGCAATATACCTCGTGAAGTACAACGACCAGTGGGAGGTAAACTCTCGATATTTGTGCCTCCTGGTAGTACACTTGGAAAGAAGGGTAGAAGACCAATTGTAGACTTGGAGAAGCGAATAGCTCATACGTACGTGCTACTAAATTGCAACGAGGTGCAACCGTATATTAAGTAAGTGAATTAATTCTATATTAATTAATTGATATTTACAACCGCAATTTCTCATCAAAATTTACAATTGTAGTGTGTTTTTCGAGCAACTACATACAGTTCAACCGAATCTATCGAATGCTGAAAACGATGAATTTCTTCAACAACAATTTGCGTCGTGGTTTGATCAACTTGTAAGTGATCTAGTGGTTAACTTCAATTAATATATATTTATATATATATTAATATATAGTATAGTATTCTAATAATTAAGTATCTCACCAATAATATATAGGTGAGGATACATCGTATTCAGGATGAGTCTATATGCGATCTTTCGAGCGGTCCTCTTAGTAGTGTCACCACGTACTCTGGATATTACATGAATGGATTCAAAGTTCACACACGAGCTTATGGCACATCTAAGGCCACTATGAACAGTGGAGTTTATATTAAGGGAACAAACTATGATTCAAATGAAAATGATTTCTACGGGATACTCAAGGAGGTAGTGGTGTTGGAATATCCCGAACTTACCGAAAGAAAAATAGTTTTGTTCAAGTGTGAGTGGTTTGATCCAACTGTGCCAGTGGAAACAAGAATACATTCCAATTATAAGCTCGTGAACGTTAATCTGAGAGGACGATACGACCGTTTTGATCTATTTATTTTAATGTATTGTACAATATATAATAATTAAGCAAGCATATTGCAAATTTGCATAATACCCTAGAACACTGTTAGGGACAATGTAGCGTAGAATTTTTTTAAAAATACGATCAAGTTGTTCCTCCATCTCACCTTAATTTTCTTAGGCAAAGTCTTGTATATATTCAGGTGCATCGTACATTTATAGTGTATTTTAAAATCATGCAACTTGATGTACTGAAAGATGCAATTAATTTACACTGAACCGTGCAATTATTAATATGAAAAAAATAGTTGTACAGTTCAATATAAACAAGTTGCATCTTTCAGTATAATAAGTTGCATACTTCTAAAATGCATTATGAGTACACAGTTCTCCTGGATGCACATGAGACCCACTCATTTCCCTATAATAAAACTAAGGGCTAAGTCTTGTGTGCATTCAGGTGCACCATGCACTCATAGTGCATTTTAGAATCGCGCAACTTGTTATATTGAAATATGCAACTTATTTATATTGAAACGTGCAACTATTTTTCCACATTAATAGTTGCATGGATCAATGTAAACAAGTTGCATCTTTCAGTATAACAAATTACACGATTTTAAAATACACTATGAATGCAAGGTGCACCTGAATGCACACGAGACCCACTCAAAACTAAATTATTGCACAATTAAGACTCATCATCCACATGCCTGTTGATAAGCATTCTTTAAAACTACACAACTGTTACAAAAACCACTTGTCAAAATATTTCCCAGATTAGTAATTTAACTGTCTTATGAAATGTACATCAGCTACATAACTGTAACAAAAAACCAGTTGTCAAAGGAAATTAATTCCCAGATTGTTGGAAAAATTTTAGTTTTGATTATTATGCAAAAACACCTTGTAATAGGACAAGCTAAGTTGTATGGAAAGCTTGTGTTTCTAAACTTAGTTTTATTCTTACAGGTAACAAGTTGAGGGAGAACTCATCAAGAGAAGACGAGGCTGATCAGAACGAGACGAGACTGATGAGTTCCATATAAACTGATGAGCTGAACAAGAAGAAACATGTTGATTTGTGAAGAAGAAAAGTTGATGTAATGTTGTGTAGAAATCAGAAATCAGGCGAGAAGAAATCAGAAATCAGAAATCTGTAGTGCTGCCTGATGTTGCTGCCTGATGCAGCTGACCTGAGGCCGTGCTGCCTGATGTCATGCTGTCTGATGTCGTGCTGCCTGATGCCGTGCAGTGCTGACCTGATCTGCTGTGCTGATCTGATCAGGTGAGCTGACCAGATCAAGCGACCAGAAATCAGCGACCAGAAATCAGGCGACCATAATCAGAAGAGATGAACAGTAATCAGGCGAGCTGAAATCTGATCCGTTAGACACACAAAAAGTTGTCCAATAAGAAGATGACAACACATATATGAATGTGACATAAAGTTGCAAGCAACAGTGCAAAAGGACAAAGAAAAACTGGAAGACTATTAGTATGGATTTTAATTTACTCTCCAGCAGTAATATTCAAATTCACGCTATAAATACATTGCACTATCTTCAAAAGAAGATAATGGAGGATGCTGCAAAGTGAAGATTAAAGCCAAATATTCAAGCATCTCCATTCAAGAACACAGAGCATTAAATATCCAAATTTACCCAAGAGTGTTCTTCATTATATCTAAGCATAAATGTCATATCATAAGCTTAGAGAGATTTTCTCAACCTTAGCTTAAAGGCTAAAACAATGTAAGGGAAAATCTCACCTAGTTGGAAATAACACCAAACTCATACCCTTTTTTGAGAGAGAATTAGTGGTTAAGTAAGGTAGTTAAGTAGGCAATCCCGTGAGGGAGATAAGTCCCGAGAGAGTGAGAACTCATTAAACATCTATAGGCAATCCTGTGAGGGAGATAAGTCCCAAGAGAGTAAGAACTCATTAAACATCTATAGGCGATCCCATGGGGGATATAAATCCCGTTGAGTGAGAGCTCCATAAATATCTGTTGGTTAAGAAAGTGCCCCATGAAGGGAAGAGTGGGTGTAGGAGTTGGACTCCGAACCACTATAAAAATACGTGTATTCTTATTTGCTTTCATATTAACTGTCATACATACTTTAACAAATCTACATAACACATTCGCAAAAAATTTAAAGTCACCTCCCATTGAGATTTTACGAGTTTTAAATCGGATTTTTTCGGGTCCAACACAGATTAATAATTTAATTGCATTATGAAATGTACATCTTACAACAGAATCAGAATATTGTCCACCTGCTATTTTGAGGACTTCATGAGCACAAGTAATACAAAAAAAAAAGGTTAATTATGCATGTCTCCTATGATACAGAAGTTGGACAAAATTATACAACAATATAATTAAGCAGATCAAAGTACTAGAAAACATATATATGGAGACTATCTCAAAACTAGTCGAGGATACAGGCGTGCCGTTTTGCTCACTGTTATGGGGTCGAGGTACAAGGACTTTTTACCCCCAAATTAGATGGCCCAACTTCTCCAGTCATTGGACTGTGGGGTCCTCTTCGAAGTGTGCCTTCTCTTAGTTCAGTGATCCGAGGGCTATATGCTTTCTCTGAGAATCGAGGGCTTTGGAGATTTAAATCCCTTGCAGGGGTTGTTGATGAGCTTGTGACTCTTGGACTGCACGTATGTTTGATCTCACCTCGACTTCTTGTAATAATCCCGTCTAAAATCTCTCCTCCATCTGCAAAAGAAAGCCTGCCACCTAGCTCTGCCTCCTGCATGTATGTATTTTGAGTCAGTATCATGTGTAACTGGTGCACAACTATCACTTTTTAGTAAAGCAACTAATACTGTTTAGTCAAACAGCTGATACTGTCAAACTAATACCTTTTCGTGAAACAACTAATACTTAAAGACTAATACATTTAGGTTTTTTTTTTTTTTAAACAGACTAATACTTTTAAGAAATACACATCAACTGCATGATGTAACTGATGTATACATGTTTTTGTAAAAAAGAAGCATTAGTCGGTTCCTTTAACTCGTTTCGTGGAATCAAATCCTTCGAACAAGAGTGAGAAAATGAAGTTACCGCTGGAATATTGAACGGAACTGCTGGAGCCTCTTCATAGTCCGCAGCATCTAAATCTTGAAGGTGAACCCCTTTGAAAAACTTAGGCAAAAAGTATTGTCTTACAGGGACCAAAAGCATGATCAGTAGTGGGAAAAGAAGGCCTGCAATTGGAACCCATGTGATACCAAAACAAAGAAGCAAGTAGGTCGTTTGAAATATCGTAAACATGGCAATTGTCTTGAAAGGCACAATTTCGACAAACGTGGCGTGATAGTCCTCCAAAACCCTGTCGTTCAAACACAAGTTCGTTTCAAGGTTATAATAAAATCAAAAGTTAAAAAAGGCGTAGTGTTTGAATGAAGGTTGCAGTATATACTTGTATCGTCTGCTTGGAGTGGTGAATAGGAGTAATATGCGTTCCCAGAACTGGTTACCGGGTAAGCTTTCAATGGCCATGAAAGCGAAATATCCCCAAAGGACGGAGGTTGGAATCATTCTCAAGACGGGCATTGCAGCAACGCATCCACCAACCATCACGGATTGCAACAAGTTGCTCACGCGTTGTTCTTTCACCTCCACTGGAAGTAAATAGTCTATCTCCTTTTCAACGTCGAAAACTGTTTCATCTACTGGGGCATCAAAGCTTCCCATGCTTGATGCCATCTGAACCGTCGATTCTTTCAGCTCCTTTAGACCCTGATCAGTAAATGCATGTATACAAAATTTATTTATTATTAAATGATCTTTGAATAAATTAAAGAGACCAGGCAAGCCATAAAAGAAACAACATACTCTAGCTGATTGCTCCTGGTAGATTAGGGGAGTTTGCATTTGTTGATATGCTTCTTGCATTTTACCATACAATTGCCCCAAGCTTGAGTTCTTTTGAATACTCTCACGCGCTGTGGCAACGAGACGGTTCCTCAGTAACTGTATTTTCAAGAAATAAACTTTAGAATGATGATTATGAGGAGACAAAACTTGTATACACCAGATGCAACATGCAACTCAAGTGGTATTAGTTGTTTTCACCGAAAAGTATTAGTTACGTACAGTAACAACGTGCAACTATTTCTGCAAAGCAATATAGAAAAAATTCTTCACCTGGTGTTTGAGAGTAGCTAGACTTTTCGTGTGCATCGGAGACTGTGGTATCACGCCGTTTGCTGGGGGGATGCCGATTAGACCACACATTAAAGTCTGCCAAACAAGAAATTTTTGTAATCAAATTTTTTATATAAGAATTCTAATTAGACTACACATTAATAATGCCTGCATATATACCAGAAATCCAAGAAGCAATAAATCATAATGAAATGAGGGTGGCTTTCTTAAGTTGAATTCCGTCTGCTGAGCCAGCTGAGACGCAACGCTGTGGTCGAAATAATAAAGAACCGCGATCATAGTTGCAGGAATGAAAGCCCCAAGTATGTACATAATCGGCACGTTAACCATATCCTGCAAAATCCACCATAAACTACATGTTTAAAAAGTTTTCAAGCTTAAGTAACCAGTTCATATATTAAAGCAGCAAGCTTGCCTTTATCACAGTCCAATTCTCATAGGCACCAGGGGTCCATGGATTTGGGCTCTTGAGACGTCTTGGAATCCCTTCTGGCACGCTTCCAGAAGGTATATACGACACTGCTGTCCACACCACCACCATCAACGGCACACCATAGTCGGCTACAAGGCTCCTGAGCCAACCTATACATACATATATAGGGACTGGAAGCGATAATACTAGGGTGGTGTTTGCAATCTCAAGTAAAAGAAGAACAACCACTTATTTTCAAAAGCTTCTTCTCACAGAGTTATTTTAGAAGCTGTGTCTATAGATTGCAAGAAAAATTTTAATCATGATCAAAGATGTAAGATCATACTAACCGGATCCATAGCGCCAAGATCTTGCTTTCCGGCTTCTCAAAGCCGTTTGCAGTAGACCAAACGACAGAACCAAAGCGAACAAGCCATTAGCGAATCTCCATGAAGGCATATACTCCATCAGAGTAGGATCTTCTCGTTTTGGTATGCGAAATTCATCCACAAGTCCCTATCAAAAACCACCATCAAAAAGTCTATAAAGATGAAGCTTTTACAAACTCCCAATTTTAGGATTTTCCAAGTTGTGTATTCTTACTTTGATTGCTTGCTGCATGAAGAGCATTGCAATAAGCATTCCAAATAACTCTCCGGCCACACGGGTAAATCTATTGATAATCGAGCAAGCTCCCAAAATAGCTAACAAGAACAACAAAGCTGCAGTCCAAACACATACCCTGAAATTTAAATAAATATAAGTTTAGGACAAATGGCTTTGGTAACAAATGATCAAAGCAAACAAGAAAAACTAATTAAAACCGAGCTAGGCTCACCATCCGGTCCATGCAAGAAACATTTCTCGACCCAAATCCGATCTTTGTTTAACAAAGTCGAACATGAATGTGTACATTATAACAGTAGGCTCAGCAACTCCAAGAATTAGTAACGGTTGACCTCCGATTATCGAGTGTATTATTCCACAAACGGCAGTTGATGCTAAAGTTTGAACCGCAGTTAAAACTCCCTCTGCAGTTTTTCGAGTACAACATCAATGCATCACATATATACTCTTTTAAACAAGATCTCCTATTTATATCATCAATGTTCTTCCACTAATCCTATTTATCATCAAACTACAAATTTATAAAATACACCTAATATCAAATTGTGGTAATGATTGTAACCTGTATTTCTCTCAAGCTGTTCCCCAAATGAAATAACTGGAATAGCAGAAGCAAAAAATATATATGTCGTAGGAGCCAATATCCTGAAATTAGTACAAAATTACACCAAAATGAATTGCAAAAACCTCAAAATGCAAGATAGAAATTTAGACAGAAAAAAAATGAAAATGAGGGCATACCTCAAACCAGCCTTGAATCCACCAGTCCAATCCTGCTTGTAACAAAGCAACCTTCCTTGAATGTCATTCTTAATCCCACGAAAGGGAACAAATGTTTCTTCCATTTTCGAAACTAAGATATTTTTATAATTCCTCAAAAATGGCTCTTAATTATTGGAAAATTTTCGATCTTTAAAATGTCCCTTTTAAGGAAAATCCGCCATTGAAGCTCTTAGCTAAAAATCTGAGCAATTTGCCAAGAACTTACATGGGTTTAGAACATAAATCTTCCCTTCTACATATCAAGAATTCAAGAAATGTTGGCACTTCAAATACCAATCAAGATACTAGGAGATTCTTTATAAATAAAAATGCGAACTTTGGGAAATTATTTTATCAAGATTTCAGGAATGTGAGCGCGCCAAGAAGAGAGAGAGGAAGATGCAAATATATAGAGCTTTTTTTCTCTTCTGAAAATAGCTGAAAAGAGAGTGACTACAGAGAAATAAGAGATGGGGTCAAAATGAAGTGAAAGGGATCTCCAAATGCAGCATACAATTGCAACTGTTAAGTAATTGCAAAAATATTATAGTGCTGCTTCTAATTTAATTTAATAAAATAAAAAGCTCTTATTGCTGGATTACAGAGAGGAGAATACAGTTCATGAGGAGCTGGGCGCTGCAAAAATATCAATAACGGCGATAATAATGGATGAAAATACGTGGAAATTTAGGTATCTTAAATTAAAGTATATAATAATAATAATAAAAATATTTATGGCGTTCCTAATGAATTTTATATCATTATATTTATAAAATTAATATTATAATATTTTTTTAATTGATATTATTACACTTATAAATAATACTATCATTTTATTAGTATAATAATATTAATTTTATAATGTGAACAAGTTTTTGTGATAATGAAAATATGAAAAAACGTCCAAAGTAAAAAGTTGATGAAAAATTTACAAAAGGTATTAAGTTTTTTATAGTCCAGAAACTTTGCATCGTTTTGTCCCGATTGTTTTGAATTTTTTTCATTTTTTTTTGTTCCTGTAAGTTTTCAATTTTTTTAAAATTAGTCCTTTAACTTGTTACAGCAAGTTACCAAGCAGGTAATCGTCACATGTGTAATTATTATTTGGCCAAATAACCAAATTTAGCACATACTTCAGGTTTTTCATCAATTTTAGCACATATTTTTTTCTCTCTCCAAATATAGCACATATTTTCACTTAATACTTAAAAACATCCCGGGTCACAATTTTCGACAAGGTTCGTCTGATGTGGTCGTCGGAGTTAACTTGTCTTGCTAATGTGTAAATATTAAAATATATATATATATATATATATATCACCATTTAAAATTAGAAAATAGTAACCCGAAATATTTTTATATCCCGTGTTTTTTAATCTCAGGTGGTGATATATATATATATTTTTATTTTATTTTAACAGTTATGCGTCAATAAGATTGGTGGATTTCAACGACTATATCAGACGGACCTTATCTAAAATGGTGAGTCGGGATATTTTTAAATATTAAGTGAAAGTATGTGCTAAATTTGGAGAGAGAAAAAAGTATTCCCTCTGTCCCACACTCGTTTGAACATTGACTATTTGACTAGTGTTTTAGCGAGCGAGTTATTTATTAATATTTGAAATGATAAAGAGATTTTTAAGGTGAGGTATGATAGTGTTACCCCTCATCTATCCTACCAAGCCTTAAAAGTCACTTTATCATTTCATATACTATAAACAACTCGCTCAATAAAACACGAGCCAAAAAGTAAAATGTTCAATCGAGTGTGGGACGGAGAGAGTATGTGCTAAAATTGATGAAAATCAAAAGTATAGGCTAGATTTAATTATTTGGCATTATTATATTTTCTTTAATTACGAAGTGATATTTGAACTTTTTTAATCCTAATAATTTTGATCGGATTTTGAGTCAGGTCTAAAAACAATTTGTATATTAAAAAATAAAGCAAATAGGGTCGATTTATTGGGTCTAAACTGACCGAAAAATCCAAAAATAAATGCAAAAAATTACTCTTTCTCCCTATAAAAATAAGAAGAAAAATCACGACCCAAAATTATTATAATTAAAAAAGTCTAAGTGACATTTCGAAGTTGAAGGAAAAATAAAATAATTACATAGGTGGTGGCAACCTGTTTGGTGACCTACTACAACCGTTTAAATAACCAATTTCAAAATTTTTAATAACTTACATGACTAAAAAAAAAAGTCAAAACAATTTGGATCAATTTCAAATCGAAGCAAAATTACTGAACTATAAAAACTTAATCCATTTACAAAAATAAGAAAATTAGCATAAGAAATCTTAGGAAATATTATAACTACCTATAATACATAGATTTTACTTACTTAAAATCTCAATAAAATAGATTGTTTATGACAAAATATATAAACAATTAGTAAAATAATTGTTCATAATTATTTTTTAAAAAAATAATTAATTATAAGAATTCCCAAAGATAATCAATTATAAATATTTAATACTCTCATAAGACCGTTTTTATCAAAATGATGTCCAATGTGTCTCAAATAGTCAAATGTGATATATGAAATATCAATAACAAAATACATAAATATACTTTGTCTTTTTAAAAATTAATTTTTTGTAAAAACACAATTTGCAACATAAATGATTATTCTGGGAATAAGAAAAAGAAAGAGTCACAAGAAAAAAAAGTATGATAAAATTTGAGAATTGTAACTCTAAAATTATTCAAAAGAGAATGAAATATTTTTTATAAAATTAAAATTTAATAAAATCTAGAATTTAAGATGTAGGGTTGAGATTAAATTGTTTTTATATCTTTAAGATTGATATTAAATTTAACATTAGAGTTAATGAGATTAAAGAGATTTTAAAATTTAGTCATTTAGCTCGGCCTAAAGACTAGGTCTTGTATGCATCATGTGCATCGTCCATGATGTATTTTATAAACTTGCATTTATAATATTAAAACTTGTGACTATTACACTGAAACGTGCAACCTATGTTCGTAAAACATAATTGCATGTTTCAGTGTAAAAAGTCGTAAATTTCAGTACAATGAGTTGCAAGTTTTAAAAATATATTATGTAGTGCACGGTGCACCTAGTGCATAAAAGATCTACTATTTTTTAAAAGTTTGTCTTTATATATATACTAGTGCTAGACCCGCGTATTACGCGGACTGAAAGAGATTTCTTATGTATAATTAAATTAATTTATTCTTCATATATTTAGTTATTTATGTACTCCTCTCGTTCCATAACACATTGCATATAGGCAAAAATTTGAGATTGTAAAGTTTTTTCATTGATTTCATTCACCGTATTGTATTCGACATATATTTGACATTTGAGGATGACCTATAATTGTTTACATGTCGAGCTGCATAAGAGAACATTTTTCTCTCAATTTCAGTAAATTATGTGCAAAAATTCTGCCTACTATAGATCTTTCTCTACTTATCACTCATCTTCTTCATATCCATTTTCCCACTAATATTTAGTTCCACCTTGTTGGTTTTCCTGCTACCTAATGCGTGATAAACCATATTAGAAATATATTAAAATTGATACTGTAACTCAACCTAAACTAAAGAATTGAATAATTCCAGTTAAATAGAAGTAAAATCATTAATTCACCGTAAAGTTTACTAACACTTTAATCGTGTACTCAATGGAGTTTTTAATCGAGTGAAAAAACAATAAATATAATCATGCACAAAGAGAAAATTAATGTGCACTTTTATAATGACATAGAGTATTTTAATACTAAAAAGTAAATAAAGTGACCTATATTTGTCTAATAAAAAGTCAATGTTCTACTTTTACCGAAAAGTAAAAGTTAATATCCTACTTTTTAAAATCTGAAGCTTATTGTTCTTAAATTGCTACTCGTGTAAAAAAAATCATCAGATAATGAAAAATACTTTTATTTAAATAGGATAAAAAATTATATTAAAAAATGAAATATTATTTTGTTTAAATGTAATCCTATTTAATTTTTAGATTATATATCATTTAAATAAATCTCATAATCTGCGAGCATCGCGTATTGTAGCATATCTCGGCTTCAATAACCTACTCCAATGATTTGGGATTAGACAAAAAACATGTTTGAACTTGAGTGTGAACTCAATTTTTTCAATATACCTATTATGCACAAAAACTATCACTATTATGCACAAAAGCTGTCATTTGTTATGAATAAAATCTATCGCTGCATAAAACATATACTCCCTCCATTTCATAAAGTTTGTCACTTTTGGGCTTATATCTTGTTTCAAAAAGTTTGTCGTTTTAGCTTTTTTTCACATTTCTTCCTCTTTTATCCTTGTATTCATTCCATCATTATCTCTTAAATTTTGCATATCCCTTAAATTTCTCCTAAATCAATTTTGACTCATTACTCACTCTCCTCTCTATCACAAAACATATGAATATTTAGTTGATAATTGATTGATATATCCATATTTAGTTACCAACTCAAAAGAGTAAAATTGTAAAAGAAATATGTTCCTTAATTTTATACAAAATGTCAAAACGACAAACTTTATGAATCGGAGGGAGTATTTTTTAAGTAACGATAGTTTTTATGCATACCAATAATAGTTTTTATATATAACATCGATAGTGTTCATGTATAGATATGATTCACAAAAGCGTTACTCTTGGGATTAAATATAACTCACTATGAATGCATTTTTTTTTAATATTTTAATAATATCAGCATATTATTGCTTTCAAATTTTTAATAAAATTTAAAATCACGTCTATATAATTAACTAATTGCATAATTTTAGGCTTAAAATCTTGCTAATCATAAATATTTTCCTTATTTGCAAGTCAATAATATTATTCTACATGAATTTCGGTGTTTAAAATACTAAATTATCATAAAAAGTTGTCTTGCATATAAATTTGAATTTGAATCCAATAATACTATACTCCTTTCTTCCCATGATTTTGTTCACATTTTTCTTTTCGTCCCAACATTTTGTTCACACTCTAAAAAAAAGAAAAATCCTTTATAAACTCTACCTCAATATTTATATATTTAACCAAAATGCCATTAATTTTTGGCTCGGAATTGAATCCTCAACTTACACTATTTAAAACTTCCTCAATTTCATCACATTTACACTATTCACATAATCCAATGGATGAAATAATACAACATTTTAAATTAATATATTCTATTTAATATTTTCTGCAATTTTAGTTTAATTCTTAACGTCTTTAAAAAAATAGAATTTATAATATTAAATATTAATTTATAAAAGAAAAATGTTTGTTTGTAGTATAAAAGAAGGATTCATTTATATATACAATATTAAAAAAAATCAACATACAAAAGTTTAATTATTTTATTTATTTTATTATTGTTTATTTACTTAAATTTCAGTTTGAGTTTTTAGTTATTAAAATTTCTGTTTGAGGTTTTAAATATTATAATTTTTTATTATTTTTTTAATATTATAGTTTATGTTTATTTTTTTAATATTATAGTTTATGTTTTTTAAATATATTTAGAATTAAATTAAATTGTAGGAAATATTTAGTTAAAGATGTGGCACATTTTTATCCATAAGATTATGATGAATGGTGTAGATGTGAAAATTGTGAAAATTGAGTAAATCTGAAATGGAGAGGATCCAACTTCTTTGGGCCCACACCTATACACAATTGAACCCATCGTTTTACTTTATACATAAAGTTTTATAAAATTATTCCTCAAAACTTCACTCATTATTCCATTTTTTAATATGAGTGTCACTTCACGTGCAAAGAAAATGTTGGGACGGGAGGAGTAATTTTAATATCATCACATTGTTGCTTTTAATATTTTCAGGATACTCGTATATTAGATTATAATCCATATTATTATTTTTAAATGATAATACATAATCCCTCAGTCTCATAATAACTTGCATATTTTTTTTATTTGGACGTCCCACAATAACTTGCAAACACCAAAAATCGAAAATCATTCATAAATTATATCCTCACAAAATTCATAATATTACACAAAATGCCGCCACTTTTGAGCTACACAATTCATCTCTTTTTTTCATTTTATACATTAAGATCTATAGAATTACCCTTCAAAACTCACTCATTACTACATTTAAAAAAAATATATTATGTGTCCACCACATGGTGCAAGTTATTTCGAGATGGAGGTAGTATTAGTTTTTTTTAATTATATTACAATCTACAAAAAAAATATCTTTAATGGTAAATCGTGTAATGGATGTTGAATTATAAATATGAGTTTAAGCAACAGTTTACATGTTTGGTAATGATAAAGTCAAACTTCAAATTAAGATACAACTATAACACCGCTATTATTTAGGTAATATGAAATTTACATTTAATATGATATTTTGGGATGAAAATAGGAAAAAAAATTTGGTCAACTCTAAAATTAAAGAAAAACTTTAACCCTGAGTTATACAAATTTAAGAATAAATAATGTGCTAAAATAATTTAAATATTATTTTTCGTATTTAATACAATTATTCGAGCTAATTACCAATATACATCTAACTCTATAAGTTATAGTAATTATTAAATACAATAATTAGCAATGCAATTTTAGGACTTCAAATTACATATCATAAACTTTTTCCAAATTTTTGTCCGAACACTCATTTATTTTACATTATTGATGAGTATAATAATTATTAAGTTTTAATTTTAAAAACCAATTTTTTTTAAAAAAATTCAATAATTTCATAATACCATCTAATAATTCTTAATTTTATTTTTGAATCATGATATATGTTTTAAATATGTGGTTAGATCTAATTTTTTTTAAAATAAAATATTTACAGTTCCATAAATCATCTAATTTGACGAAAATCTAAGAATACATCAAGTGACAATATATGTTTTAAATATGGTTAGATTTAAATTCAAAAAATATGTTCTAAATACTAAAAAAATACTATATTTAAAGTTCCATAAATCATGCATTTGAATTATTAAAGATAAAATCTTGTGTCACATGTAATTCTCTAATACTAATAAAAAAATATGGTTGAATGATCAATCTCTTACATTAGAACAATCTACAATTTAAACATTAGAAAATTTATTGTTATTTTGTACAATGATCTTATTTGATCAATCAATATACATACAATTTTGCCATCATCTTCATATAGAAATCAAGAAATATGTGAAATGGAGAAAATAGATACAATGGTTGAAGGATCAAAATCCCTTATATTAGAACAATCTACAATCCAAAATTTAGATGAAAATACATTGCTATTTTCTACAATGATCTTCTCATTTGATCAATATACATACAATCTTATCGCCATCTTCATAGTAGAAAATGAATAATTCTCTTGCATTCCCACTCACATAATCTTCTCTTCATCCAAAGAAAACTTCTTCACAATAATCTCTGAATCTAAAAATAAATACACAATCATTTAACATCTGCGAATCAAGAAATATGATTAGAGAGAAATCGAGAAATTAGAGAAATAACAATGAAAAACTCGAGAAATTAGACACAGTAGGCAAATAACAATGATCTTGTATTAAATATGATGATGATAATCATGAACTTGAGAGAAATCGAGAAAGAAAAAAAAATGAAAAAATAGAATGGAGGAATTGTGAAATGGAATGGAGAAAAAATGAATAAGAGAGGTCAAAATTTATAAGAAATGAAAGACAAAATCAACGACTGAGATTAAAACAACACTCAAAATAAATGAGATTAAAGAGATTTGAAATAGAAGAATGTGGCTTTGCCACATCACCTGCCACATCATTTTATTACTTGACACATCATTTTATGGAGGTTTTGCATTATATAGATATATAGATATAAATATATTTTAGTTTGAATGCTATCATTTTATATAAATTTATAAATTGGGGTTTCTCTTATGATTTATAAAATACATATAGTATTAGTTTGGTGATAATAAAACATAAGCAATTGATATGATTTATACAAATATCCATATATTTAAGTATTTTTAAATCCCCAATTAATGAGCTTTCAAAAATAAATTACACAATATAGAAGGTGCATCATATTTGTAATAATATATTGAATCAATGTATAATTTTTTTGTAATATACTGTGTTTAATTTTTACTGCATGATAGACTGCTGTAATTAAGGAGTGCATTAATGTTAATTGACATTTAACATAATTATCATATTTTCAGTCCATATTAAGAATTTAAAAATTTCAACACATATTTAATTTAATTCAATATTAACGACGGATAATTTGGTAAATTGATTTTCATTCAAAAGATGATAACTTTAGGATATTTTATAGCATTATCAATTACAATTAGCTTGTGAATAGGACATTAGTGATTGTTAATTATTGATTGATAATTGCATATAGGTTAATATACATTAATTAATACCTAATTTATATTATATTTAAGAATACCAAACTAAAATTCAATGTATCAAAATGATTTTTTTATTTTTTTTTTGAAATTTTGGTAAATGATACTTTTAAATTAAAATCACTTATATTATAACTAAAAAAGAAATTATTTATTTTATTAGTTTATTTAATTTAAATTTATAACTAATTGTAAATAAATTATACTCGTTCATACATTTGATATTTTTCAAAAATAATTAATTGTTCCTCATAATCTGTAGACTGACATTCTGGGCACTACTAACTATAATTTTAAAATAATAATAATTTAATTGATAATATTAAGTATAATGACGAATTATTGAATTAAATTCACAATAATCAAAAGTTGAGTGATTTTAGAAATTTGGATAGCTTAATTCACGGTCAAATTTAATTTTAATTAGTCAAATCTTAAATATAAATCTCTTAACACTAATCATAAAAAAACACGAATCATAATAATTCAAAATCTCTTAACGCTAATCATGCGCTCAAAAAACAAAACACTAATCATAGTACACTGTCAATCTTTAATTCCTAATATTTAAAATATCTTCATTAATTAGCATTAATAAAAATATAATATAAGTAAAGGTTTTAAATCAAGTTCGGATGGCATTAATATATCTCCATTAATTAGCATTAATTATGCAATCTCAGTTTTAAAATCACGTTCAATTACATTAAAAATATATGAAAGATTAAGTAATTAAAATTACAATAATAAAAAATTGAGTGATTTTAGGAATTTTGATCCCTTAATTAATCAAATTGGTCAAATTTAAATTTAATCTTAATTAATTAAATCTTAGATCTAAATCTCTTAACACTAATCATAATTGCACATCAACTAATCATTATCCAACTTAAGTTATTAAAATTACAATAATATATGTGATTGTTTCAAATTTTAAATTTTAAATTTTAAGATTGCATTAATAGAACTTTTCGATTATGAAAGATTAAGTAATTAAAATTACAATAATAAAAAATTGAGTGATTTTAGGAATTTAGATCCCTTAATTCATGGTTAAATTTTAATTTAATCTTAAGTAATTAAATTGGTCAAATTTAAATTTAATCTTAATTAATCAAATTTTAGATCTAAATCTCTTAACACTAATCATAATTGCACATCAACTAATCATTATCCAACATAAGTTATTAAAATTATACGTTCATTAATTATAATATATGTGATTGTTTCAAATTTTAAATTTTATATTTTAAGATTGCATTAATAGAACTTTTCGATTTTATTTGAAAAAAAATACTGTCAACCAAAAACAAAAAAAGTAAAATTACACCCAAAATTAATTATCATTGTTTGCATGCAATGTTATTCTCGTTCATACAATATACATCAATCTGATGAATAATAAAAAAATTTATTCATAACTTCGACAATACAATGATTGAAGAGATACATTTCTTACGATATAACAATCTACACACTTATAAACATTAGAAGAAAATTCTAAATACACTCTTCATCATAAGATGATACATATATAACTTTTTTTCTCGTTTGCTACTAAAATTTCTTCTTAAGCACAATAAATTAGATGCCTGCAACAAAAAAAAAAGTTTTTTAAATCATATAAACAAATAAAAAATATGTAAAGAAATAATGGTCTTAATTCTCATCCTGTTGCTGAAAAAAATAATAATCTGCATCGATTTGTATAGAAAATAAAAATTAGAAAAATGATTACCTACAAACAAATGAGAGAAATTAGAAAAATCATTACCTACAAATAAATCAAAGCTTGTTGCTGTAGAAAAAAACAATGGTATGCATTGAAAATTTTGGTGAGAATCAATGAGAGAAAAAGTAGATGATTAGGGTTTCAAATGACAATGAATGTGAAATGTGACAATTTATAGAAAATATAAGAAAAAATCAATGGCTGAGATTAAATTAAACTCAAAATCAATGAGATTAGAGAGATTAAAAATAGAGGCTCAAGGCTTTTGCCACATCACCTGCCACATCATTTTATCATTTGACACATCATCTTAGGGAGGTTTTGCATTATAGAGATTATAATATATATATATATATATATTAAAGATTATTATTAAAAATATTAAATTTTATTGGGAACAAAAATACTTGCTTAGTTATTACTTATTTGAAAAGAGCCTTGCATGATGCAGACTAATGTCAACACGACCTTTTTTTTTTGTGTATTTTTATAATATTTTTGAAGTTTTAGTATTTAAAAGAGTAGGTATTTCTTAAATTTTATTCATAATATGAAATTTATATAACCAATTTATAAATTAATATTATAATATTATCATTTAATATCACTGTACTTGTAAATTGTGATCATAACACAAAATGTTATATGTATTAATTTATAATATTAATTGTATCAGTTAATAAATATAATGTTATCAATTTTATGATATAAACAATTTTTATAAAAGAGATTGTGATTTAAAAAGGTACATAGTATCTCGCACAATTTTTTGTCTTTATCAGTTTTATAAACGCATTTAGCTTTTCCTTTGTGACTCTCTAATTTTCTCAAATTAGACCTTAAATTGGATTTATTGCCATCGTTGGAAAGGTGTAAGTTGTAAACAACCCTTTCATATTTTCTCAAAACTAGAAATAAAAATTATTGAGCTGCCATTCTAATTAAGTGCAATAATTAAGGAAAATGTATACCTAATTTAGATGAACTATTAGAGCTAAGTGCAATGAACCAAATTTGCTTTTTTCACTTTTGTATTTCGTTTTATTAACATACTTAGATAGGAGCTGTGTTTTCGAAATTGGATTAAATTGATTGGTCCAACTGGTCGAACGAGAATCGATCATAAAATCGATTTGATTATCTCCAAAAATTATTTTTACAGTTGAGTCGGAAAAAATCGACCAGAATTCAAAAAATAAGTGAAATCGAGTAACGTGGTTGAACCCGACTTTTTTTTTTTTTTTATTTGATTATTAATTTTAAATTTAATCATAATTTCTATCTTTCCTATTTTAAATTTTATTATTTTAAAAATTATGTGTTGTGTTGTCCTATGACCTCTATTGAGTTTATTTCAATATGGAAATTTATAAGTTTTAATTTCATTTTTTTATAAATGCATATTTATTTTACTTTTTAATGTGATATGAATAATTTTATTAAAAATAAATAGTGATCAATAGCTATCTAATAAAAGCTTTATTTAAAGAGTAAAATTCATATTTTGAAATATCTATTTTAAAAAAAATCATATAAAGTTTATTTTTTGTAATTAAAAAATTATTGTAAAATTAACTATTATTCATAATTATTTGAATTAATAATTTGATAATAAAATTAGTTATAGTGTCATTTTATTTTATTGATTAATACAAAAATTTAGAATTTGGTGATTCTCATTGTTACGGATATATTCTAAATTCAATACGGATCTCTGTGCATGAAAGAAAAAAAAAAAAGTGTTTTCATAATCGAACATTACCAAATCGGTCTCAAAGATCGATGTTTGTCCAATCGGTTGGATAGGTTGAAAGTGGTTCAACCTTTTAAATTAATTTATGCATATTTATTTTATATTTTGTATGTTGCATTAAAAAATAAATATTTATTCATAAAAAAATAAAATTATACTAATTTATAACTTATAAGTCTTATATTAAAATAAATACAATAGAGTTTGGAGACTAGAGATGATGGCGTTGTCGATTAATTCCACACAGTACGTGACAGTGGTAAAGAGATTAAATGAAATTGATGACTTATGAATGAATTTATGAGAGAGAAAATGATACTGAGATAAAAATAATAACATTATATAGAGAGATTTAGAAAAAAAATAATAAAAATATAAAAAAAAGTGATTTAATAAATTATAATAATAATGAAACTGGATTAACTGTTTTTAAGGAGTAATTGGATCGGCGACATTAGCGGTTCACGGTTCGACCGGTTCAACCGATTTTTAAAAACACTGATTATGAGTATAACTTAGTTAGATATCGAAATTGACGTAATCAAGATTGGGAAAATGAGAATAACATGACAGCAAATCTTTTTCATGTGAATGCCAATATACAAATTAATTATTGATTACAAATTTAAGAATAAACAAATCTAGCAAAACGCGTTCGTATATGCATGCACTTGCAAGCAACTATTTTATATTTTAGTAATTAATAATTTTTTAAATTAAGCCAATAATGTTATATTTTTTTTGGAAACCTCCTCCTACCCACCAGGTTGACTTTTTTTGTTATCTTCCATTCTTTATTTCTCCTAATTGAAAACTTAATTAATTAATTGTTTAAAAGGCACATGCAGACACAGAGAATGTTGTTTTATTCATCCACACTGCACGGCGCTGCTTTCTCTAAATGCACCCAAAATTGATCAAACTTAATAGTAACACTCCTGTAAATCAAGTCTATACATGAACTATATTATTCTTAATTATAAATAAAAATTATCACTGTTATTTATAAAAACTTTTACTATTTAAAAATATGAAATATTTTTTAAACAGTGATTGTTTTTTTATATAACAGTGATTGTTTTTATGTATAGCAGTAAGAGTTTCTATGCATAACAGTGATACTAAAAAAATCGAGTTCACGGTGAACTCGGGTTCATACAAATTTTTGTCCAAACTTAATTACTTTAAAAAGACAAATGAAAGTATTCTCAAATGACTTTGTAAAAAATGCCTCTATAAATTTTAAATGTTTTGTTTTTCATGTTAAATAATTTTTCTTCTATTGTTGATCTTGAAAATAATATATATAAATTTAGGCTCTAATATCATTTCCAAGAAACAAAAAATAGAAGAAAAACGGCTGTATAATAAAAAAAAATAGAAGCAAAAGAACATTTTTTATGTATTTAAAGTAATTTTAATTTTTTTTTTACTTTTTTTAAGTATGTTTAATCTAGTTTAACACACTAAATCCAGGATTTCAAATCTTGGGGTACGATAAAATAATTACGACAAAATTCGAAAAAAAATACACTTATCATTAAATGTATAAATCTCCAATTTTTTTTTAAAAATAATGTACAGACACACCCCCAGGCCCCAACTACCCAATGAAAACCTCTATTTTTATGTATTAATTAGGGTTTCTATAGTGAACAATTAAAAGAAAAAAAATGAAGTTTGGAAAAAAGAGTTTAAGATAATATTAACTGAATAATTTTATTTAATTATATTCTAAATTCTGAAAATTATGGAGCTTCATTTTATATATATTATAAATCAAACAGTATTAGAATCAATCGATCGAGAAGTAGTACTAGAATCATTTAAGAATCATAAAATATACTCCTTTAAAGTTACATTATTAATTCATTTAAACGAATCTTCTGCTTGTTAGTGCAGCAAATTAAATGATCCCTCGGGTTTTTTTATTTGCAGCTGTTTGATTATACATATATATTCCTCTTAACTTTAGAGTTAAGGAATAGTTTATTGAAGAAGCAGTTTTTCACTTTAAGTCGAAGCTGTCATTTTAAATAATTGTATAGAAAATAAATTGCATTTGGTAGTCAAGCAAGTGACATTATTGATCGAACCCTTTTTTTTAATTTCTTTTTAATTTACTTTTTTGCACTTTATGAACATCAAAACAGACTTGAAATTTGGACGCATTCAATATTGCTATCAACTTTCAAGGTTGTAAAGTCATAATTTTGGAAAAATAAATAAATCCCACTACTTCGCATGCCCTTTAAATTCTATTAACATACTACTGCAGATACTTAAAGAACTATTTTGGAGTACTATTTAAACAACTGCAGATACTTAAAAGAAATTAGAATTTTAATAGTAAATTTCATGGTGCATTTCATTCTTATCCGCGGGGCCCTGCAGTGTCAAATCTTGTTTCGAATAATCTTTAATTAATTTTAATTAATCGTGAGATAATTAGTGAAGCATATTGTGACACTTCGGGCACTCATTCGACCGCATATTCACAAACAAGTGTTTCTTATACGAAAAAAAATTGTATGAATTCGAGATCACCGTGAATTCAATTTTTTTAGTATCACTGTTAGATATAAAAAAACATTACTATTATGCATTAAACTTTAATTATTTAAAAAATATTTTATATTTTTAAACAGTGAAACTTTTATGTTTAATAATAATAATTTTTACATATAACGGTGATAGGATTTATGTATAGACCTAATTCACAAAATTGTTACTCCTTTGACACATCTCAAATTAGTTCAATGCATACAAGCTGGATTTCCAAATTTAAAATTGTAATATTAAAAAAATCATATTCAACCTATTAGCGCTCAAGAAAAAAAAATACAACCAATTAGTTTTTAGGGAATTAATATAAAAGAATTAATTTTTTACACTTCTTTAAAAACTCGAATTTTTAGATAAATGAAATTCTTTTTTAATATCAAAATGTTTGACTCACGCCCGTCTTGTCTTGAGTTCAAATCCCGCAAAAAGCAGCCGCACTCATATTAAGTTGTCTACGTCTTTAAAAGTCCAGTTCATTAGTAAGGAGAATGCTAATTAATATAAATAAATTAATTTAGCATCTCTATAGAAGTACAAATATTTTAGATAGGTAAAATTCTTTAATTGGTATATAATCTATTGTGCATCCGATCCTAAAAGCAAATCTAATATAGTGTGTATTACTCAACATGGCAATTGGAAATGTCACACATTCGAATCTTACAAATTGTTGTGTTTTTCACATTTTCGACGAAATAGTAATATTTTTTGTTTTTATCTTTTTGTTGTGTGAATAATTATATGTATCAATTCTTTGAATTTCCTTTATAACTTTTTGGGCTAGTAATTCAATGATTTTGTCCAGCACCAAAGGCCTTTTTAGCTTGTAGCAACAAAATCATTGAGAAATTTGAGGCTAGGAAATAAATAAAATAAAATAAAAAACGTATTAATAATAGCGAGGTATTTCATTTTCGATCTCAACCATTGACTAAGTGAAATGGACCCCACTGTTTGGTGCTTAATCATTTTTTTTTTTTATCGGACAAAGTTAGTTATAAGATGTTAGTAGTTAGTACACCAAGCACTCAAACACTCCACAAATTCACCAAGTCACCTTATAACTCTCATACTCCAATTCGTTCCCAAATGGAATCGAACCTGGGTCTCCCACTCAATTGAGGAGCCCAATGGTGGGTGGACTAAGCCACCTGATTAGCTTAATGCTTCATTTTGATCCATCGTTATTTCAATATGTCGAATGAAGTCTATTCTATCTTTAGAAAATGTTAATCATGATCTTGCGCATGTTTGTTTTACTGTAATTGAGATGCATGTCCTAGAATATTCGTAGATTTCAACTACAATTAGCTTGAAGGTGCAACTCAATCAAGTGAATGGGCAGGGAAAAAAATTAATTGGGCCGAACTCATAAATCAATTGAATGGGGTTAAGGATTGGGCCCAACCCAATTTAATAAATTGAATGTGCTAAAAAAAGCTAATGGGGTGGGCCTAAGAACAAGCCCAAAAGCTGATAAATGAATAAAAAAATATTTGCGGTGAACGTGGATCGAACACGTGACCTTCAGATCTTCAGTCTGACGCTCTCCCAACTGAGCTATCCCCGCATTTGTTCAAATTTTAAATTATTTTAATCTTTATATTTGTTTTAAATATACAAACAAAAAAAATGAAAAAAATATAAATATTGTGGATCGAAAACGTGACCTTCAGAGACTCTCCCAACTGAGCTATCTCCGCTTTATCATTTAAATAAATGATATGTGATATTAGTATATTTTGTTGTTTGCTTCTTTATATTAGACTTTTCCGATAAATGGTGTCTTAACTCTTAAGAGACGTAGTCTGTTTCTTATCTTAGGTATCCATCTAGCATGTTCAAGATGTTACAATCCAAATAGTATCTAGACAAGTAGTTGGTCAAGAAATACACTTTAAAATGACTAGGTTGGCGATTTTGACTATAAAATGGGCACTCTTACGCACATAGCATCTCTTATCTCTGAGATTAAGAAGAGATCATTGCAGTGGCTTGACCATATGAAAGGGAGGTATATGTAGACATCAAACTAATCGTTTTGTCCCATATCGATTTGTGAAACACATTTTTGAAAGCCCTCTTCTCCAAAAAATTGTTGTAACCCGACTCCGAAAAGATTTAAATAAAACGCGACAATTTCTGTGATCATAGTACATTTTCACGAACATGAAGTCATCAACAAACCATTTCTGCACAAAAAATTGTCAACTTCTAATCACGATTTAGGGTTCCTAGAGTGTTGGTTGAAGCTTTTATGGCAAGAAAATATATCTGCTGGAAAATGATTGGTTTTTAATGATTATTATTCTGGCATAAGTGTATATTTGTATACGAATTAAGCAACATGATACATAACAAATACAAACAAAATCCATGCTCAAATCCTGACTATGACTGAAATTAACATGATTTAGGTGAGAAAGCTGCATTTGAATCTGCCATCCAAGAGGGCCAGCTTCTCTGCTTTTATGACAGCATCTAATGGAAGAGGACTAAAACTACGAGATGGTCCGTAGAAATGAGGAAATACGTTGGAGTTGTCCACAGCTTCGTAAATCAAACCATCTCCAAGCTGTAGTAATCGATACTTGTTAGCTTATAAAAAATCTATATTTTTAGATTAGAACTTTGCTATCAGTTACGATCCATCTTTGCATTTTTGGTTGATAGAAAGTGTTCATGTCAGATGACTAAACGCATTGGGAGCTAAATGAATAAGTTGTTTCTAGTGAATATACCTTTTTAGCATCAATTTGGAGTAAGTATAGGTCTTCCTTAACATTCACGAAGAAGTTTTGCAAAGCTGATTGGACCTGCAATGAAAAACGAAAAGTGAAACTATAAATTTAAGTGTTGAAAGAAAAATGTGAGACTCTAAAACTAGAGATAGAGAGAGAAGTTTAACTTAGATTAGGACTGCATTCTAAAAATTGATATAATGTCAGCTAGTACATAATTATTTGGCAGAACGAGGTTTTGACATTTATATTTAGGGAAAAATTCATTGCCAGCCCAACTTACTAAAATCCATCTTCGTATTAAAGATTTTGACAGAAATTTTATTTGATTAGTAGCACAGAAACAGATAGGAAAGAATGAATTGGGATCAGCTATTTAAGCTCTATATGTCTCAGCATACAACCCTTTTTCATTTATACCGGTTACAACATTATCCTGGACTTAGAGAAACTGCCCAATCTCACAGACTTTTCTTCAAATAATTCCAACTTTCAAACCATTCCGCACCTAAAAATAAGTAAACTAAATGACCTGTAAAAATAAATCATAAAAAGAAGCCAAGTCGACAACTATCAGGGAATACGTTGTTATCAATGAGATTTAACACAGAGAAAAATGAAAACAGCCTTAAAAAAAAAATTCAGAAAAAGAAAACCACTCCCAATTTGCAAATGAGAATTCTACACTGAATCGTTGCAAAACTCATAACAAATCGTGAGAACAATATGCTTCTCTGATAATGCTAAGGTAGGAATAATCGCCGACTAGTTGGGTACTTATTTAAAAACATGTAAAGTTTGCTTACACAAACTCCACCTGCACATGTTAGAAACCAAATAGAGGAAAAGAAAAGAGCCATGGCAGCAACCAATAATACCAAACTAGGAAAGCTTTCGTAACCGAGAAATGGATTTGCTTGAAGTCCAAAACCACAACAATTCATGCATTTACCAATGTGCTTATAACGGAATATAATCGCCAATGAATGTCAAAATTGGAAGAATATTCACCTTAATATGTAACGAGAATTCAGAAGCACAGTTCTATCAAATTAGATATCTGAACAATCCTCTTTACTAACAGAAAACAATCACTGCCCAAACAGAGCCAGAAAACTGATTCTTTTATATTGATATTATTCTCATTATTCTCTCCTTATTCATTTCTACACATAATTCTCTCCTTGATTGTTTGCACCACAATCACAAGCCATGAATTAGATTAGCAAGATTATGGGAGAAATTTTATTTGTAATTGCCATGAATTAGATTAGCAAGATTATGGGAGAAATTTTATTTGTAATTACTTTTTGCGTAGGCTATTCATTGTGTATAAATATCTTGCACATTTGTAAAATATAGTATCAATAAAATACACGTACATTAAAGTTTTACATTTTATTCAAACACCTTCAGACCCAGTGAATCGCGGGGAAAAAACTCGATGTTTGCACCGAAGAAGAAAAAATTAGGGCAAAAGGAAGAAGAACCTGATCATGGTTGCTGAGATGGAAACAACCAGTTGATTGGTCAAGATTTCCACCGAAAGTGGCGCCGCTCCGCTGCAGCTCCTCCCATTCCTCGGCGGTGCTGATCCTGTACACAATTTCTTCATCTTTTTTCAATCCCTCGTTTGCAGCCATGGCTAAGGACCACTGTATCGCGCACAACGATTTTGTGGAAATCGTTATTGGAAATCCAGTTTTCACTTGCTCACGATTTTTCTTATTAATACGCTAGTATTTTCACATAGTACAATTTTTAATATTAATGTACATTCTATTAGAAAATAAATACTCCACGTTGAATTTAATTAAACATTTATTATTGCACAAAATTTAATATGAAAATTATTTATTAATATTAGAGTGGGTTTTATGTGCATTTAGTTTAGGTGCATAGTGCATTTATAGTGCATTTTAGAACCATACAATTTGTTATATTAAAAAATGCAATTTGTATAGACTGAACCGTACAACTATTTTTCCACTTTAATAGTCCCATAGTTCATGTAAACAAGTTGCATATTTCAGTATAATAAGTTGTATGGTTCTAAAATGCACTATGAATGCACGGTGCACCTAAATACATACAAGACTTAGTCTTAGAGCATCCACAATGGTCCATACAATGAGTGTTTAACCATTTGATGAATGAAAGTTGGTGTTTAAAATCATTGCGGGTGTTCATTAGATTGGAGAGAGTGTCATTCATCCAATGAAATTGATGGAGAGATAAAATATTTTTTTTGGAGAAAAGTAGTAGGAGTGGCAACGGGGCAGGGTGGGGCCGGTTTATGCCTCCCCCGGCCCCGACGGGGAATTTTCGTCCCCAAAATCGACCGAACCCCGATGGGGAATTTTTCTTAGTCCCCATCCCCGCCCCTAACGTTTTTGGGCATCCCCGAACCCGACCCGAAACTATTATATTTATTTTTTACTTTTTTATTATCATAATTATTTTATCTCACTAAAAATATTGGAGAGCCAATTATGTTATAAAATTATTTTGTATAAAATAACTTATAGGAACAAAATATAAATAATCAAACCAATATCTAAATATATATAGTGACATATACATACATAAATATAAAAAATATTTATATAATATGTACCGGGGCGGGTTCGGGGTGGGGCGTGGGGTATATAAATACCGTCTCCGCCCTGTCCCCGATTTAAATTTTATCGGTTTTCCCTAAAACCAAATTGAAACCAAAAAATAGTTAAAATAACCCCCCTGATCGGGCCGGAGCCGGGGCAGATCACCTCGGGGGCGGGGCAAATTGTCATCCCTAAAAAAATAGGTAGAAATGAGGTGAATGTGGGGCTATAAAAGGTGTATGGATTGATGAATAATTGATAAACAATTGTGGGAGTGTGTTTAAATAATTAATTTTTTATAAATTAGTGATGTGAAGATGATGTGGAGGAGAGAGAGTGAGTGGATGAATGAATTTAAATCCATCAATTGTGGATGCTATTAGTATTAGTAGATAAAGTTGGACTTTTATGGGAGTTGAATGATAAAGTAATGACATGTGTGGTAAATAAAAATGACAAAATATAGGGTGAACAAGTTTCACACAAGAATCTGTGAAACTAATTAAGAAGTATGACTTATATTACTAAAAGGGTATTAGTTGTGATAAACGAAGGACGTGACTTTTTATTATAAAGGGTATTACTCATAACACTGAAGAGTGTGACTTATATTACTGTAGGGGGTGTTAGTAGTGATAACTAAAGAATGTGACTTATATTACAAAAGAGTATTAATCGTGATAACTGAAGGGTCATGTCTGTAAAAAAGGAACCAAAATTACGGTGAACAAGTTTCATAGCATACCAACTCAATAAAAATAGAAAAAAATTATTTTTGTGGAAAAAAAAATAATGACATGGGGTGTAATATTGAGATGTTTGGAGGATATAATTAATTATTTTGTTGCTAGTTTTAGAAATATTCAATCTAATTCAAGATATACCTTTTATGGCAAATGTTCAATTGAATTCGGGATAGAGGGAGTAGTTTTTTATACACTTCAAATATAAGACGATAAGTATCTATGTGAACCAAATTCACATAAGTTTTTGTCTATACGAGTAGGTCTTATGTGCAATAGGTGCACCATACAGTTCAAGTGTATTTTTGAAAACATGAAATTTATTTTTCTAAAACGTTTAACTTATTTATACTGAAACGTTCAATTTATTTGAACCTTTTCTCTCTTTAAACGGATAACTACAGACAACTTTAAATAGTTAGGGTCATTTTTCTTATTTATGAAAGTGTGAGTTTAAATCTGTTCTCCTAATTTGCTGGTTTTTCCAGGAGGAGAAATTAAAAATAAAGATGTTAGTTGGTTGATGCTCTTTTGGGTGAAATTCATTTTGTTTAGCTTCCTTGAGAAATATTAAATTGAAACTATGCCGAATTTTCTTAATTAACTTTTGTAAATTTATATATAAAATATTCTATAATTTTTGGAGTTTACAACTTTTTAGAATGATTATTAAATACATTTTTTTTTGCAAAGAATTGTAAAATATTTTAGAGAAAATTCACAAAATTAAATTAAAGTAGTCTCCACCATTCATTTAGAATGTGAACTTTTATCTATAGAAGTAGAGATCTCATTATTAAATCATCTAAAAAGTACTAAAGTGATCAATTATTCATAAACTTCAAAGTATGAAAACCATCATGGTTAATTCTTAATTTTTATTTTATATATGTTATTTATCTATTCTTCAAGTTTGTGCCTGGACAAAAAATTTGTGTCCAAACCTGGATCTAGTGTTAATTGTCTCCTTACAACACTATTTTCAGATAGAATAGGCACCCACAACATAATATGTTTATCACGATTCTCAATTAATCTCGATAATTCATCGTGGAATCTCTCTTCTTGTTCTTCAATTAGACCACCACTACCTATATCGTGAGTAGGGGGATGGACGGCAAGATACATCTAAAAAATTTTCTCACCATACCGTTACCGTACCGAAATTTTCGATACCGAAAAATTTCATACCTTTGTCGTACCGAAAATTCGGTATACCGAAATTTTCGGTATGCCGATATTACATACTGATACCGTACCGAAATTTTAATATATACCGGTATACCGAAATATTTTTGGTATACCGGAAATATTTTTGGTATACCGAAAATTTTTCGGTATACCGGTATATTTTTTTGGTATACCGGAAATTTTTCCGGTATATCGAAAATATTTCGGTATACCGTAATATTTCGGTGTACCGTAATATTTTCGGTATTTTGGTATACCGAAATTTTCTATATTTTCATACCGTTATCATACCGAAATTTTCGATACGGTATTGGTATCGTACCGAAAATTTCGGTATACCAAAAATTTCGATAAAATTGATATTTTTCGGTACGGTAAGTGCGGTATACCGGTATTTTTGGTATTTCTTCCACCCCTAATCGTGAGATCATGGGTTCGAGTCACCATTTGCCAAAAAAAAAAACAACTCACAAAGCAGAATACGAGTGAATGCTAGAAGAAGTGAGATATTCTTGGTATCTCATTAATCTGAAGTGAGATATTCTTCGTATCTCATTAATCTTCCTGCATTCAAAAAAGGCAAAAGTTTCAACATTAAACCAACGACTTCAACGAGTTATCGAAATCATAAGTGTTGCTAGGGACAGGGAAACCAAAATTCAACAAATAACAATATATCATTCGTGTGTTTTTCATGTTTTATAATGGCATCCTTACTTGAAGCAAAGTCGTGATCGTATAATCTTAAAATATTTTTGTGGTTATTTATGATGTATTATTATGGTGTATAATTCGCAAAAGGAATCAAGATTGTTATGATGTTACAGGGCTCGAAATTTAGCAATGGATATCGATCTAAAATAAATTTAACAGTGAAGAAATCTTTCACGATTCGTTTTTTGATTTTGAGAGTTTCTTCCTATCTGAATTATCTCTAGTTCCAAAATACAAAACTATGCATATCGTAGTGAAGAGGAAGACAATTGATGTAAGGTGACTGAATCTTCCCGTACTTTTCTCATGCAAAAAGGAGTATAACAACTGTTCAGATCAATATGTCTTGTTTGTGCTAGTTGCACTTTGAACATAATCTTCAAAATGAGATTTAAAAAAAAAAAAAACTCAAAAGCATAAACAGTTAAACACCCCTTCGTTCATAGATGCACTTTCCAATGAAAAGTGTAAAATATATTTTGCTCCAACCTTGTACTCAAGGTGGTATAAAATCAATTTAATATGGAATTACGTACGGTGATTTAGATGATCTCATGGATCGAATTAATTACCTGATATGAAAAAATTCCAAAACAAATTGGCCGATTTGGTCTTCGAGATCGTGCACGCAAGTTGTGTGTATCAATATCGAAAGGAACCAAATTTTAAAATTAAAAATTTATTGAAATTTATACTTAATTCAATAAATTTTGTAAGTTATTTATGTGTTTATTTACCTATTAAATAAAAAAATTGTGTTTGCATGGACGTTTTCTTCAAATCATTTAACGAAAATGATGATGTGAATGCGAATTGGTAATATGATGATCATATATAAATTCTGCTCGCCGATATATAAGTTTAAATATTCGCGTTTTAAAGAATACTATTGGCGTACTTCAATTGGCTTATCGAAGAAGATGCCTCATTGTGCGCGTCGCAAGAATGCATCAACAAAACTGCCCTCCTCTTCACATGTTCTTGGTGGACCCAAGAAATGTTTTCGTTGGAATTCGAATCAGACGGAAGATCGATATACTGGGAGGGACACTGCATATGGATAACTCAAATGACGTGTTATTCATCGACATCAGGGAGTACGCGACTAACAAGTACGATGGATGAGACTATTTATTTTGCAAAATGAATGATTGCATTTCAAATATTATTCTCATTTGAATTAACGGAGTGTTTGCAAAATATTATAAATGATTATAGTCATCTAAAATTGTCTGCATAAATAATTTTGAGTGTTTTATTTCTCTTTTTATTAGATTAAATAAATTTTCAAAAGTTATAAGCTAAAAGTTTGTAAAAATGTGCTTTTAATAATTTATCTTTTTTTTTTTTTAATACTTTCAATTTTTTTTACAAACACTACCAATTTTTTAAAAAAATATATTTACAAACACTCCTAAATCGGGTTCAACCATGACACTATTGTAACTTTTTCGAACAAAAGGACGCTAACCCGGTTCAACATCCCTACTGCCCCACCGCCGTCGATACTACTGCTCCTCTCGAGATCCTTCAATGGCGTCTACTTCCATCGCCAATTCCACCGCCGCTCTCGCCGCTGCTCACTCTCGCTTACAACATTTCCCCAAATTTGCTCCAATTTCACTCACTCGTGGTCTTGGAGATTTCCGCCCTACTCCTTTCGCTCTCGCCGTTAATCGCGCTGCAAACGGTTCTTCTCTTCCGATTATCAGAGCCCAGAGTTCTCCAGGTGCAATCATTTATGACATTCTTATTTCAATTAGGTTGCATTGTACGGTAGTTGGGTCCTTGACTCGTTTTTGAGCTCACTAACTGTTTGCTGAATTGCCTCTTTACGTTTTAGATTACATACCCGAGGCCAATTTCTACAAAGTTGAAGCGATTCTGAGGTGTTTCTGATTTGTTGTTGTCGTCCTAGATTTTTGTAGCTGAGTTATTTGTATGATCTAAGCTTTTTGTTTTACAACTTGTTTTCACGTTCTGCTGCTAACTTGGACGGATTTAGACCATGGAGGGTTCAACAGGTTTCTTCGGTAAGGAATTGTGCCTTCTTTTTTTCAAAATGAAGTTTTTCATTTTGAATTTGATTTGGATATGAACTTATTTTATGAAAGTTCAGTTCTTTTTAATGTTGTATGCCTGTAAAGCTTTCCATTTCCTAAGTTTCTCTTTTATTTTCTTTTATCCATAGACAGCTCCAATGATAACCCGAATTTAGTCTCGTCTGCAAATGGTTTTCTTGAATAAGCCTACATTACATTCATCACAATATCATGCTTGCTCGAGTCAAAATGAATGCAGAATCTTTTTGTTGCAATATTCGTTCCTAGCCCATTGTGTATATCTGGCTTTCCAATCATAGTTTTCTGAAAAGGCTCATTCCTTCAGTTTGAACGCCAGGAACACAGTTCCTTCATTTTAGACCATAAGAATTGCTACTAAGACCTTGAATCTAGAAATCACATTTCCATAAAAAATTAACTATTGCCGCTGGATTTTTTCGACTTATCTGTGTAAACTGCAGACGTTTTTTTTGGCAAGATGGTCTTTTGTTGATTTTTTTTTTTTTTTTTGGCACCTTAAGAAAATGGATATGGTTCTCAAGAATTTACGGGTAAAAATGCAGGCACTGTTGAAAATTGGAATTCGTGGAGTTACAGTTTCTGATGTACGAGGCTTTGGTGCACAGGGTGGCTCTGCAGAAAGACAGGCTGGTATGTATAAGTGCAGAATTTCATGGTTTATTTTGCAAGGATGATCATATAAGTGAATTTTATTTAATTACCCAAGCCTGAGCCCGAGATGGCTTCTATTCCGTGTCCATTCTTATAAGTACTATTTAGATGTTTCCTTTGACTGTTTTTTCCCATTCAAACTCTTCTCATTTGAATATAATATTTTGCCCGCTTCAGGTTCTGAATTTTCCGAGGACACTTTTGTTGCAAAAGTTAAGATGGAGATTGTTGTGAGGAAAGATCAGGTTTAGGAATCCGAGGAACATTTTTTTAAAGTTATTTTCAGATTTAAATTAAAACATGTTTGTTTTAACCATTCAACTTTATCAACCTGAAATTTATAAAAATGTGCCATCTTGACCTTTTGTTGCATAGGTTGAAGAAGTTATTGAAAAGATAATAGAGGAGGCAAGAACTGGGGAAATAGGAGATGGCAAGATTTTCTGTAAGATTACAAATCTCACCTTCTTCTGCTATGAACTAATTTTGGATTGCCATTTCTTACACGGCCTTTTTTGAGTTTGCCTGTTTTCGTCATTTTTAATGCTCTAAAATTTCTGCAAGAGCACAGGTTTGAGGTTTTCACTGAGACTATATACATAGCGACAGAATAAGCTTAATCAAAGTGTATGCGTGCTTTGTGTTTTGCCCTTTTGTTTTCATGTTTTTCCTTGCTTAAAATAATTGATGTGGGATTCTTGACCCCTATTTCATATTTTAGAAATTAACTTTTATTCGACACAGGATATACACAATAAGTGGCAACAAAGTAATGTATTGGCTATAAAACTGCTCTATCTTAGGAGGCGAGATTAAAGTTTAAAAAATACATGGCTAAGATTTAAAAGGCTCATTTTCTTTGCCTGATGGGGTATATTGATATTTATAAGAATTTGTACTGAGTGTGGCCATGAATTATTTAATAAAGATATTTAGATGCTTACCTTTTACATGGTTGCTAATTGTGCAGTGACTCCTGTGGCAGATGTAGTAAGAGTTCGCACAGGTAAGCGAGTAAAAATGTCCTTTTTTTAAGTTGGTTTTTTCTCGTTGCGTTCATACATGAAGTAGGGATACTCTAATTCAGGGGAGCGAGGAGAAAAGGGTGAGAGGATGACAGGAGGACGGGCTGATATGTCCTCAGCAGGATCCTCAGCTTAACTACTCAGCCCTGTAGTCTGGCATTTTGTATTTTAGTGTTATTTATTATAAAGATTTTACTCTAGTTTCTACTCAAAACGTTGTTGTCCCGAGCAACAAGAAAAGGTTGAACTAGATCAATGTTGTAGCACATAGATCCAACTGTGTTTCAAGCTACGTGCACCGAGTTCTTTTTTGAGTATGCGAATTCGTGTCCAAAAAAATCACGGATGGATATTGATTTATTTTAAATGAAGCACTTAGATGATATCCTAGGCTACCTCGAGGTATTGGGCACTTAACTGTAGCATAATAATGTGTTCTTGACTCTGCAGAGTATCTTGGTCATCTATCGGTGCAGATACTCTTGAATTACTTTCTGTATTGAATGTTTGGTGATTACCGTTTTGTAATGTATGTTACAAATTTTATTTGATATAAATATTTACATTTTACGTAAGGTTTACTGTTTTAATCATTTTTTTAGAAGAATAGTGGTATAGAATTTTTGTTTAATTTATAAAGAGTTTTCGACGAATTGATAAAGTTAAAATTGGCAGTTTATTTATTGAATGACTTATTTTGAGTTTACCAAGGGTATGTTTGTTTGAACTTTACCCCATGGTCCTAGGCTTGACAATGGGGCGGAGCGGGAGGGGCAGAACATCTCCCCATCCCCGCCTCACGGGAATTTCATCTATTTGGGATTCGGGAATCAAATTCGATGGGCGGGAATTTCATGAACCATTCAACAAAAAAAAAAATGTTCAACATCCATCAACAAAAATTCCATACAACATAAATAAAACGAATTTCATGTTATTTCGGCGGGATCCATGAATCCGCAAAAAAAATATATATTAGTAAACTATAATTTTTTTTTAATTTTAAAAATCTAATTTTTTACAATTTTATTAATTTAATATAAAAATTCAAAATACAAATTAAACAACATCTATAAAAATTAAAAAATAGTTCAACATCAACATCAACAAAAATTTAAATATAAAATTAAGCATACAAAACATAAATAAAAATAAAAAATAGTTTATTGTTTATCTCATTTTTGTTCTTTTCTCATAATTAAACAACTTCAATTCTCAATTATGTTTCACTTGCATCCATGTCAAACTCCTCCTCAAAAAATATATATTAGTAAACTATAATTTAAAGATTAGAGTTTAGAATTTTAAAACATATTATTAATTATATATATATGTGTATATATAATTATATATATTAATTTAAATTATAAAATTAGTGCTTCACGAATGAGAAAATTGAAACTTAAATTTTAGGTTACAAATGTCAATTGTCATGGGAAATTGTTGGGTTATGGCGAATAAATTGATAAATCTGAGTCGGACTTGGTCATTAAAAAGGATGCAAGACGAACGCTCAAAGGCGCCGATCATGGGGGTTTGGGAATTTATAGTTTTTGATGAAAGTTCCAAAACACCTTCACTTGTTTTTCGCCGTTGATAATGAATAGGCGATGATAGGTCACATATATTGAGGGGAACTCAATATGTATAGGTCGATCTGAAGAATCGAAGAAAGGGATCAAAAGGGGTAAAGGCTAAGAAGGTGCTCGACCAAAGGCTTAGAAGATCTCGAGACGAGCACATCACCTCACGCTAGACCACGGGCTCGATTGAGATCGCCATAAGATGGGTTTCATCTTAAAACTAGGATTGTATGGAGGAACAATATCACAAGGCTTCCATCCAATAAAAATATCACTTTCGAATATAGTATATCTCACGGGCGGCTATAAATTTTGGTAGTTCAAGAAGCACGTCACATCAAGTCATAACTCTATTTAAAATAGCCCGAGATTCATTCCAACGGGCTCTTTTGATCTCAAGGTCTTAAAACCGGAGTGAAACCAAATTTGTGTTCCTTAATTCTTGCTTCTATCATTTTCTCCATAATTCTTTAGGCTTTAAATCCTAACAACCGTTCCGCTATCCGATTAAAAGATGGTGGTATCATAAACCGGTTGGACAAAGACCGGATTTATAGGATCCGACCAAGCTTCGGATCTGGTTCAAAGGAGCAATTGGGTCAAGGAAATCGCCTGCTGGAGAAGTTTGATGGGATGAATTTTTTCAAAGGATTCTCGAAATTACAGATCGAGGATTACCATCGATGGAAGACGGACCCAAAAATCAGATAACCTTTAGGTTCAAAGCCCAAAGAAGAAGATATGAAGGACGATGAAGACAATGGATAAGTCACCAAAGAAAAGATTAAGATTCAAATTTGCCGGCGCGATGAGTGTGGTTCGCAAAAACCGTCGCTATCCAGAACGCCGCCTCCATACCGGTGAAAGCACGGTAAAAAACCACAAAGGAGATGCCGGATATTTTGAGTTCGAGATGTATGTCCCCTTGAAAAAAAATGTCCGCAAAGGCCAATGAACAAGGTTCATCTCGATGCGGAGGTTATTCAACCCGAGGATGGCAGAGATACTTTGGTAGCTAATCATCTAAACGAGTTCAATATGATCATAAATTTCAATTGAGCTCGGTTGAGATTGATTTTGATAATGAGGTTCAAGCCCTAATTTTGTTGTCTTCTTTACCGAGAAAGTTGGAGTGGGACGACATAGAGAACTCTGTGAACCGTTAGTGCTTCAGAGAAATAACAGTAAATTGAAACTTAAATTTGATGAGGTTAGAGATCGATCATGGCGAAGAAATTCTACTCGGGAGAGGAAGAAAGAATTGGGTGAAGAGAATGCCATAGGATCTAACCTTGAGTAACGCGGAAACAGAGGCGATCAGAAAATCCAAAGATGGAAGTCTTCAAAATCTTGGGATAGATCAAAGTCAAAAGGGGCAAAGATAAGCCCAAGAAGGACAAGAGTCAAGTTGAGTGCTACAATTGTCATGAACTTGGTCATTACAAAAGGAGTGCAAGGAATGGACCAACGTAAAAGGCAAGGAATGCACCAAAGAAGAATGACAACTCAAAGAACGCCGCCATTTTTCGATGAGGGCTCGGATGCATTAATCTTGAGCTAAAGCGATCCATTAGAATCATGGGTGTTAGATTAAGAGAGATATAATGATTAAGCATCGTCATCTTCATTAAATGCAAAACCTAACCCTACCAAAAGATCTTTGACGTGATGGAGAAGTACACTAAACATCTCGCCCGCCTTCGTAGAAGGGAACTTTGGGAAGGTTTATCTAGCTGATGATGAGCCTCTGGAAATCAAAGGGAAGGGGGATGTTCAGATCAAGACACCAAATGGAACTGTTTTGAAGTTGAAAGATGTAAGACATATTCCTGGATTGAAGATGAATTTAATTTCAGTTGGGCATCTTGATGATGAGGGTTACAAGGTGATCTTTGGTTGCAATATATGGAAGATATCCAAAGGTGTCATGGTAGTGGCTCGAGGCAATAAGGAGGGAACGTTGTACATGACAGGCAACACCTGGAACAACATTGCTCTTGCAGGTGAAAAAGAGAATGCAGACTTGTGGCATTGTAGTCTTGGCCACATGAATGAGAAAAGGATGAAAATTATGTGTTCAAAGGGCAAACTGCCAGACCTCAAGACAGTTGACATTGGGTTATGTGAGGACTGTGTATTCGGAAAACATAAAATTGTGAGTTTTTCGAAGGGAGGCAGAACTTTGAAGAATGCGAACAAAGTCGGAGTTAAGTTTAGTCCACGAATAACCCGACTTGTGGGGTCCAAAGACTAGACATCGTGACATCCCTTGGTGGAGCATCATATTACATGACTTTCATTGACGACTGGATTTAGGAAGGTATGGGTTTATTTTCACAATCGAAGAATTGATTCTGATGAGACCTTTGCACGAAAAATAAGTCTGATGTCTTTAATGCTTTCAGGAAGTGGAAGACCCTTGTAGAAACTGAGACGGGTCTCAAAGTGAAGTGTTTGAGATCTGATAATGGTGGAGAGTACGAGCTCTGTGAGTTCAAAGAATTATGTGAGGCGAATGAAATTCGAATGGAGAAAACCGTGAGAGAACCCCCGGAGCAGTAATGTGGCAGGCGTAACGTATGAACGTAACCTTATGTGAACGTCTTTAGAAGCATGAGATTGAAGTGTGGTTCAACTCGCCAAAGATGTTTTTGGGTACGATTAACACACATGCCTACTTGATAAACAGAGGACCCTAAACTCCATCGAAAATGGCATACCGAAGGAACAATAAACCTTGGTTTATTCTACCCAAGATGATAATCTGAGGAGGCCCGATCGGGTAAGGAGGTAAATCATTTTTCTTCGAAGTATTTGAGTGTGTTTCATATGTTCATGTTGATGCTACTAGTAGAAGTAAATTGGATGCTAAATCATTTAAGTGTACATTTATTGGATATGACGGTGATGAATCACCGAAAAATGTTTATCGATTTTGGGATGAGGAAAATCTCGATAAGCAAAAAGATAATTCGTGAGTCGAGATGTAAAGGAATTTAATGGCACTTTAAAGGTGTTGTACAAAGTTATAGTATTTTTGTGAGTTGGAGATATCCAAAGAAGGTGGTTCTTCGAGACTCAAAGTTGTGGAGCTAGACATTTCTAACTCGGTGGGAGCAAGGAGGTTCTAAATGATCGGGAGATTATTGAGGAGAACCAAGTACACCACCAACAACAATTCCACAAGGTGCATCGAGGAGATCCACGAGAGAACGGAGATCTCCGACAGGTATTCACCTTCTTCATTATTTATTGTTGGTGATGGTGGTGAACCCGAATGTTATGCAGAGGCTACACGTAGTCAATCACGCCTACTTGTGAAGTGAGCAAGTGGAAACTTCAACGATGTATGATGAGATGAATTCGTTGATGACCAATGTAACACGGGAACTAGTTGAGCTCCCTAAAGATCTGTTGGCGAAGAAGGCGGGCTTGGGAAATTTTGCGATAATAATGGGTTTACGAATCAAAAGGAGTCAACGATGGAAGCAAACGTTACAAGGCAAGTGACGTGTACTGCAAATCATTGTGAAGGGGTTTCATCGTAAACATGGTATTGATTATACGATCAAAACCGATGTTTTTACTTTCAAGGATTGAAGCTATATAACTACCATTCGTTAGTTCCGAAGTTTGGTCTTCCGCAGAGAACATGGTGTTAGAACAGATGGATGTGAAAACAACCTTTCTTCACGGTGACTTAGATGATGACATCTACATGAAGCAAACCGTATGATACTTGTTAAAAGGGAATAGTGAGCTTGTTTGCAAATTGAAGAAGAGCTTGTATGGTTTTGAAACAAGCTCCATTACAAAGGGTACAAGAAGTTTGATGGGTTCATGCACGAGATTGAGATCAATAGGTGTGAAGTCGACCATTTGTTACTTCAAGATGTATGATGGTGGTTATATCATTTTGCTATTATATGTTGATAACATGTTGATAGCGAGCTCAAGTGCTTTCGGGAAGGAGCAAGTTGAAGAAGAAGTTGTTGTCGACAGGTTTCTCATTTATGAAGGACCTTGGAGAGGCCAAAGCAAATCTTAGGTATCGAATCGATCGTGACAAAGTGGCGGAAAGTTGTATCTTTCAAAGTGAATACATAAAGAAGGTCTTGAAGAGATTTAGTATGGAAGATGCAAAACCGAAAAAATGGTGTCCGATTTGGGAAGTCGATTGTCATTTATCCAACAAGGACTCACCTAGTAGCGAAGAGAGCGGACCTATATGCAAAAACACTCCATATGCTTCCGCAATTGGTCCGTAAATGGAAGTTTTTGATGTATGCCATGGTGTGTACAAGACCGAACTCGATCAAGTGATGGATATTGCACATGCAAGTGAGAGTTGTTAGCTGAAAAGAAGGTTCATGGGTAATCCCGCAAAGAGATTGGGAGACAAATGAAGTGGATCTTAAGTACTTGAAAGGTACTCTTGAACAAGTTTTGTGCTTTGAGGGCAAAAAGCGTTGAGTTGGCGGAAGGATATGTTGATGCAGACTTGACATCCATTTCGCACCAAGAAAGTGATCTCGACAAAAGGAGGAGTACAATGTAAAACTGGGTATGTGTTTACTTTTTGGTGGTACAACAATTTCTTGGGTTTCTAAGTTCGAATAAGATCGTTAAGAAGATCGTAGAATCTTACGTAATCGCGCTTAGAGAAAAAAAGCTTATAAACGAAGATACGCAAGAGTTGCGATTACTAAAAAGCCGGCAAAGGGATGGTTTGGTTTGAGAATCTTTTCAAAGAGTGTGTGAGTTGGGGAAGGAGCAAAATGATATTATTATGGACGTTCGAAAATCCGAATCAACATATCTTTTTTGATCCCAAGACAAAAGATATCTTTGATTGTTTTTTAAGTGCTATTTACTTGGCAAAAGAATCCGCCTTTCACTCGAGGGACTAAGCACATTGAGTTAAGGTATCATTACATACGTTACCTCATACAGAGAAATTTAAGAACAATATCTTCATGAAGCTCAAACCTAATGAAGATCAAGATTTGGTTTGGGAAGATAAGTGAGAATCCTGGCGATATGTTGACTAAGGTTGTGACCTTAGAAAAGTTGAAGTTATGCATGACTTCAACTGGCCTTTGAAACCGAGATGAAGGCTTGGCGAGACTACTACAAGGTCTATAAATAAGAAGATGCTTGGACAAACAATATAATTCAAAAATGGAGCACACAAGTTAATTTTTTTGGAGAAATCTTTTCATCTAGCTTTTCGAACAAGGTGTGGGAGATTGTTGGGTTATGGAGCCCGAGTCGGAGAAAGTGGGGACGGTTTGTCAACCAAATAAAGATGATTAATCAGGCGCCGCTCGACGGGGGTTTGGTCGAGCACTATCGCTTTTTCACACCTGACCAAAAGCTATAAATATGGTTTTTCACTTAAAAGCTAAAAGCGATCGAAAGAACACAACAACAAGCGGGATCCAGACGAAAGTTTTCATAGCAAGGCGCTTCAACCAAGGAGCCTTGCGGTCGAGCACATCCGGTGGAGAAGTACACTCTTAAAACATGGGGAAGGTTTATCGTGTTGATGACCGGAAAATAAAGGATCCGGTTGTTCGGTTATCAAGACACCAAATGGTCGAAAGTGCCATTTGGATGGGCCAAAACTTAGGGTTTCATTTAAATACTCATTAACTTGTTGTATCTCAGATCGATTAAAACACCGAAAACATTGGAATCTCACAGGTAAAAATATCACGATGAAATATAGTAGATCTCCGGCTTGGTAGTGCCCCCAGACGTAAATAACTTTCATTCACATTTAACCCCAAAATGGGCTGTTTTGAAGAGTAACCAAATTTATGTTCCTTAATTCTTGCTTCTATCATTTTCTCCATAATTCTGTGAACAACATTGCTTTAAATCCTAACAGAATGCTATCCTCGCGGTTGACCGAGTATTTGAGTTTTTTTCATATGAGGCGAACTTTGATGCTACTAGTAGAAGTAAATCGATCCGCAAATGAAACCATTTTCGGACGGTTTGGGAAAAAAATTCATCCCATTTCATCCAAAGGATGGTGGTGGGAATTTTATGATTCCCCGTGAGGATCGATCTGGCGGATCCCCTTTAGATCCGGGGCAGGGATTCCCCCATTGTCAAGCCTAGATGGTCCCCATCGGTAAAGTTTTGTATGCACTATGTGTAAGTTGCAACTTAAGTATATTTTTAAAATATTTAAATTAAAATATATAAATATTTTAATGAAATTAATTTGCACGTTTCAATAAAAATAATTTACATGTTTGTGTGAGTCAATTTGCATGTTTAAAAAATGCATTTGAGTGGTATAATGCATATTTAACATCATACTTCACCCAAAATGATTCGAAATTTTGGTACTCTAACCTGTGTTAAATTTTGAAAATTTGGACTACAAAATTTCACTATAATCCACATTTAAGTAAACATTTTTTTTAAATAAAACATGTTTCTTTATACATTTTCATAAATATAATATTAATTACTTTTACATTAAATTCTTAAATAAACATGTTTTTTTATTATTCATTCGATTTTTAGATTTCATATGATTTTAAAATTCAGAGCTCTTTGCTTCGAAAATAAAATAAAATTCAGAGCTCCTGGCATACCATATGAGACATTTATATATCAATTCATATTTATATTTATATTATGAATTCTTTTTTTAAGTATATTGTTATATGTCATGAATTAAATTTATTTAAATTATTGCATTTCAAAGTGTGGTATATAGGGGTGATTGAATGATGCAAGATATCTAAAATTTTCAAATCATACGAATTATCAGTAGGGTTTCGTTTAAATACTCAAATTTTCGATCTCGAAAAAATTTCATACCTGTTGTCGCATCGAAAATTCGCTTTGATACCGAAATTTTCGTATATCGGGAATTTTTCGGTATGCCGATATTACGATAGATCTCGGTAAAGTTTTATAAGTTGCAAATTTAAAATATTTAAATTAAAATATATAAATATTTTAATGAAATAATACCGTTTCAATAAAAATAATTTACATGTTTGTGTGAGTCAATTTGCATGTTTAAAAATGCATTTGAGTGGTATAAGCATATTTTTCATACTTCACCCAAAATGATTCGAAAATATTAACCTGTGTTAAATTTTGAAAATTTGGACTACAAAATTTCACTATAATCCCATTTAAGTAAATATTTTTTTTTTAAAACATGTTTCTTTATACATTTTCATAAATATAATATTAATTACTTTTTACATTAAATCTTAAATAAAATGTTTTTTTATTATATTTTTAGATTTCGTATGATTTTAAAAATTCAGAGCTCTTTGCTTCGAAAATAAAAATAAAATTCAGATCGCATACCATATGAGAATTTTTATCAATTCATATTTATATTTATATTATGAATTCTTTTTTTAAGTATATTGTTATATGTCATGAATTAAATTTATTTAAAAATTTCAAAGTGTGGTATATATGGTACGAAATTTTCAAGATACGATCTGAAAAAAATTTCGATAAAATCGACCGAAATTTTTTATCTTCAAGACGATATTACATCTTGAACTGCGTCGAAATTTCAATATATAATGCAGATATCTAGGTTTTTCCAAGATTATCTAAAAAATATTTAGGATACAAAATATTTCTATATTTTTAAGATCTCGTCTTCGAAATTTTTTCATATTTTTAGATTTCAAGAAATTCTTCACCCCAGAAAATTCGATAAAATTTCGATAAAATCGATATTTTTCTCAGTGGTATATATATCAAGGCGTTCGCCAAAGAGTGGATCTCACCACCCACCATCGAGGGTTTCCTGTATTGTATATATATATATATATATATATATATATTTTATTTTTATTCTAAGATTTTAAAGGGAAAAGGAAGGGAGAAAGATTTAAAAAAGAAAAAACGAAAGAAAAATGCAGTTGATGCTGAAAAAAAAAATATAAATGGAAAGCAAATTGTAAATAAATAAAATAGCGTGCTCAGATATTTCTCGAATACACATCCATTTGCTGGTTGGAGAGATCTTGGACTGAGAGATCTCCACATATCCTCGATTCATCGTAGCTCCTCTTCGATGTAAGTCTTAATCAACGTTAACTTCATTTTCTTCGTAGAATTATCGCTGGTTATTCTGGATTTTCAAAACCCTAGGTCCTATCTTACTGAATCGATGAAAACTGTTCTCATTACCTGATATATATTGATTCCGGTTTATTTTTGAACGAGTTGATTTAATGTTTGATTCTAACGAGATTGTGCATCGATTTATAGTCAGATCCTCTATTTTGATCTCGTTTGTTGGTTATCGTGTATCAGTTCGCTTTGATTTTACGTTTTATGATTCTCGCTTTGCTTTATCTATCCTTAGTTTCGTGTCTGATGCTCGATCCGATCACCTGGTGTTAGATCTCGTGTTTCTTGTTCAGGTGGTTTGATATTTTTTTGCCAAATATGACGGTTTGTGGTGCAAGTTTTTAGAAATAGATTTGTAGGTATTGTAACGTGGTAGAGCTTGATTGATTATCATATAATATACATGAGAATGCCATTTCTATTTCCCTCCTGACAAGATAATGTTAAGAGCGCTCTTGAACAGATTCAATACTGGTGATCTTACAGTGTATGTTCCACTCATGTGCATATTCTAGGTAGTTAAGAATTAACTGCACGTGCCAGCAATCCCAGATTCTGATATTATCAGGCAGTTTTTGTATTCTGTGTAATAGTTGTATCCTGAATCCTGATAAAAGAATGCTCATTACTACATCATCATCTTTTTCCACCTTCTCTGGATACTTGATGATATTAGTTTGAATTATACCTCACATTGTACTGATTGACAGTCAAGAATGGGGTTGTCGTTCACCAAGCTCTTCAGTCGGCTCTTTGCCAAGAAGGAGATGCGTATACTAATGGTGGGTCTCGATGCTGCTGGTAAAACAACCATTCTCTACAAGCTCAAACTTGGAGAAATTGTCACCACAATTCCTACTATTGGTGAGTTTTTGACTGTTTAATACTTCACTGTCTTTCTATTTTACTGCCCATCAATCTTAAGCATCACTGTTACAACCCATGAATTATGTTGTCCAACTCAATCCCCTTGCTGAGTTTTAGTTACCCCTCTTTGCAACAATTATTGAATTTGTCTTGTAAACCCCATTTTACTATGAATTTTTAGATTTACTTCTTTTGATCATTGTCTAATTATACATTGTATTCATTCCTAATTTCAACTAGATTAACCTGTTGACTTTACATGTTACTTTATTGCATTGCCTCTTGGTCAGTTATCGAGCTGAACCTTTTTTAATGATGAATTCTGGTTTCTTAAGGGTTCAATGTGGAGACTGTGGAATATAAGAACATCAGCTTCACTGTTTGGGATGTCGGAGGCCAGGACAAGGTATGCGTCGTACCGAATTCATGGAAGCCTCAATGTGTTATTATGTTGCTTTATCAGCTTCATTAAGTTCCCAGTTATAAATCACTACTTCGAGTACTTGTTTTGGACATTGAAATTCCTGCAATTTATTAATAGCCAACGCCCCTTACTTGATAGAAAGACCGATAAATGTTTAGTGATTCAATCGGTATATTCTTCTACGGTCAAAAGCATCAGAAAACCCTTATTATCTTTCATTCGTGGGCTGTATGCTAGCAATAGTTACCACTTGTCTCTCTTTTTGAGTAACACGTGGTGTCCATGTTTAAGAAGGGGCATAATAATTGGACCTTGGGTCTCTTTGTTCTGGGTCTTGTTATGCAAATGATTTTTGATGTCCCTTGTAGCTGGGCTGTTATGTTGAAGAATCTATATGTTAGTGCTATATAGGAGTATAATATAATACTAACAATTTCAACAGCAGACCACAGTGAGTACATCTATGTTCACATTTATTTGTTCGGTTAACTTGAGTGCCTTGAAGTTTGCATTTTTGCTTCAAAATCTGATGCACCTAATCTATAATGCAGATCCGTCCACTGTGGAGGCATTATTTCCAGAATACTCAGGGCCTCATCTTTGTTGTTGACAGCAATGACCGAGATCGTGTTGTTGAAGCAAGAGATGAACTGCACAGGATGCTGAATGAGGTAATGCCTAATATCTTATTCCTGAATTAAAAATTTATAAATGAGCAATGAGAAACTGTTCAGTGTTCAGCATACTTCAGTGTGTCCCCAATAAACATCATCTAACATTACAAATCCACCTATTGTAAACGTTTTGTGGATTCATTTTAATTATAAGATGCCTATAATCTTTCTGTGATCATTTAAAAATGTTTTCTGTATTTTTCCATGGTCAGGACGAGTTGCGGGATGCTGTTCTCCTGGTGTTTGCCAACAAGCAAGATCTTCCAAACGCAATGAATGCAGCTGAAATAACTGACAAGCTGGGCCTTCATTCCCTCCGCCAACGCCATTGGTATAATATCATTTTCATTGTTCTCCATTGCCTATTTGTCTCTTCATGTAGTTACCTCATATGTGTTAAACCTAAAATGCAGGTACATCCAGAGCACATGTGCAACTTCTGGTGAGGGGCTCTACGAGGGGCTCGACTGGCTTTCGAACAACATTGCCAACAAGGTATGAGTTGCAGAAAAGCTAAACCAATTCAATCTTTTGCTAACACGGCCTGCTTTTCATAATCATTTTATTGCTTTTTTCACAGGCTTGAATTCTTCAATCCGAGATGAGAACGCATTGTAGAACTTCCGTTCTACATTGCTTGGAACTATTAGCATTATGTTGCCCACCTTGGATCCGATCAAGAATATCAATATCTTCTGAGTGTAGTTTATGATGATCTGTAGATTTTCTCGCCAGTCTTGTGGATTTTTCTTGTAGTTCAAAGACTCGTCATTGTAAACGTCCCACCATTTCTTCACAAGCATTTTTATGTCGTCTCTCTGCATGTTCTCTTCCTTTCCCGTGTACCTCCATGGCTTCGACCCCTGTTCATGTTCACACCATAGATATATTCGTTAGAAACTACACACGATTAGTTTCAAATCCGAATCACAGATTCTACACTCACCGCTGCACAATAATGCACAACTTTCACTTGATCAAGATCAACATTCTCCGGATGACGCCATAACATGGCTAGCACGAGATTGTACGCATTCGGAATCGGCTTGTAAATGTCCTTAAAGAACATGTTCAAGAAATCCTGCAATACATCAAAACCCCATCTAATCTAATTTAATCATACATATAGCACAAAGTTTTGTGTTCAATTCAAGCGTATTTTAAACAGTATTAGTTGTTTCATTAAACAGTATTAGTTATTTCATTGAAAAATATTAATTGGTCCGTGTCAATCTTTTTCACCGACCAGTATTAGTTGTTTTCACTTAAAAGTATTAGTTATCACGATACCTGCTCAGCAAAAGGAGTAGGAGGGACGATCTTGAGAGTGCTCAAGAGACTTTGATAAGTTGAAAGACTAGGCTCAAAAACAAACATGCCGGCGTTGAAGTAAAGTGCCGGCGGCCGGCCCATCTCTGGCGGCCACGTCACCTTCTCCGGGCACTGCTGGCAGTAACCAATCTCGTACTGACGAGTGTGGCCCCATGTCTTCTCACAGAAACAATCCATAACCGCATAAAAATTCCCATCCCCCAATTCAAAAAGTTCATCGATATTTTCAAACACTTGTATATCACCATCCAAGTATACCATCTTGCTATATTCCACAAACTACATCAAATTAACAACCCAGTTAATTTAATTAATTCAAGAAAACACAAAATTAATTAATTAATAGGGATTAAGTTTTTTGTAGTCAAGTAATTTTGTTTCATTTTGAAATTGGTACCGATTATTTTGACTTTTTCCCGATTGTTTTGACTTTTTGATTTTGGACCTATAAGTTATCAAAAAATTGAAATTGGTCATTTGACCTGTTGTAGCATGTCACCGAACATGTAACCGTATACTTATAATTTTGAAATGTTCCTTATACTTTTCTAATTCTAATAATTTTGATTCAGAATTTTTCTGTTTATTTTTTAGGGAGGAAGAGAGATTTTTCAGCTTATTTTGGCTTATTTTTTTATTTTTTGATCAGTTTAGAATCAGCAAACCGACCCGATTCACTTTGTATTTTAATATACAAATTATTTTGAAATTCGACCAAAATTATTAGAATTTAAAAAAATATACAAATTATTTTGAAATTCGACCAAAATTATTAGGATTTAAAAAAAATTCAAGTGACGCTTTAAAATTAAAAAAAAAAATAAAATAATTATATAAGTAGTGGTTACCTGCGGTAGCAGGTCAAATAACCAATTTTTTTTTTTTTTTAAATTTATAGGACCAAAAATAAAAAAAATCAAAACAATCACAATAATGAGGACAAATTTCAAAATAATATAAAATTATTAGACTATAAAAAACTTAATCTCTAATTAATATCGCGTCCCCTACAAAAAAATAAAAAATTGACTACGAAATTAATCAATTAATATCATGCAATTAATTAACACATTAATATTATCTAAATACGTACCTCCCACATGCGGAGTTTGGAGTAGTTGATGACGTAATACGCCATGGCGAACCGGGTTTGGTTTTCCGGCGGGTATACGGGCTCAATCTCCCTGACAATGCAGCCCTGATCCGCCAGTATGTGTCGGTGCTCCGCCGGAACGTCGGGGAGCACCGCCACCACCAGAGGATACGCCGATTGAACCTTACGCAAACCCTTGGCCAATCCCACCACGCCTTTAACATAATCGCCATTACCCGCCAGGAAAGTGACGTATGCCCTCGCCGGCGCCGGTTTTGCAAAATTAGGAGCCATAATTAATTAAGTGTAATTATCAGTTTGAAAAAACAGAGATTGATTATTTATATTTAACTTTGTTTTTGTGTGTGATTAAATATATAGTGGTGAATCAGGGGAGGGGGAATGCACGGTGTGGTGACACGTGTCGACGGCAGAGAAATGACCACGAGATGCTTGTCGATGAATTCGGGCCGGTAGAATCTAGAATTCGGCTAGAGTTTCGGGTTGTCTTTTTTCACGGGCCACAACGCTCTACGGCCACAATGGGTTGTTGTACTAGTCACACCCCGTTGCTATGTTTACTTTGGCCTCGTTGGCTTTATATGAATATGACTCAATTCACTAGTTATGATATATTAAAAAGACACGCTTGCATGAGACCGTTTCACGGTAAGATGAAATATAAGTTAGACATTGACGCTTTAATATTTTGAGAATGATGTATATAATTTATGCTAGGTTGTATTTCGTCTCATACATGAGACCGCTTCATATGAATTTTTATCTATATTTTAAATGGTGCTTTAATAATTATAAATGATTATAATTATTTAGAGTGGGTTTGTTTTGGGACTCATCCAAATTAAGTACTACTATGTTTTATTTACTTCTCTATTTTTCACATAAGTCAATACAACTATATTATTATTTTTTTCAATCTCAACTCAATATAGTAATACAACATTAATCAGTATTAAACTGATTTGATATAAAGTAAAATTTCACCTTATCAAAATCTCAAAACAAAACATACTTTTTACTATTCACCAAGCCTTTCAAATTCATAGGATTTCGAAGTCATGATTTTCCCCGTACATTTAAATTCTGAAACAAACATACTCTTAGAATTTTGTGCAGAAGTAACGTGGGGTGTTTTTTTTTTAATTAGATTAAATAAGTTGCAAAAAGTTGAAAATAAATTGTTTTGGTAGCTTATAAGGTTTTTTTAAACACTATTAACTTTTTTTTAAACACTATCAAATTCTCTTTAAATTTTTAAGTGCATCACTCTTGGGCGCAAAATAGGAGCCTCTGTACTAATTGGTGCACATTTTTTTTTTACTACAAGGTGTAAAATCATGGTTTAAAAGACAAAAATGTCTTTACTTTCTCACACCTTCTTTACATCACCCCATCTCCTATTTTATGCCACATCTTCTATTTTTTATGATAGTCTTCCCCTTGCGAGAGTAAATGGAAAAAAAATAAAATAGGAACATATGTGCATTATAATTCAATTACAATTTCAAAATTTTACATACGGGACGTAGGTGAACGTTGGGCAGTTTGGGTCCATTTTAGAACTCCGAGGACTTCTATTTCCTTCTTCTACACCTAACTATATGATATGTGATTATTAATTTCTATGTTTTATAATCATACTTTTAGGGGTCGTTTGGTAACGATTAAGTCTCAATGGTGGGCTAATCTAGGAGAAAAATGTGTTTGGTGAGTAGGGTATTTTGTCTGGAAGGCCCAAGTTAAAATAACGGCCCGCGCTTAAACACCATTTCTCTTAGCGGAGTAATCTCCCCAAAAACATGGAGTTTTGGGCATCGATGTGTAACAGTATTCGCGACTCTGTTATGAAATGCCCAAAATGCCCCCGGCATATATAAAGTCAAATCCGCACAATTTTGCCATTTCTCCTGCTTCCGTTTGGCCGATCTCGTTCTGGAGAAAATGAAAGCTCAAGTTCTACTCATAAATTAGGTGTTATCTTAGATTTTATCAACCTTCCATTCCCAATCCGATCTAATAATTCTGACATTCTTCGCCCATCTGTGGACTTTTGTATTGTTAACTGGATGAAGTTTCATATACTGAGGTGTTACTATACATTATTGAGTTTTCGTCTATTTGTTGTTGATCGTTCTAGATCTAGGGTTTTCAATTTAATAGTTTTATTTAGGGTTTTTTTTTTCTGTATTTCGATATTCGTCAACATAGTATAAATATCCATAAGCATTGCCGATTTTGAGATATTTGGGTGTGTTAGTTGTTAATGAATTGAATTAGTCATGTTTTGTTGTAGGAAGAATTTGAGTGAAGATATAATCAAATTGGGTTGAGAAGAACATTAAGAGATGAACTTGTATAGTTAATGTTATGTTTTGTGAAGAAGCCCATGAGATGCATGTTAGGATAGAAAGAAGGAAAGATTATATAAAATTTTGTAGGGATGTTTTTATGATGATCTGCTAAGAAGCATGCAGTGGATTTTATTATAAACTTGTCCTTTCTTAAAGATGTACTGTAATTAAGTTGGGCTGGATACTGGACTAGCTAGCATTCCAATTGAAGTCCGAAGATGATGTGCCCAGCACTAAAAATAAAAAATTAGGAAAAATGGTTTTTTTAGTCCTTTAACTTTACCATTTTTTTATTTTGGTCCTATTCACTTTCAAATTTTGATTTTCGTCATTTAATTTACATAAGTTCGATTTTTTGGTCATGTGACCTGCTATTCCAGGTTACTTAGCAGGTCATATCCGATGTGACACTCATATTTCATATTTCATTTTATTTTATTGAGATAAAAATATCCTATTGAGAATAATTTGATTGGTTGATACTTGTATGTCACTACTAACATTGAAAATTCATTAAAATAATAAAAATTAAAGAAAAATATCTCATCAAAGATTTAAAATATATGTTTAATAAATTCACAAATCAAACCATAAGCTGGAAACAACATATCATAGGAAGTCGACTCAATTTCCGTCAAAACTTGAAAGATTTGATCATAAAATTTAAGACTCAAACAAAGAAATCATATCAATAAATCTATGATTTAATTTGTGAATTTATTAAACCAATATTTTAAATCTATGATGAGAGACTTTTTTTTAATTTTTATTATTTTAATAAATTTTCAATGTTAATAGTGACCTACAAACATAAACCAATTAAACCCCTCCAAATAAGATATTTATGTCTTAGCTAAATAAAATAAATAAAATAAAAAATGAGTGCCACATTGGATGTGACCGGAATAGCAGGCCACAGGACCAAAAAATCGAATTTTATGTAAGTTAAAGGACAAAAATCCAAATTTGAAAATTAATATATAGAACCAAAAAAAAAAAAGGTAAAATTAAAGCACTAAAAAACCATTTTCCCAAAAAATTATACCTCTCAGGATAGTTTGCCCAAAGGACACGATCAGTTTAGTCAATAATTACTACATCGATCATCTAGAGAATTCGAATACACTGTTTTAAAATTGTTCGAGCTTTGAAATAAACATTCAACCATATTAAATTTGCATCAACTAAGGAATTTTTTGAAAAATTGCTAATAATTACAATTTTTTTATGCAAATTACTAATATGTACAAACATAATTGTTTTAAAATGATGTTTGCAAGAAATTTTGATTATAAATAAATTATTCATAAATAATTTGAAAGTTTTTTTTATCAATTAAAGGAATTTTTTGAAAAATTGCTAATAATTACAATTTTTTATGCAAATTTTTTAAGTATTAACTTTTTTTGCAAACACTATTAATTGTATCATAAATGTTTGTAAGAGAAATTGGGAATAATCTATTTACTTAAATCACTTTAGAATTATATGCATAAATAATTTGAAGAGTTTTTTAATTAGATTAAATGCTTCTCTCGAAAAACCCACAAACTGGGCTAAAAGTTGAGAAGGAATTGCTTTTCTCATCTAAAACTTATGCACATTTTTTTAAGTATTAACGTTTTTTTCAAACACTATTAACTTTTTTTTGAATTTTTTTTTTCCAAACAGGCAAACACCATAAACTTTTATTATTAATCAATTTTCTCGTAATCACTAATTTTAATCACTTCTTGAAAAATATAATTTTTTCAAACATACCCATAATTAAAAGTACACACGAAAGTACATATATAACTATATATATACATTTATTTTGTATTTATTAATAAATTACAATTCTCAAATATACATATCAGTAACTCCCCGAATTTTATCCAATTACCAAAGTAGTGCTCATGAAGTTGCATTGAGTAAGAATATTACTGCATGCGATCAGTCAAAGAGAGAGAAAGATTAGTTTTGTGAAACAAGCTTATACATTTGAAAGAATAACAAAAGTCGAGTCTCCCAGAAAAATTAATGTCAATCCTCTCCTTTTTAAATTTAATTTTATATTTTATATTCTTAGCTTCAAAAAAGCAAGCACTAGTTGATAATTACCTGCAATTATCCATTATCATTAGTCATTACCATTTTGTTTGCAAATATGATGCCACTAGACCTTCCAACGAGTGAACTGGAATCTTTTTCCTTTTTTCTATTTTTTTAAAATTATTCATTTTAACAATTGGAATATTTACTTCATGTACAAACTATTAACACAAAAGGCTGAGACTGATGATGGATTTCACGTGTGATTTGTTTCATATGGAAATATTTTAAAAAAATAAGACTAGTTTATAAGTTAGTGTGTTATTCTTTCTGTCACTGATTAATTAAGGATATAATTATCTCAATAGGAGAATGACTAGTCTTATATTGGATTTATAAAAAACTTAAAATGTTAGACAATATTTTTATCCCAGTTGAACGAAGTGAGCAATATATTTACCAGCCATGAGATAAAAAGCCAATTAAAAAGATACGATTCTCATGAAAAATTACTTGGCTTTTGACCGAGCGGGGAAATCTGAAAAAAGCATTAAAATTGTTCTTATTCCACTTGTATTGGAAATCCACGACCTCCACATAAGCTATGCTTTGACTGATTGACTGCACTTCTTTTGTTAAGGATATTGTATGATATAATGGAGTTTATTTAGTACCACTAGATATAATAAAGATAACTTATAAAAATCAACTTCACCATATATATTTAGGGATGCATGTTTGATGCATAGTGAGAGAGAGTATACAGAGCTGAGTAGTGTTTGATGAACATGATTATAGATTTTGTGTTAATGATACATATATGAATGGGAATATTAATTGGAATGAGTATAATATAATTGTCGAGGGTTAATGAGAATAAATAATGACTATGATGAAGTAGTGGATAGTGTGGTTAGTGAAGAAGTGGCCGGAATGTATAATTGACTGTAACTTTTGAATTTGATTTAGCTAGATTAATGTAATACTGTCAAATGTAATGGTGTACTACTATAGAATGTAATGGCGGAAAATGTGGAGAAGTCAAAATATTCCTTGAGACTAATATTCTGCACTTAATTAATCTTTGTTTTTTTTGACCTTGAGGCATGTCTCATTGCACGGCAACAACGTTAAATAGAAAAAGAAAGATTCGACGTAGAATATAGTCTAAAATTGACTAATATTATGTATAAAAAGTATAATAATTAATTAATCTGGTCTATATTAGTGTAGGTACTATAAAAGGACTGCATGATCAAAGCGACCAATCCGTACAGTCATGGATATAGAAGAGTTGGAGGGCATAAATGAAATATATTCTAAAGAAGAGATTATAAGGAAAGGTTTTTGGTCTAGTGAAGAGGACTCTATACTTCATCAACTGCATCTCCCTATATGGCGAAGGACATTGGAATCACCTTGCACGCGATTCAGGTATATATATATATCAACTATTTGTATATTTTAAAAATGCATTTGAGTTGCACGGTGCACATATTCAAACGAATATACGATATAGTATCGAGCTAAATTAAACGCTCTAAATTGGTTCATCAAATTGCCATTGATGATCATTAATTTTTATTGTCAAATGAGTTCGAGCATGCATGTGTTATGCTGATTTCATGCAACTTGATCAATTCGAGCTTTATATTCTATAGAATGTAAAATAAATTGAAATGTTTATCACGTTTATCAAGCCAGCAAAGGTTAAACTAGCTAGCGTTTTTTATGGAGAAGTTATATTTCTTTCTAAAATCTAATCCAAGCATGATATACACACACACACAAATTCTCCATGAAACTTGTTCAATAGTATGAAAGTGATACCATCACACTTACAAACTGATATTATTATTCTTATAAATTAATATCAATAACATTTAGTTAATACTATGATCTTGGTTTAATTATAAGTGTAATGATATTAGTTGATAAATATACGTATAGTGATATTAGTTTGTAAGTATAATGGTATAAATTTCATATCTATATATGAACAAGTTTCACCGGAGAACTTACCCGTAATTCTAACTATTGAGTGATGACCGAGAACAACCCAATAAAATAGGTTAATTAATTTGTTTGTACTTTGTTTAAAATTTGTTTTATTAAAAAGGGTTGAAGCGGACAGGGAAGAGTTGCAGAATGAGATGGAAAAACTACTTACATCCAAATATTCAACTCGGAAATTTCACCACATACGAGCAGCTTCGGATTATAGAGCTCCAAAGCTTCTTTGGAAATCGGTATTTTTCATTTTCACCTATCAATTTTATTTAAAAAATTCACTCATGAAATTAAATATATAGTTTTGGAATTAATTTCGGCCTGATTTCGGTGAAGGTGGTCGAAGATAGCGGAGTTGTTACCGGGACGAACGGACAACGAGATAAAGAACTACTGGAGAACTCGAGTTCAGAAGCTTGCAAAGAAGCTGAATTACGACATAAATAGTAAGGAATTCAAGGATTTCACTCGTAACATTTGGCTCCCAAATTTGTCCGAACAAATCTACGCTTCCAAATTTAGTAATATTAATAATCTACTAGATGATCACGTGAAAACAAATTTTGATGGGCCTGATCAGCCACTTCAAATGGATGATAACTATTGGACAACCCCGTTTGCATCGTCGAATGGATTTTCAGCAACTGAAAACGGCCATTCTCGTTTTTCTGCATCCGTAATGGATTTTCAACAGGATGGTTGTCCTTTCCAGGAAATTGATGATCCAAATTGGTTTAGTAGTTATGGGGAATTATCAGATATGCTACTAACAGATGATTGTTTTTCCACATATCCATGAAACCAGAGACTAGAATCAGGGATTTTCGAGTTAGGGGGGCAAAATATTAATATTCCAAGATCAGTCCATGTATGAAACTATAATAAACATAATGTATATACTAAAATAATATATAGTACTCCCTCGCCTATTCGAGTTAGGACAGAGGGAGTATTATATATGTATGTTATGTGTTTTTTTTAATATATGTGTTTTTGTTTTGATATAAACTTGTCATATGGTGTATGCATGCACGGTGTAAATTGGATGGAAAATAGAGACATGATGTTACTTTTCTCAGGCAGAAAGGACTTATGTGGGGATAATTTCATTTTTACTAGTTGTTCCAAAATAAGTTATTTACTTCTTTTATGTTAATTTATAACTTTAATTTTGAGGTTGTACTCCCTCGCCTATTCAAAATGTATGTCATTTAATTATATAAACTATGATTGAAAAAATAAACAGAATGTAAATCTAAAATAATTTATTTAATATTCATATATTTAAGCTTATTTAAAATAATTATATAAACTCAAATATCAATGAAATATAATATGGAAATTATTGAAATTAATTATAAAATTAAATCTGGATATGTGTAAATTAATTTTAGTATACCAAATAAAATATAAAATACATTAAAAAAATTGCATTAAAATTTAAATAAATCTAAAATTATATACTCCCTCCGTCCTGTTTTTTGATTGGTCACTTCACTTTTGGCATGTGTTTTAGCGAGCGAGTTGTTTATTAGTATATGAAATGATAACGTGACTTTTAAGAAGATGTAGGATAGATAAGGGGTAAGACTATCATACCCACCTTAAAAATCTCTTTATCTTTACCAGCGGACCAATCTTAGCGGAACACTAATAATAGGAGATTTTTCGACGCAGCCGCAGGTAATAGGGATTGAAATTTTTTGGAGACTTACTAACAAATATATTTTAGGATTACAATTTACTAATAAATACAAAATGATTGCACGCTGATCTCAAATTTTGAACCTATTTTGATTAAGATAAGGTTCCTCGACTGTGCTGGTTTTATATATATATATATATATATATATATATATATATATATATATATATATATATATATATGATTGATTGATGATAATATGATGATGTAAAAAATTGCTAATTTTTTTTATTTAACTTGCTTCAAGACTACTTAGGATTGAAAATCAAATCAAATTATTAAATACTCAATTTGAGATCGTTTTATAAAAATTCGTTTGAGCTCGATTTAATATTGATATCGAATAAGCCTGAAAATGTATACTTATATATTCAGTAAAGTCTTAAGCTCGTTTCGAAGTGATAAGTAAAAAAGAAAAACTAGTGTAAAAATATTAAAACTATTCAAGCTCAATTCATGTTCTAATATTCAATTAAAACTCGTTGAAGCTCAACTCAATTATCAAACAAATTCAAACATCAATATATATGAACTGTATAACATTTTAGGGCAGTTTGAACAACTCTGTTCGACTCAACTCATTAACAAAATTACAGCCCTACGTACACAGGACGTGTACCAACCACTAGAAGATGTTGTAGGGAATTCAATGGCTAAAAGGAAAGAGGCAAAATCAGATGGAGTACAGCTAAGGTGCACTCTTTTTTAATTCATCACTATTGGAGGAGTTTTGTATGAGATTGTCTCACCAAAACTCAACTTAATTAACTATAGCTGATCCATTAGTAAAGAATATTCTCATCCATTAATTTGTCAGGATTTGCAAAAAAAAAGATAATATAATAATGTACAAATTGTTGTAAATAAATTGTGATAACATGAATCTCATTATATTATATAACTCATGAATTTATGAGATCTTAGCTTAATTATATTTTAAAGATAACATATATGATAAATTCTCCTATGCATCACATGCACCAATAAAATTTGTGCAATTTAAATTTAGGAGTTTTTTAATTTTTTTTTTAAATTTCAGTTTTCTTTTAACTTTAATTTCAGTTTAAGATTTTTTTTTTTCGACCCAAACCCGGCCCGAGTGGTTCGTGGTTCACCCGACCCGAATGATTCATATATGATTTATAATTCATTATTTAGGGGTTATGATTTAGAGTGCATAGTTCATCCAAATTAAAATTGAATCAAATTGTGCAATTGGTGAACGGAAGAGTAACTCAACATATATATACTCCCTCTGACATTTTAACTTTCTTTGCTAATACACAATTAAATGACCTTTTAGCCCGTTTTACACCATTTCTACTAATTTTACCCTTTTAATAGTAAAAAAAAATTATGGCAAGCTAAAATCATGAGACATGGTAAAAAAATTATTCATTAATTAAAAACAAACTTGTTAATATATACCCCTTCTTAATTCCACAAAAAAAAAATAAAAAAAATAAAAGATCATTTATTTATAAACTGAGCGGTTATATATTAAGTTCTGTAGTAACACTCTTGTGAACCAGATCTTTTTTATTAAATTAATTTGAGACCTACCATTACAGGATGCATCTCTTTGAAGTAATAGTTGTGGAGCTAACACTTATTTGAACCAAATTTATACATGAACTCTATCATTGTTATGTACAAAAATTATCACAGTTGTGTATAAAAAAAATTATTATTTAAAATTATAAAATATTTTTTAAATAGTGATAATTTCTATGCATAACAGTGATGATTTTTATATATAACAGTAATATTAAAAAAATTGAGCTCACCGTGAACTTAATTCACATAAATTTTAGTCATTATTGTGACATCTAAAAATTATGTTATTTATATAAGTTATAATATCCTCAAATATTCAAACTAGTCATAAATTAACTATTCAAAATCAATGATGTCGTTTTCATAACCCATAACGTCCAGCTAGTATTAATATTAATTAATTCTACTACCCCTTCAATCTTTCCTACATGCAACTGATTTTCTTGCACAAACATCATTAGAGCCGGCAATTTGGGCCCGGCCTACCGAACCAAGTATAAATTTGGGCTAAAAATTAGAGGCCGAAAAAAAAGACATGTTTGGTCCGCCCCATTTGACCAGGGCCTAATAGAAACTTGGGGATTGGCCCGATTTGGTCATGGACCGCCCAGATTTGGCTCGACATTTTTTTTTTTTTTTTAATTCTTTTATACAAATTATAAAAGACTAAATAAATTCATTTTTTATAATTTGTCAAACCAGTTAGTTTTTTTTGATATAATTAACAATCACAATCAACAAAATAGTACTCAAGTTAATGTTTTCATGTACATAAGATTGTATTTTAATAACTATAATTATTATTTTATTTTTTTAATCATAAAATAAAGTAAATTGATAAGGGTAAAAAAATACCCAAAAGAATTACAAAGAAATAATGTAATTTTGTAAAGTAAATAAAATAATTAAATAAAAAAAAATCATGGGTCAGGCCGGGCCGGGCGGCCCATTTTTCCCTGCCTTAAACATCATGCCTCCAAATTTTTACGTTCAAACAATATTCATTCTCTTCTTCATCTTCATTTTCCTCGCAACAACTTCATTTTCCACCAAAGTCAACACGGACAAAGATTTCAACACATGGATATCTTGGCACCTCAAAAATCACAAGATCTCCAACGGCCAGAAAACGATCATCACTCCCGATTGGAAACTACGAACGGCCGAGATTAACCGAATGGAAATAAGAGTGAGCCAGGATGGTAACGGAGATTACAAGACCATCAATGAAGCAATCAACAGCATTCCTTTGCACAATATCGAAGGATCTTGATACACATTAATTCAGGTGTTTAAAGGTACGCACATATATAATTAATTATAAATACATGCACTATGATGTAAGTTTGAAAAAAAAATGTTTTTGGGTCCATATCCATTTTTCGTCTAAAAAATTTTAACAGTCCAATTTTGGTCCCTTAATTAAATTAATTGTCAAAGTTTGGTCCCAGTTTTTGCCAAAAATCGAGAACAACGTCGTTTAGGTTACATGCTAGTTACGTCCCGGTAAAATTTGAGGGTTTTAGACATATAATGTCATAGGCGTGGACTCTGATTTTCTTTTTCTTTTAGTTTTTTTATATTTTTTAATCAATTAAATTACACATGTGTAAATATATAACCCAATAAATTAAATCAAAACTCAAATTTTAAAATGACTAAATTTTACTGGCACGAGACTTTCGTATGATCAAAAACAACATTTTTCACAATTTTTTTGAATTTCTTTTAACCAAAATTGGACAAGCAATTTAGTTATGAGATCAAAATTGGATAATTAAATTTTTTGATACGAAAAATTGACAGTAAATAAGTTATGAGACTAAAAAAACTTTTTTCTCATGTAAGTTTGTACAGATCCGGAGTAGGTTTGATAAGATAATTGAACGAATTTCATCTTATCTAAAACTCTAACTTAATTACACCTCTTAAAAATTTAACTTAATTACAGAGATGTGTGAAATTAATTCGTTGACTAGGGAAAAGGTGAATATCGTGAAAACAATGCGTTTTATAACGTTGGTCGGAGATGAGAGTGATCCGCCGATGATAACGGGGAATGACACCGCTTCGACGACGAGAGGAGGAGATGGGAGGCCGAGGACATTTCAGAGTGCTACTGTCGCCGTTGATGCCGATTATTTTATGGCAATCAACCTCAAATTTGAGGTAATTTATTTTTAAATTTGATGTCTCTAGCTTAATTATTATTTTTATTTTTAAATTTTTAATCCACACTAGACACTAGCTACAATTAGTTTTTTTAATTCTGAAATTTAAAATGTTAAATAAAAAATTCGACCGGGACATTTATCTGACACGATCCCATGACATGATTTAATATCAAACCGAAGTCATTAATTGTTTGTGTTTGTATTAAGTTTGGTTGGTATTTGCTCCACTTTTTGTGCAAATTTATGTAATTATGTTCTCCTCGTGAATATACATATAGTTTTAAAATTTTATTTCTCCATTAATTATGACAAGTATTGCATGCATAGATTCTCATTCCAAGAGAAACTTTCCAAGATCACTTAGAGCCCGTTTGTTTAGTGGTATGAGATATAAAGAGATATGAAATCATGTGATACATTTTACTTACCCATGTGATATATTTGACTTTTCTTGATGTATTCAAATCATGATTTATTTTATTTCAACCGTTTGTTAAGATTGATAAAAACATGGGAATTCACTTGATAAATATAATTTGACTATTATGCCCCCTTGTTACATATATTTTTTCCCACAATGAATTAAAACAGGGTTATTTAGGTAAATTAACACCAAGGATAATGTTTGATATTATGAATACCACCTCCTAGGTGGGATGCATAATCATGTGAAAATGAAAAAAAAAATGCGGGCCTTCGGACCCAAGTAAAAAGCCATCAAACATAATAAACACTTGAAAAAATAGGATATGATATGTTTTTCCTTATTTTCCTTTCTTTTTCCACTAACGAACGGACTCTTAATATATTAAATCACGGGCTACGCCTACCTGAAGAAAAACTCCAGCCGTACGGTCTGTACGCAGCACTAATATATGTTTGAAATTAAATTACAATTCACTACAACTATTTTTTTTATAATACAAATTATACAATTCACTCAACTAATTAATTAACTACTTTAAGTTTTATATTTTCCAAATAAAGAGGATGTTAGTTTTACGGGCCTATCACCTATGGCACAATCAACTCTTTTCATGAACATGGAACATGCATGTAACATAATGCTCCATTTTTTTTTATCGGACAAAGTTAGTTGTTAGTTGTTAGTAGTTAGTATACCAAGCACCCAAACACTCTACAAATTCATCAAGCCACCTTATAACTCCCATACTCCAATTCGTTCCCAAAGGGAATCAAACCTGGGTCTCCCACTCAATTGAGGAGCTCAGTGGCCATGTGGCTTAGCCCACTTGATTTTTTTTATGAAAAAAATGATCCATTTTCTTATTACTCCAACACTTTCAAATGCATCACTCACGTGTCACACATATATCATATAGGTTTAGGCATTACATCCATTTTTCACTTATTATTACTGTTAAGGTTAATGAAATGAACAATCTAGAAGATATGTGACATTTAATTGTAAATTATTTATTTCTGTAAATTATATATTAATTTCCTAATTTACTGTACATCTTGTAATTATATATAGAGAGCAATAACATATCAAATCCCTCAATTGAGGAGATTACAATTTCTTACATGGTATCAAGTCAAACCGATCCCTAAACCCACTAATACACATTTGGTCTTGAACAACTGTGAAAAATGACCTTGGAGAGCGGTTATAACCGCTCTCCAAGCATCAACTGTCCAAGCTTGGATACGGTAAAAAACATTTATTCAAGAAAAAGATTTGGGGCGGTTTTTAACCGCTTTTGAAGTTTTATATTGACAACGGTTGACAACATTGTCCCAAGATGATATATATTTTTTTTTATTCGTTTTTTATTTTACATAGACAATGATTTGAAAATCATTTGTCCAATATTTTTTTTAATTATTAATTTACATTTTAAAAATCCTATAATAAAACTATATACGTCCAATACCATATAATAAAACTTATATATACGTCCAATACCATATAATAAAACTTATATATACGTCTAATACCATATAATAAAACTTATATATACGTCCAATACCATATAACATAAACCAAAAATCCTATAATAAAACCATAAACCACATATATATACCAAAACATCGAAATATATAAACATACAATCATAAACATACGTCCAATACACCAAAAACATGAAATATATATCATCACAAATATATAATTTAATTACATGCTACCAATATTTCAAACAACATTCTCTCAATATTGATCAGATGAATATAAGAAACGATTGTAAAGGTACCCATCCATCGTTTTTTCATTTTTCTCGATCTTTTTCTTAGAGTAAGACTTGAGCTCACGTTCATAGACAAACCGCAAAAACAACGAATCATTCAATATAGTATGAATTTTTATTCAATCAATAATAATTTAAATAAATCAATCATTGACTTACATTGGGAGAAATGTTCGATTTATAGAAGCGCGGATTATATCTTCTATAAAGCAACAAACAAAATGTCCACAATGGTCATTATCTTGTTGCCTCTAATCTATTGATTAACAATATAATAACGTATTACAATTATGATTTCTTTCTATTAATTAGTTTGATAATTTACTAAATTAAATTTACCTTAATGTTAATCCAGTTCACTTTATTTAACCCGGATCTTGAGCCTCGACTCGAAAGGCGACTCGATACATCGTCATCACACTATTATTATTATAATTAAAAAATAAAAATAGATTAAATATGCATAATTTTAAAAGTAAAATAAATCATTGTATAGAATATTAAAAATGAACTTACGCTTCCATATATGAAACGAGATCGTATGATTAGAATAAACTCCATCATAGATTTGGGTCCATAAAATACACACTTAATGTATTCATGTGTATGGCGACCAAAGACCCAATGGTTCCTATATTATATTGAGAGTATTAAAATTAAGCGCAAATTTAGCATATATATGTGCAAATATTATAAACATGAATACAAATTTTACTCACCCCAAATGTTGGCCAAAAAATGAGATGATCGCTCCCGGTTAGATTCAAAGATGTGATTAACGAACCCATCCATGGTTTGTACCTTATCACCCATTATGCAAGACACTTGGGGGAGACGAAGGAGTACATTCCACTTGCTCGGTTATCTCTCGGAGAGAGATATAGCTCACCCAAATATCTTTAACCAACATATATACGCTAATTAATATTTAAAAAGAAAATTAAACTATACAGAAAGTGAATATTGAGAATTAGTTAACACATACCTGAGGTAAAGGGCTATGGTGGTTGCACTCAACCACTCGTCATTCAAGACTTCGCGCACATGTTCCTCATTTTTTTAATTCTTGGAAAGTATTCGATGAAAGTGAGCAAGCATGGGAACCGTGGCGATATCGAAAAGCATTAGACGATACCATCCGGTGCACCCTAGGATCGTAAATGATCATCGTGATCTAAGTCTCCAGTCATGGGATAACCAAGTCTTAGAGCAGTGGAGTCCCTCGATTTAGCCTCATGTGGGGTTGGTAGATTCTATAATTAATTTACAATATTATTTAGAACCACAAATAAGATAATGAACTTTAATAACAAATATTTTACCCTCATGGTGCTAGAGACCAAGTTGCTCGGCCATTCGATGAAGTGCCCGACCGCTGTTCCGACTGTGACGGCTTCATCGATTGGTTTTGGCACCGCTGAATCCTCCTCTCCGATTACGGGTACATCGAGTGTGACCCTCACGAAACCAGGAGTGATGGGATGACCATGAATCATTCCATGGGAGCTGTGCAACGAGCCTGTGGCCACCAACCGATCGGGATCCTCCAGATACAGGTAGCAAAAGGTCGTTGGCTGTTCGAATAAGATATTTAGTTAGAAAATTTTAATACACTAGTCTTTAATTAAAACAAATGTGAGATATACATATCTGATACCTGGGAGACGTTTTGAAGTGCCTCAATAAAGTCGTCCCTAGGGTTAGCTGAAAACATAGCATTAGCGACACTATGTTCACAACTTGCTCCACTCGACGACATTCCGTGGCTCGATCTTTTCTCAGACCTCAAACGTTCCACATCTTTAGCCAACTTGGCAACCTGTTCCGTTAGTATACCCACCATATTCATGGCTTGAAGACCAGGTGCCATTGCTAAAGATGTCTTCGTCACGCCATATCCGACACTCGTGGCGGTAGGGATGCTCTGGCGACCCATAGCGAATCCAAACAGATCATCGGGGCGATCATGCGAATGTCATCAGGCGTCATGGTCTGAGATAGACGCTCCTGAATCACAAAAACAAAAGATTATTATTTAATTATTTGTTTATAAATAATAGTTTGTAATTGAAAGATAAATTAATGGATAGATTACCACTTCTTCGATGATGCGTTGTGCATTGGGATCATGAATATTCCCATCTCGACCCTTTCTGGTAGTCTGAAATAAGTCGAAACGGGTAACAATAGGCTCACTCTCTCCAAATTTTTTCTTCTTTCCTCTTTTTCACGATAGTGATGAACGTGTCCCTTTATTAGATATATTAAAAGTGAATATATAAAAAAAAATTAAAAGTTAGGATTTTGATCTCACCATATTTTCTCTTATTCGTGCATAACCTTTGTTGGATCCACGATATCGCGCCTCTATCGACTTGGCTTGAACGCGATTTTTTTTTGCTTCGATCCTACAGTATAATAGAAATATGATAAACACTGAAAAACTTAGGGCATTAGAAATTGAGGAAATGACATTGATCAATTTTACCTGGAAATCATCCTCCATTGCTCTGTTCACAAACTCATCCCAGTATGGAGCGACCATAGGGTTATTCTGATACGCAGGAGGCGGACTAGCCGAGTAAAGACCAGTTTCCGGATCTCGTGTGTTACTTCTCAACCAAGTCCGGAAATTCTTGGCCATTAGTCCAAATTTTGCGACAATATTTGCTTCTTTTTCTTTGTGAGGTCAAGACCTCTGAAGGTAGTCTATACGCATATAACATAACAATTTAGTAAATTTAAGGGTCATACTACAACTTTCAATAAATATATAATTAACATACCGTAAGCTCGTCCCATAGTCTTTCCTTCAAAGGAGTCAGTTTGGGGTTACGCCGATCGTTGGTGGGGCAAAGACGATAGGATCACGCTCCCCGACAAGCAGCTCCAATGTAGAAGGACAACGACTCACTCTCTTTTCCTATTGCCTGTCCAAACTCATTGAACGATAACTGCAATAACATAGTATTTAATTAGGTTCAACGATCAATCAATATATTTATCGATTTCAAACTGTTCAATTGTAATAAAATTACCTGAAGTGTTTTTCCCTTGCTACGAGCTCTCTTAATAGATGACATTGTAACTATACCCCGAGTGCGCTTCTCCCTGAGTCGCTAGTGGTGGTGGGAGCATCGGCGTCACACTCTCTCAAGTCATCATATGCACCATGATCATATGCGCCATGATCTCCATCAGAATCTCCATCATCTCTGGGATATGGCAAACGAGACATGATCCTGTAAAGCAGAAGAAACAACATTTAATAAACAAAAAACAAACAATATTCACAACCGGATGTTTCATACATGATAAGAACTATCTATGCAGTATACATGATACATCTACTTATAAGTTACATCCAGATCATCTACTTATAAATTAAAATTTCAGTTGATAGCATACTCTTATACTATGAACACATGTGTATTATGCTTGAATGACATTGTCTTCTGAAGTAGACCAGTAATATAAACAACAAGAGCAACTAAGTGTTATGGAGCAAAATATAATATTTCAAATTTTAAAAAACAAGAGCAACATATATAATATAAACAAAATTAACTAAGTGTTATAAACAACAAGATTAGTTGGTTCAAAAAACAACAAGAGCAACATATATAATATGAATAAAGCTAAATCTTGAAAAATTCAATGGAAATACGACTTGAGTTGAGGCCCCATTTTATATTTATATTTATTTTGTGCCCCACTTTTCTTATAATCAGTAGATATTGCATATAAAATATTTCATGGAAGACCTATTCATTTGATTTTTTTTAACACACGTTATATTGACTTACTCATATATTAATGTTCAATTCAACTGTATAATCATATTTATAATGTTCAATACGGAATATGCAATATGAATAAAGCTAAAGCTTGAAAAAAAGTAAAATTAAAGATTGCACAATCCATTTGCATCAACTAAGTGTTATGGAGGGAGGGCGGCAGAGGGAGGATGGTGACGGCGGAGGGTAGGGGGAGGGGGGGAGGGGGTGGCAGTGTAGGAGAGGGAGGGAGGGCGCGCGATGATTTGGGGAGAGGAGGGAGAAGCCGACGACGGCTAGTTGAAGGTGTCAGCGATTTGACGGCGATTTGGTTGAAGGGAAACCAACGATGGCGGCGATTTGGTCTTCGGTTTTTGCGGCGATTTTGGGGGGAGAAGAAATTGGAGAGAAAGAAATGAAGTCTGAGCTAGGTCTCGGTTCATATATATATATATATAAAAAAAAAAAAACAGCGGTTATTAACGCATTGTCCAAATCATTCTTTTTAGACAGTTAGTTAGTAACCGTTGTGCAAGTGGTATTAAACAACGGTTTGAAACCGCTGTCCAAGGTTTATTCTTGGACAACTGTTTCAAACCGCTGTCTTTGTTTTTATTTTTTTTTATTTTTATAAAATCGCTCTCCAAGTTGTTACTTGGAGAGCTGTTTGAAAAAAAGGCTGTCCAAGTGCAGCTGTGCAAGCTCAAATGTGTAGTAGTGACCCTAAGAATTTTTTTGGCCGCCGTTCTTCCTCTCTCTCCTGCAAACTTCTCATCGGCAATCATGGCCACCCCTACCAACTCTTCTCCCTTTGAATCATCCCTAACATTGCAGGCCATGTCCCACATGGTTACTGTCAAACTCCCAGCTTCAAACTATCTACTTTGGCATAGCTTAATCCATCCCTTGTTCTCCTCCCAGAAATTCTTGCCGTATGTCGAAGACTCTTTTCCCCCGCCGGCCAAAACCATTGTCGACTCCTCTGGTTCGTCTGCACCGAATCCAGCGTACACCAAGTGGTACGCTAATGATCAAATAGTCAAGGTTTTTCTCACCTCCACTCTTAGCGTGGAAGCCCTAGCCACCGTCGTGGGCTGTTCCTCGTCCCGTGACGTATGGGAAATGCTCGCCGCTGTCTACAACTGCCATTCTAAGCCACGTGAGTTCAAGATCAAAGATGAATTGCAACTAATGACTAAAGACTCTCTCACTGTTACCGAGTTCGGAAAAAGTTTAAAGGCCTTTGTGATCAGTTGGCGGCCATGGGCCGTCCTGTTGACGACACCGATAAATCTCACTGGTTTTTGCGAGGCCTTGGACCCGACTTCATCGAATTCTCCTCGACTCAGATCAATATAGATCTACTCCCTTCGTTCACTGATATTTTCTCATTGGCTGAATCACACGAGCTTTTCATTAAGGCTGTGCATGGAAATACTTATTCTCCTGGTAATGCAGCGTTCGCTGCTAATCACAGCAAAATGGGTCAGTCCCGTGGTGGTGGCCAACACGGCCGTAGCAATTCGAATGGTCGCGGAGGAGGACGGTCGTTCAATTTTTCAAACCAGGGTCGCGGTGGTCGAAGCTTCGGAGGTGGCCGTGGTCGGGGCCGTTCAAACCTCACTTGTCAGATTTGTCGTCAATCGGGTCACTACGCTACTTACTGTCCTGAGCGATATGGTGATTCAAACTCTCAACAGGCTAATCTAGCAAGTGCCTTCAATGCTGGATGCTCTCTTGGCCCATCGGCCCCTTCCGATTGGTATCTGGACACTAGAGCGACGGCTCACATGACGAATACTGCTGCAAATTTGGACTCCTCGTCTCCTTATAATGGTTATGACAAAGTCGCTGTGGGTAATGGTGCTAACCTTTCTATATCTCATACTGGCTCATATGCTTTATCTCGTAATTTCTCTTTTCTGGATGTTTTGGTTGTACCGAATCTTACGAAGAACCTATTGTCCATAAGCAAACTCACTAGCGATTATCCTGTTAATGTTCTTTTCAATGCTGATTCCTTTGAAATTCAGAATCGGAAAACAGGGATGCCTATGGCAAGAGGTCGGCGTGAACATGGACTTTATATACTGGAGCGAGGTCAAGCTGCTTTAATTGTTGCATTAAAAGGTGCAAAGGTTCGGGGCTCTTTTGAACTTTGACATAGACTACTTGGACATGCTGCTTTTGATTCTATAGCTTTGTTGAATAAACTAGGCCTTGTCTCTGTTACTTCATTATTGCCTAAACCTATTGTTTGTGCCTCTTGCCAGTTGGCCAAGAGTAAACACTTATCATTTGCCATTAATAATAAGCATGCTACTGCTGTTTAGATCTAATTCACTGTGATCTGTGGGGTCCTGCTCCTGTTTTATCTGCTTCTGGTTATGCTTATTATGCTGTGTTTATCGATGATTATTCTCGGTTCAGTTGGTTTTATCTGTTGAAATTAAAATCAAATTTCTATGATGTGTTTGAGAATTTTAAAGCTTTTGTTGAGAATCAATTTTCTCGTAAGATCAAGGTTTTTCAGTCTGATGGGGGCACTGAATTTACGAACAATAGGATGAAGGCTCTTTTTCTTAAATCCGACATTCATCATTCTATGTCTTGTCCATATACTCCTGTCCAGAATGGCAGGGCCGAACGCAAACACAGGCACATCACATAAACGGGTTTGGCTATGTTGTTCCATGCTTCTCCTCCGGTTAAGTATTGGGTAGAGGTTTTTAGTTCTGCCATTTATATCATCAATCGACTTCCGTCTTCTATTCTGGGTAATCAATCTCCATTTGAGCTTTTATTATCTATTTCTCCAGCTTATGAGAATTTTCATGCTTTCGGTTGTCGTGTTTATCCCTGTCTATGTGATTATGAGGCTAATAAGTTCTCTCCGAAGAGTGTGCCTTGTATCTTTCTTGGTTACAGTTCTCAGCATAAAGGCTTTCGTTGCATGGAACTCGGTTCCTCTCGAATCTATATAACCCGTCATGCACAATTTGATGAACACTGCCTTCCTTTTTCTAGTCCGGTCAACTCTCGTGCAGCTCATGAGCTTGAATACTCTTCATTTTTGGATCCGACCCCGGCTCCTCCCATAGATTCGGCTACTGCATCCTCCCAACAGTCATCTTCATCACTTGTGCCTAATCCCACGCCATCCTCATGCACTACTTCTGCTCTTGAGGAGGCTGCTCCGACTTTTGCCTCCGTTCCACAAGTTCACATTGATCCCGAGATTCATGGTGAACCTCCAGCTCCATTTGTTCATCCACCTGATCAACCTTTGGCTCCTCCTGATCCCGCTCCTGTTCCTCTTGTACGCACTCATACCATGCGTACTCGTGCTTAAGATGGCATATTCAAGCTCAAGCATCCTCCGAACATGGCTCACGTTGCACACAGTGCTCTGCTTTCTGCCTTACATGCTACGTCTGAACCCCGTGGTTTCAAATCTGCCGCCAAGTCATCTCATTGGGTTGCAGCAATGGATGCAGAGTTAAAGGCTCTTCACTCGAATCACACTTGGATTCTTGTTCCTCGTCCTGAGAATGCAAACGTTGTTGGCTCAAAGTGGGTTTTTTCGCACAAAATTCCTTGCCGATGGTTCAGTTGACAGATACAAAGCTCGTTTGGTTGCCCAGGGTTTCACTCAAATTCTAGGCTTCGATTTCACTCACACATTCAGTCCAGTTGTTAAAGCTTCTACTGTTCGTATTGTTCTCGCTCTTGCTGTCATGAACAATTGGCCCCTTCGTCAACTGGATGTGAACAATGCCTTTCTACATGGGCTTCTTGACAAGCATGTCTACATGGAGCAGCCACCAGGTTATACGGATCCCACATTTCCCACTCATGTCTGCCTTCTTCAAAAGGCTATTTATGGCCTAAAGCAGGCTCCTCGAGCTTGGTTTCTTCGATTCAGTACATTCTTGCTTACACTCGGGTTCATATGCAGTACAGTGGACACCTCCTTATTTGTCTTTCGGAGAGGATCTTCTACTTTGTACTTGCTCTTATACGTGGATGACATCATCGTGATGGGAAATGTCTTCGGCCTTGTTGACAACTTGGTCTCTCGGATTCGTCGTGAATTTGCGATTAAGGACTTGGGTCGTTTGAACTACTTCTTGGGATTGGAGGTTCATTACACTGATAATGGTTTATTTCTCAGTCAGTCCAAGTATGCTCATGATATACTTCTTCGGGCTGACCTACTCAATGCCAAGCCGGTCTCTACTCCTCTGGCTCCAAGTGAAGTTCTTCGTATGTCGGGTACTCCCTTTTCAGATCCCACACTCTATCGTTCTTTGGTGGATGCTCTTCAATATCTAACGATCACTCGACCTGATCTCTCATATGCGGTAAACACCCTCAGTCTGTTTCAGTCCGAACCAACCACCGATCACTTTCTAGCGATTAAACGGATTCTTCTATATGTGAAGCACACTCTTGATCATGGTCTTACCTTCGAGCGGGGTAAATCTGAGCTTTTGGGCTATTCTGATGCTGATTGGGCTCGTTGTTTGGACACAAGTCGCTCGACCTATGGTTATTCCATTTTTGTTGGTCCCAATCTTGTCTCGTGGAGTGCAAAGAAACAACCGACTGTTGCCCGCTCCAGCTGTGAATCTGAGTACCGTGCTATGGCAAATGCTGCTGCTGAGGTCATTTGGGTCACTAATCTTCTTCGTGACCTCTGTGCTTTACCCTCCCCGCCTCCTATTTTATTATGTGATAACAAGAGTGCGATCTTCTTAAGTCAGAATCCTGTTGCCCATAAACGGGCAAAACATATTGATATTGACTATCACATTGTTCGAGAACTCGTCTCCAATGGAAAGCTCTCTACACGATTTGTTCCTTCTTCTCTTCAGTTGGCGGACATCTTCACCAAAATCTTCCTCTTCCACTCTTCGAGTTTTTTCGGTCCAAGCTCTGTGTTGGTCCCCATCCGCAACGCATGGGGGTGTTAAGGTTAATGAAAGGAACAATCTAGAAGATATGTGACATTTAATTGTAAATCATTTATTTCTGTAAATTATATCTTTCTTAATTTACTGTACATCTTGTAATTATATATAGAGAGCAATAACATATCAAATCCCTCAATCGAGGAGATTACAATTTCTTACAATAACACTACAAAAAAGACGGGGTTTAAAAACGGAAAAAACCGTCGTTAACGACATTAGCGACGGAAAAAATTCCATCGTTGAATCGAGGGTCGCTAACCGTAGCGATGGTTTTTTAATTTTTTTTTAAATAATTTTTTTTTTTTTTTTTAATTTTTTTTTTAATAAATCCGTCTCTAGAACCGTCGCTAAAGCATGAATTTACGAAAAAAAAAGGCTCACAGTGGTTCGAACCCGAGCCCAAGGGGCGCCCGGCTGGGCACCGAACCACCCAAACCACGGACCATCTCGAACCTAACCACCAAGCATATCATATATAAGCCACCAAAGCCTCCCAATTAAATGAGGCAAATTTTCGCTCCTAAGGGGGATCGAACACGGGACCTATGGGCGCCTGAGCGGGGATCAAACCGCTCGGACACTGCTTTCTTGCGTTTACTTAATGAAATTAATTCTATATGTCCTAAAAATCATTTTTTTCAATTTTTTTTAAATCCTTTATTTCAATTATCTAATTTAATGATTTAATCACATTTTAATATAATAATTATAATTTTTATTTATTTATAAATTTAAATTAAATTTTATTATATTAAAATTATATTTATTTATTTATTTATAATTCGTTTTTTTTACATTTTTTTAAATTTTTTTTATTTCATTTATTTAATTTGACTATCTAATAATCTTTAAAATACTAATTATATATATTTTTTACTTTATAAATTATAAATAAATGATTATATTATTTTCAAATTATATATGTCCTACAAATTCATTTTTTTAAACAAGTACTACTTTCTATTTAAACAAGTAATACTTTCTATTTAAACAAGTACTACTTTTCATTTAAACAAGTAATACTTTCTATTTAAACAAGTACTACTTTTTTATTTAAACAAGTAATACTTTTTATTTAACAAGTAATACTTTTCATTTAAACAAGTACTACTTTTTGATTTAAACAAGTACTACTTTTCTATTTAAACAAGTAATACTTTTCTATTTAAACAAGTAATACTTTTCTATTTAAACAAGTAATACTTTTCATTTAAATAAGTACTACTTTTCATTTAAACAAGTACTACTTTTCATTTAAACAATTACTACTTTTCTATTTAAACAAGTAATACTTTTCTATTTAAACAAGTAATACTTTTCATTTAAATAAGTACTACTTTTCATTTAAACAAGTACTACTTTTAATTTAAACAAGTACTACTTTTCTATTTAAACAAGTGCTACTTTTTTATTTAAACAAGTAATACTTTTCATTTAAACAAGTACTACTTTTCATTTAAACAAGTACTACTTTTCTATTTAAACAACTACAACTTTTCTATTTAAACAAGTAATACTTTTCATTTAACAAGTCATACTTTTCATTTAAATAAGTAATACCTTTCATTTAAACAAGTAATATTTTCTATTATTTAAACAAGTAATACTTTTAATTTAAACAAGTAATACTTTTCATTTAACCAAGTACTACTTTTCTATTTAAACAAGTACTACTTTTCTATTTAAACAAGTAATACTTTTTTATTTAAACAAGTACTCTTTTTCATTTAAACAAGTACTACTTTTCTATTTAAAACAAGTACTATTTTTCAATTTAAACAAGTAATACTTTTCATTTAAACAAGTAATACTTTCTATTTAAACAAGTAATACTTTGTATTTAAAGAAGTATTACTTTTCATTTAAACAAGTACTCTTTTTCATTTAAACAAGTACTACTTTTCTATTTAAACAAGTACTATTTTTCAATTTAAACAAGTAATACTTTTCATTTAAATAAGTAATACTTTCTATTTAAACAAGTAATACTTTGTATTTAATGAAGTATTACTTTTCATTTAAACAAGTACTACTTCTCATTTAAACAAGTAATACCTTTTTTCTAGGTCCGTAATCGGGTTTTCATGAGGGCGTAAGTCTGGGGGGAGGGTGAATAGACTTATCGAAAAAACTTTTTTCGTCAAATCGGGTGTGATTGCGGTTTGTTTGATCGAGTGCAGGTGAATCGGTTTGATCGATATCCAACTTCTTGATCGCTCGAGGGCGATCGATTCGGTATCTATCGGTTTAAGCGATTGTGCGGAAGTTTAGTTTATACCCGAAATGAAAAACCGGGTTTATAACAAATCAGATTCCAAAGCTGTTTTCAATCAGATGACTATGGAGTCAATCTAATCAGATCAGTAGCTTGATGCTAGCTGATCCTAACTCAGAATATGTATGCAGATTTAATCAAGTTGTGTGCAATAGTGTGAAGCAGTTAATCAAACAGGTAAATGCACACACAAGATTTATAGTGGTTCGGACAACCAGTCCTACGTCCACTCTTCCCTATTACAAGGGGCACCAACTTAACCGACTTAACCAACTGGACTTAGATTATTGTGTTAGTCCAACACATTACACCAACAGATATTTATAGAGTTCTCACTCAATCGATCCCAGAAATCAGAACTAGAAACCCTAGTCTGAAATCTTGCTAAACAAACTTAACCTAACTTTGGGTTTTGGGTAAGATTTATTGTTTGTTCCAACTTTGAAATCTTTCCTAGCATTTAAGTAGCCTAACATCTAGAGGATAAGATTTCTGTGCTAAGAACTATGGGATGAACACTTAGAAAAATAATCTTCAAGGTTGTGTTCTTCGTGCGGAAATTTGGCTAGAGTATGAGATTCTTGATAATTTCCGTATCTCACTCTGAAGAGTAATCCCATATTTATAGACCTCGAAATCAAAGAGCCGTTGGAGAGCAATTTGAATTTCCGGCTATATTTGGTAGGTTTGCAGGATTTGATGTGACGTGCTTCCAGGAATGGCATGGCCGAAAGCGTGTATGTCGTTTTTCTAGTCGTTTGACTATGCAGCGCCGAAATCCACATGTTAGCTCAGGTCATACGTGTCTTGTTCTTATTGGTTAACAAGTAAATCATGTCAGAGTTTGTTCACCAACTAAAGTTGACATTCTTCATGTTCAGATCAACAATGTATAACTTGGTGAAACATTAGTTGACACCTGGTGTGAGCTGACCTGATAAGTTACAACTGATCAGTCTACCTGATAGAGTCTTCTGATGCCAGTTGTCTTAGCTTCAACTAGCAGACTCGACTGATGTAGGTCTTCTGGTCTTCTGGTCTGGATCTTGATCTTCTAGTAGTCTTATGATCTTCATGTCTTCTGAGCTATTGGCTTCATGTCTTCACCTGATCATCTGATTAACTGATCATTCGACTAACTGACCTGACCTATACATATTAAGTTCCCCCTCAATATGTGACCTACCTTATACATCAGCTGTCTATACATTTCAGCTGGTCATCTTAACCTGATTCTAAGACATCAGTCAGCTAACAGGTCTGACTGGTCCTATTACAAATTGTTTTGGAACTTCCATCAAAACTAAATACAAATTTCCCAACAATTTCCCCCTTTTTGATGGAACCAAAACATATAATCAGAAAAATAGATAACCATGCGAAATGTAAAAACATAAACAACATAAATCAGAAGACAATGAGATGTTGTCTTAAGATCATAAAGGTAACTTGTATTATATATAAGAGATGACGATTACATGTACAAATTTTACCTTTCACCTGATCTAAGGCATCTTCCGATTCCTTCAATAAGCAAACTTCTGAAGACTTTCTGGAATGTTGAAAATCTTGTATATTCTCTGAAGCAAGGTCTCCAATCTTTCACTCTCAATAATGTCTCCTCTCATAGCAAAATCATAGAAGAGTTGTTTGAATCCAATTGGGTCAAGAGAGTTATCAGCTCTGAGTGGTGGAATCATTGTCTGAAATTTAGGTGCAGAGGGAGTTAATGACATGATTTTTCCTTCATGCATCACCACTTTGAAGAATTTGGGGTGTTTGATCTCCAGCCAGTTTTGAAACTCAGCATCAAATTCACCCTGATCGGCATGTTCTGGTATCTTTTGAATAATGTAGACGTCGCTCAACCAGTCGATTTTAATCCTTGTCCATTTAGGAAATAAGTCTCGTCTGGCCACCAGAATGCTTTCAACTTCCGCAGGGAAAACTCTCTCTTCCCAATCTACTTCTTCTGCATCTGCTGCCATCTTAGATTTCCTTTTGACATATCTTCGGTCCAGACCGGCAGCTTCAGCAAGCTTCTTCTTCTTGATAGCTACTTCAATGACCCCACGCCTCATCAGTTGTTCTTCTTTATCAGCATCTGAGTCTGGGTCACGATTGGCTTCTTGATTTGCTTCTCAGCTTGCTTGCCTTTCCGCAGTTGTCTTTCTTCAGCAGTGTCTTCTTCTCTCTGCAGCTTCTTTGCCAACTCGAGACTTTTCGCCTGATCCTCCTGATCAAATCTTTTATGTGCAATTGACGAGAAGTCTTCAATCTTGTCCACCCTGGCAACAACTTCAGACAGGGCTGTCTTCTGCTTATTGATTTCTTTTCCCTGAGCCTCGATCTCCTTGCTGTGTTGATCCACAGATTGTTTTAGTTCAGCAGTAGGAGCGATCTCAGAATGGGTGACTTCAGAAGGAGTGGCATCAGGTAAACCATAATGGGTCACTTTTGGTAAATCAACAGTTACCATCTGCAACTGTTTTTCCGTCTGCATCTGTTTTTTCTTTATCTTGTCCGTCCCCCTTTTTGGTTGCATCTAAAAGGTGTGACAGCTTGAGATTCAAGGCCTGAAACTGACGTGTTATCTCCTCCTTAAGTTCTTCCACAACAAGAGGAGTGATCTGAACATTTGCAGAAGTAGTTGCAGTACCCAGGAACCTATTTAATCTAGATTCAATAACTTTCTTGGCCTGAGTAATAGATTGGTCAAATCTTTTTCTGCTATTGTCCAGACACGAATCAGTCCGTTCCAAGGATCCCCAGACACTTTCTAAGAGAACCTGCGTCTCTCCAAGCATATCAGTCTGGATCCTCATCTTGTCAGAAAGAGGGTCAATTCATTTTGTTACCGATTCGAGAATAGAATCGTGCATATTTGTGATCTTCTCGACTGTTAACTTCCTCTCACTGTCAACTAGGTTTGAGATCTGGTCAACAGTTAGCTTCCTCTCTTTGTCAATCAGGTTGCTCTGTGCTTCTTCAAATTTTTGCATCAGATTTGCAGCAAGAGTCGTAAATTGTGTATCAACTGATCTGTCAGCTGGTAGTCTTCTGATCTTCAGGTCTCCTGAGCTATTGACTTCATGTCTTCACCTGATCATCTGATTAACTGATCATTCGACTAACTGACATGACCTATACATATTGAGTTCCCCCTCAATATGTGACCTACCTTATACATCAGTTGTCTATACATTTCAGCTGGTCATCCTAACCTGATTCTAAGACATCAGTCAACTAACAGGTCTGATTGGTCCTATTACAAACTGTTTTGGAACTTCCATCAAAACTAAATACAAATTTCCCAACACCTTTCATTTAAACAAATAATATTTTTCATTTAAACAAATAATACTTTTCATTTAACCAGGTGGCTTAGCCCACCTGGCCACTGGACTTCTCATTTGAGTGGGAGACCCAGGTTCGATTCCCTCTGGGAACGAATTTGGAGTTATGGGAGTTATAAGGTGGATTGACTATTTCGTGAAATATTTGGGTGCTTGGTGTACTAACTACTAACAACTAACATCTAACTTTGCCCGATAAAAAAAACACTACTTTTCTATTTAAACAAGTAATACTTTTCATTTAAACATGTACTACTTTTCTATTTAAACAACTACTACTTTTCTATTTAAACAAGTAATACTTTTCATTTAAACAAGTAATACCTTTCATTTAAACAAGTAATACTTTCTATTATTTAAACAATACTTTTAATTTAAACAAGTAATACTTTTCATTTAACCAAGTACTACTTTTCTATTTAAACAAGTACTACTTTTCTATTTAAACAAGTACTCCTCTGTCCCCTAAAAGTATGCTCAGTGGGCTAAAACATGTTTTACAGAAATGTAGATTAAATATGTTTATGGGCACATTTTTTTTTATTTTCATCATCCAACAATCATTTAATTACTCAAGTTATCATTATACTTTACTCACAATCAATTATGTTATTTATAAATGGACTTAATTTACGTTTTAGTAAAATATGTTTTAACCCTGTGAGCATACTTTTGGGGGACGGAGGTAGTAATATTTTTCTATTTAAAAAAGTACTACTTTTCATTTAAACAAGTACTACTTTTCTATTTAAACTTAAGTAATATTTTTCATTTAACAAGTAATACTTTCATTTAAACAAGTACTACTTTTCTATTTAAACAAGTACTACTTTTAGTCAATATATATATTTAAATATACTATGAATTAAATTTTATACTGTAAACTCCTCGAAATAGATCTTACTACGGTCAGGTGGAACTTTTCTCCAAGTGACTATAAATTAAATATACGGTAAGGTGCATTAACAACAATTAAAAACCTAGTATAATCCTGAAACATTAAAAAAAAAACCAAATTAATATTAAAAAAAAAAAATTTTTTTTTTTAAAAAAAAAAATCGTCGCTAAATCCATCGAAAAAACCGTCGCTAAAGGGGTTTGTTAGGAATTAAACTGCAATTATGGAGAAATTGAGAGAACAAGATATTAAAGAACACAAATTTGGTTACCCAGTTCGTCAGGAATGACTACGTCTGGGGGCACTACCAAGCCAGGAGATATACTAAATTTTCGAGTGATACACAAATACAACAAGTCAATAGGTATTTAAAGATGAAACTGGGCCAAAACCCTAGATTTGGCCCATCCTGGCTGAAACCCGGACTGCATGACCTCGCTCCTTGGTCGAGCGGAAGTGCACGACCTCAACTGGTCGAGCGCCTTGTCCTCCCTGGAATTGGATGCGCACGACCTCACTCCTTGGTCGAGCGAAAGTGCTCGACCTCAAATGATCGAGCGTCTCTTGCGCCCTGGACTCCTTCCCCAACTCAGGCTCCATAACCCAACAATCTCCCACCTGGAGACTGGCTTCAAAACGTAACTCGTCTTCCCCATCTCTCATCGACAGTTACTCTCGATCTTTATGTCTTCGGGTTTCGTATTCAGAGGTTGTTCTAGATCTTTGCCCTTATTGGTACTTCTCGATCTCCATCTTCTAGAAAACCCGAATTTTGTTCCATTAAACTTCTCAACCGAGCGATTTCCCTTCAGCCATCATAATTGCTCCCACCAGATCCTCTGAACCTGATGCTCTAGATACTAGTTGTTAGGAATTAAACTGCAATTATGGAGAAATTGAGAGAACAGGACATTAAAGAACACAAATTTGATTACCCAGTTCGTCAGACTGACTACATCTGGGGGCACTATCAAGTCAGGAGAGATCTATTAGTTTTCTTGTATGACCATACAAGATAGTGCAAGATACAATAGGGGAGTCAGGGGGTTATTTTAAAAAAAAACTAGGATTACTAATAAGGCAACAACTTAGCCCCCAAGTAAGAGTCTCTAGAAGGCAGTGACTTGGTCCTCAAGCAAAAGTCTCTAGAAGGCAACAACTTGGTCCTCAAGCAATTCCTAGAAGATGAAACTGGGCCAAAACCCTAGATTTGGTCCATCCTGGCAGAAACCCGGACTGCACGACCTCGCTCCTTGATCGAGCGGAAGTGCACGACCTCGCTCCTGAGCGGAAGTGCACGACCTCGCTCCTTGGTCGAGCGGAAGTGCACGACCTCAACTGATCGAGCGTCTCTTGCGCCCTGGACTCCTTCCCCAACTCAGGCTCCATAACCCAACAGGGTTAGTCCAAAACGTCGCTAAAACCATAGCTAAAACCGTCGCTATTTGCGACGGTTTTCTAAACGGTCGCTAAAATGGTTGACTTTGACCATTTGACCGTAACCGTCATAAAAACCGTCGCTATTTGCGACGGTTCTTGTAACCGCCACTAATTTCCGTCGGTAAAACGCGCGTTTTTTGTAGTGTAAGTCGAGATTTTATTGAGTTATAACATTTGTGTGCACTAATTTACAACCAACAATAATATTTAATACTCCCTCTGTCCCGATATAATTGTTCAATTTCTTTTTAATTTGTTGTTTTGTTTAAGGAATAATAATAAAATAATTAAAATAAAGAGTAGTTTTGGGTATTGGGAGAGAGGAGAAAAATATGTGAAGTAATGAGTGGAGCAGCGAGTGATATTTTTTGTAATATTGTGTGAAAAGTGGGGATAAAAATTATGGATAATGAAGTTACTTTTTTCTTTTATGGAATGAGAAAATTATAGTGGAACGTCCATAAAAGGAAAACGAGACAATTATAGTGGGATGAAGGAATATTAAATATTATTATATTGTATGTTTTTATTAATGTAGAACACGGCGGCACACGTGGTGGGGACGGTGGGGGAACAGGCGGTGGCGCTACGAATATCGGGGACGAAGGCGGCATTCTACAACTGCAGTTTCTACGGGAGTCAAGACACCCTTTACGATCACAAAGGCCTTCACTACTTCAACAATTGCTTTATTCAAGGCTCCGTTGACTTCATTTTCGGCTACGGCACTTCTCTATATGAGGTAATATTCTTTTTTCCTCTCGGCCCATCAAGTCATCAACTTAACATTTTTTTTTTTTTTAAATTTGGGCTTTAACCAAGGCCTATTTTTTTTTTTCCATTTAATTTGGAACTTAAATTGGACATTGTCAAATATATTAGGATCTGGGATGAATCTAAGAGCATCCACAATAGTTCATTCAATGAGTGTTTAACCATTGGATAGATAAAAGTTGATGTTTAAAATCATTGTGGGTGCTCATTAGATTGGAGAGAGTGTGCCATCCATCCAATAAAATGGATGAAGAGAGAAAATGATTTTTTGGAAAAAAAAAAATTAGAAATGAGGTGAATGTTGGCCCACAAAAAGTGTATGGATGAATGAATGATTGATAAACCATTGTGAGAGTGTGTTTAAATAATTGAATTTTTATAAATTAGTAATGTGGAGAAGAGAGTGGATGGATAGATGAATTTTCATTCGTCCATTGTGGATTCTTTAAGGGGGCGCGGGGTGGCGGTCGCCCCCCATTGAGATTAAAATTTTTTTGTACTATATCTGTAGATATTTTTTAATATTTAAGCTTTAAAATCGTAAAATTTTATTATTTTGCCCCTCTTGTAGTATTAAAATTTTGTCGTCCTTATTCAATGAAAAATTTCCCCCCTCTCCTTGAGATGAAATCCGAAATCCGTCCCTGATTGCGATTAATTAATCGACGATAAAAAAATTATGGGACTGAATCTATTTAAGGTCAAAGTTATTGGATTATTTGTTATTTAAACTCCTCCTACATTACATTATTCGTACAAAATTTTGAAAATATATATAAAGCTAAATACAAGTAAATAAAAATGGGTGCAGAATTGCTTTTTGAACTGTGTGTCAAAGAAGGTGGCATCATTGACAGCTCAAAAACGCACAAACTCATCAATTTCAAGTGGATTTTCGTTCAAGAATTGTACGGTCACAGGGAGTGGTTCAATTTACCTTGGAAGAGCATGGGGAGATTATTCCAGGGTTATATTTTCTTACACCTACATGGATAAAATTGTTCTTCCCCAAGGATGGAGTGATTGGGGCAAAACAACCCATCATCAGTAAGTTCCATTTTTACTACCTTCTTTAATTTATTGGTCCCAAAGATATGTTAATAATTAATTTTAAAAAACAATAATAAAATTATAAATTTAAGAGATGAAAGATAATTTATTAGTTAAAAAACTCTTAGGTCTTGTTTGACATCTTCCAATTCTCCATTCATTGGGAAAATACGCGAATTGATAGTTTTGTTTTTGTGAGTTTAATAATTGGGGGAGCATTCATGAAATTATATCTTTCAACTCGTGAATTTGATAATTTTATTTTATTTTTGGGATCACACAAATTGATAGCTAGTTAATTGATCTATCTTAACCTAATTTAGTGCACTGTGATATGTTGAGTAACAAATTAATCCATTCAAATTGTTAGATTATTGAGTAGGTATTCGGTGAAACTTATTCGTATGAAATTTTGTACCACTATATTTAAAAATTAATATTATAATACTAATCAAATAATATTATTACACTTATAATTAAATTGAGATCATAACATTAAATGTTATAGATATTAATTCATAAAAATGGTCGTGATATCCATTTATAAGTGTAATGATATTAATTTCATAGTATGAAAATGTTTTACGTGAGAATTTGTGCATATTATTTACTAATTAATTACTATTGGATTTTTGTTCATGCAATCTAGCTACATATTCTCTCTACATATATATATGTTTCATGCTCTTATATAATCCATATATACATATTGTATTTTAATATAGGGAAGTTTATTATGGAGAATACAAATGCAGTGGACCAGGGGCTAATTTTACAGGGAGGGTGACGTGGGCTAGAATTCTAACAGATGAAGAAGCCATGCCTTTTCTTGGAACATATTTCGTTGATGGTGACACTTGGCTTATAAACCCTTCTACCCTATCAACTTTAATTTGATTTATTACAAAATTTATAATTATATATATTTATGCAAGCACCAAACTTACATATATATTCTTCTGCTTTATGGAATAATTTTTTATTTATGCGATTGCAATTTGCAATTTATCACTAATATGTACTCTTCCTTCGTGTTTGTGTAGAGAGGTAGTGGTGCAAAACAACATGAGTTTGAAATAAAACTTAGATAACATATATATTATTTGCAAGAAATGATCTCAACATGGCATATGTGGGGTGGTTGGAGATACTATGAAGATGTTTGGTTGCATTTGAGATCTTGTATTTAATTTACTATATATTCTATCTTGTATTAAAAATAATTAATAAGTGCTATTTTGTATGTTGAAGGTAATGAAACACGAGATAAAACACCAATTAAAAAAGGGATTTCATCGGGTTGGTTGAGCTAATAATTCCATTAATAATTCCATCACGGAGTTTATTTGCACCTCAAAATAATCTATGATCACCAATTAAGTAAGGGCGACAGTTATTGACACCGCCAACATTAGTAAGTACACCTTCGAGATTAGTACACCACCTATTGAATTTTTTAAAATACCCTTCTTGTTTTTTCTCTCCTTTCTCCCTCTCCCCTTCCTCTTTTTCACGGCGGCACTCCTCCACACACCACCCCACTCCTTTCTGTTGGAGTTATACGTGAAAGTATGCTTTTACTTTGTATAACCTATGTATTAAACACTTATTTACTGAAATAAATTGTTTATCATTGTTGCTTTAAATATGATTGAATGTTATATATATTTATTGCAAACCATTCGTAGCAAGCGTTACATTGTAGTTAGCGTGGTGATACCAGATCACAGAAGATCACGTTAACAGTTCCTTGTATACGAGTGAGTGTTTCACAACTTGGATAGATCCGAACAATCTATTGGTAGAAGTTGATGTGTAAGGCTCAGATTGACTTGTCTTGACCAAGAGATTACACTAGTGCATTTGTTGCACTGAAGCGGACTTACAGAGAGGATAAACTCATTCGCATTGACTTAAGGGATGAAGAGTTAGACCTCAGTGGTTGTTGATTTCTTAATCTCTGTCACTTAATAAGGGCTGTGTGTGATTAATAGTTATTGCTTTGACTTATAAATGAGAAGAGAATCATTGCGACTTCGATACCCTATATCTTGGGCAATAATATTAATTGCACGACAATTGCTAAATTAATACAGAGAATCGCGTGCTTGCAAAAGTCTTGCTTGATTGGTCCCCTTGGTGGGCCCGTAACCTTTATCATACCAAATCTTGCAATTGGAATTAATTTTCCGGTATGGATAATAAAGTTGGGTTGTCCTTACTCCAAGGATAAATATATTAATTAATATAAAGCTTTTCAGTGGCTTAATTAATTAATGGACCAAATAATCTTAAACATGGGAAATAATAACCGGGAGCCATATTACCGTAATATGGGTTAAGATTGGATAGTGCAATATTAATTATATAGTGGTATTAATTAATATTAATGAGCTGAATTATATTGTGGCTCAATATTGGAATTTAGAAGCCCATTGGAAGATCCATCTTAATTCTCCTAAAGGTCCCTCAAGTAGCCCAAATTATAGTCCAATAAATAAAAGGTGCTTAAAATAAAATAAATTTATTGTTGCAATATTTCCTATTTTTTCGAAAATATTAAAGAAATGAGGGAGAAGAATTTTTTGAAAAGATTTTATGGAAAGGAGATAATGTATTCTTGGAATACAAGATTATCCCATAAATTTAAGAAAACTCTCACTTGGTTTCTTTAATAGGGAAATTTTCGAAAATAATAAGTAAGAAAGGGAAGAAAGATTTTCTTGATTTTCTTGGAAAGATTTTATGGAAGATATGTATTCTTGGAATACAAGAATATCTCATAAATTAAAGAAAGATCCAATCTTGCAAATCTTCTTGAAAGTTTTCGAAAAAAAAATAGGCCAAATAAGGGTGTGTAATTTTTGTGGAAAAATATACATGGAAAGAAGAATATATTGGATATATTCAAGATTTCTTGGAGATCAAGAAAAGATCTTTCCTAGCCCTAATTGTGCCCAATATTTTCAAAACCCCTCTTCTTATATATAGGGGATGCATTTTTCATCTCCAACTAGTGTTCCATGTGTTGGAAATATTAGAAATCCACAAAGGTGGTGCAACAATATTTTTATTTTCCTTGTTTTATAAATCGTTCATCGGAGAACCTTCCACCGGGGTTATTGGACGAGGACTTGGGAATACTTGAGAAGGACTTTTGGTGGGTATCCAGATACTTGATCCTGTCTGTCTCAGATCGTCTCTCCAACGGTTACGTTTACGTAAACTCCTAGAAATTCCGCATGCTAGAATCTTTTACGTGAAATATTATTTGCATGTTGTTGTTGGTTAATTATTATTTGAATTCACTTAGGTAAATTCATGCTAGTAATAATTGTTAATTTAAATTTGTGTTTATAAGGTCATCCCGATAGATCCTGACATATGTTATCCCAACAACTGGTATCAGAGCCCTGGTTCGGGCTCTGATCTTTTAAACTGTAATTTAAATTGTTGTTCATTAAAATTGAAATTGGATAGTAGAACTGTTAGATTTGTTTTGCAGGTATCCAATTGTCATGGTATTTTAATGTGCTTATTTACATGAAATAAATTGTTGGTTTTTAATTCGATTCGTTCGGATTCGTTTTACCTCATGAGAAAATCCACGAGTAGATTAGGATTTATTTGATTTGATCAATGTAATAGACTAGTCTAGATCTAGGTTTATTTATTTTTCGTAAATAAATTGTAACCGGATCGTGAACGAAGACGGAGAAAAAGAATTAAAGACGGACGTCCGAGTGCCCGGACGTCACGCAAATAAAAGGCGGAAGCACGCCGACTAAGCGGAACGCTTAAGAACCGCGGCAACACCCGGCGATCGCGACGGGCGAGACGGACGACGGTCGGTTGTGCAGGCCAGAGAGTATGCAGCATGATGCGTCTTGAGGCGTCGCTGGCTATTTTTAGGCGATGGGGGGTGCAGGACTTCGGACGCGGGCGCGTCCGGGCGATGCTCCGTGCGAATGTGCCAAGGGAGACGGGGCGGAATGGCCGATCCGGACCGGGGTGTGCGCCTAGGCGCATGCGACTAGGTTCCGGGTCGTGAGCTACTCATTTTTCGGACGTCGTCCTAACCTAAAATGGAGGACGTTTTTTTTAAAGAATTGTTGCGGATTCAGTGGGAGCTTTTCGAGACGAACGATGAAAGCAAAAGAAGGGACGATTTCAAAAGATCAAAATTTGGAATTTAAACCATGACAATTGGTTATATGTGCCCAACGTGATTTATTTAGTCTTGATGCTTGTTTTTAAATTCGTGCGATTTTATTTGTTAAATGTGTTTGCATGATTTAGAATTGTCTAAAAGAAAATCTCACTTTCGAAAATTACTAAGTATGTTCTATTGACAAATTTTATTCCGGATAATAAAATTACGTCAAATTGACCTCCATGATTTATTTATTTGTGAATTCTTTTGGAGAAATTTCCCTCACGGAACGGTCAAAAGATGGTTTTCACATGAATAAATTCCCAAAATGATGATTGTGAATTATTATTAGTGGCGACGATGACCCTCCCCACGAGGCTCGTTCAAAACAAAGTAATAATTCTGTATTTAATCATGGTTATTACTTAGGTATAAAATTGATATGCATATACTTCCCCGAAGTCCCTGTCAATTTTATATTGGTCAAGTGGGAGCCGACTATTAATTTTGAATTAAAGATTTGTAGTTGTTCTTGTTTGTAACCTGCTTGAATGTGTTTAAATAGTCAGTTCACCCCATGTGACCTATTTAGACTGTTTTGAGATGTCGGCTGATGCATGTTCATATTGTTTTGAGATTTTGATATGAACAATGTGATCGAATTGTGTGATAATTTTGTGCTTACACAAATTGTTATTTATTTCAGTTCAGCATGTCGCAACCTTTTAATCAACTGTATTCTATACTTAAAGACCATCAATTAACTGGTGAAAACTACGTTGTTTGGAAACGAAAAATTATGATTGTCCTAACTGCACAAGGATCCAAATGGGTGCTTGACACACCAAAACCCGAAAAACCTGCTAAAGATACTAGTATATGGGACGAGATGGAACATAGTGAATGGGAGTTGACCAATGAATTGGTGAGGGAAACAATCTTGACAAACATGTCTGATTTGTTGAAACGTCTTCATCAAAGATTTGGATCAGCTGCAGACATTATGCGAAATCTCGAAGAGATGTTTGCACATTCGACCCATATAGCTATCCAAAGCATAAGACTTGATATGGCCAAGATAAAAATGGAAGAAGGAACGACCGCAAGGGAGCACGTTCTTAGGGTTATGGTTCTCTTTGAGGAACTTGAGATTCTTGGCGAAAAATGTGATTTCAAAACTAAGGTTGATTTCATTCTCCAAACTCTGCCAAAGAGCTATGATCATCCCTATCTGGAGTACCTAATGGAAGATCTAGATTTCACTGTGGATGATCTAGTAAATTCTCTCACATTGGTCGAAGAGGAAACGGAGCGCAAGAAAAGTACTTGATAACAAAAGGGATCCTCTTTTCCTTCTAGGCCAATTGGTGGTAAGAACGATGATAAAGAGAGGCTAGACCAAGTGGGCTCAATGTCCCCCAAGAGTGAAGGTTCAAGCAAGAGGAAACATTCGGAGTGCGGAAGTTCGGAAAAATGGAGGTCAGCCTGTTCCAATCCTAAGCGGAATGGAAAAAAAGGTAATTCTCACGCACTAGTTGTTGAAACTTTTTTAGCGGCGTATGCTACCCACTCGTGGGTAATGGATACGGGATCCACTGATCATGTTTATTTCACGTTACAGGGGTTCAAGTTAACCCGACAACTTAGTGGGAGTGAGATCCTCATCACACTGGGCGATGCTACGAGAGTAGAAGCTGAAGCAGTGGAAGACGTGCACCTGTCTTTTGAAGACAAGATTTTAGTTTTAAGAGATGTTCTTTACGTTCCAGTTTTTCGCAAAAAACCTTATTTCAGTTGCTAAACTAATTAATGATGGATATTCTGTTTGTTTTTCTAAGCAAGTTACTGTTTACCGTAACGATGTGTTTATCTGTCATGAAATTTTGCGGAACAATCTCTATACTATAAACGGTGCACACCACTCACAAAATGCATCTTATAACACATTGACTATTTCATGCAATAAGAGAAAACGTTCAGAAAACGCGAACGAGACACTTTTATGGCATCTAAGATTGGGTCATATTAATCTAAATAGGATCCAAAGGTTGGTGAAAGATGGTTCGCTGTTGGACCTACAGTTAGAACCACTTCCAACCTGCGAATCATGTTTGGAGGGTAAGATGACCAAGAGGGCATTTGGAGCCAAGGGGAATAGAGCCACAGAAGTGTTGCAAATCGTTCACACTGACGTGTGTGGTCCAATGTCAACCAAAGCTAGAGGTGGTTATGACTATTTCGTGACTTTCATCGATGATTACTCAAGGTTCGGGTACATTTTCCTGATGAAACACAAATCGGAAACCTTTGATAAATTCAAAGAGTTCAAAGCCAAAGTGGAGAATCATAGGAAAAAGAGTATCAAGTTTCTACGATCTGATCGTGGAGGCGAATACCTCAGCGATGAGTTTTTGAACTACCTGTCAGACGAGGGTATTGTTTCCCAGTTGACTGCACCCAGAACCCCTCAGCAAAACGGGGTTGCAGAACGAAGAATTATAACACTCTTAGAAATGGTCAGATCCATGATGAGTTATACAGATTTACCTAAGTCGTTTTGGGGTCATGCCTTGGAAACAACGACTTAAGTTCTGAATCTGGTGCCATCCAAATCGGTTCCCAAAACTCCTAAAGAGTTGTGGATCGGGCGAAAGCCCAGTCTGAGACACCTCAGAATTTGGGGGTGTCCGGCATACGTGCTAGACAAGGAAGCCAGTAAGTTGGATGCACAATCGGAACTAAGGCTGTTTATAGGATATCCCATGGGAACGAAAGGGTATATGTTCTATGGTCCCGAAGATCAAAATGTGGTAATAAGTACGCACTTTAAATTTTTGGAAGAAGACTTTATGAACAATCGAAAGCCCAAAAGTGAGATTACCTTAAACGAAATAAGAGGGCAAACTCCTATACCAACTGTACAGGTAGATATACCAAGCGTCACACCGACACAATCAGAACCTCGTCGTAGTGGGAGGGTTGTTCGATAACCTGAGAGATTCATGGGGATAGGAGAATCTTCGGATTTGGTCCCCGGGGATAGTGAATCAGACCCCTGGTCCTACAAGGAGGCGGTCCAAGATAAGGATTCAGAATCCTGGCAAACTGCGATGGAAGCCGAGATGGGCTCAATGGATCATAATCAGGTGTGGGAGCTAGTTGAACCACCCAATGGGATAAAATCAATTGGATGCAAGTGGGTCTACAAGAGAAAAAGAGGATCGGACGGGAAGGTGGAAACCTTTAAGGCTAGGCTTGTGGCAAAGGGATACACTCAGAAAGAGGGTATCGATTATGAAGAAACCTTTTCGCCCGTAGCCATGCTTAAGTCCATCCGTATTCTCTTGGCTATAGCCGCGCATCTAGATTTTGAGATCTGGCAAATGGATGTCAAGACAGCTTTCCTAAACGGGAGTCCTGACGAGGAAATCTATATGCAACAACCCGAAGGTTTCATCGAAAAAGACCAAGAACACCTTGTGTGCAAGCTGAAGAAGTCCATTTATGGACTTAAAGCAAGCATCTCGGGCTTGGAACCAATGTTTTGATCATGTAATAAAATCTTATGGGTTTGATCAAAATGATTTCGAGAGTTGTGTTTATAGAAAGTGTGACGGAACTGCCTTGATATTCCTAGTACTATACGTAGATGATATTCTGCTCATCGGAAACGATGTAAAGGTTTTGTCAGACGTAAGGGTATGGCTGTCAAAACAGTTTGATATGAAGGACTTAAGGGAAACCGGTCATATTCTAGGGATCAAGATCACTCGAGATCGAAAGAAAAGAATGATCAGCTTATCGCAAACTTCATACATAGCTACTGTTTTGAAGCGTTTCAACATGCAAGATTCCAAGAAGGGTTTTGTATCTTTCAGGCACGGAATCCATCTATCGAAAGACATGTGCCCTAAGACACAAAAAGAGATAGATGACATGAGAGGGAATCCTTATGCGTCGGTAGTAGGAAGTCTCATGTATGCAATGTTGTGTACGAGACCGGATATCTGCTACATCGTAGGCATGATAGCAAGATATCAGAGTAATCCCGGAAATCAACATTGGACTGCTGTTAAGAACATTCTGAAGTATCTGAAAAAAACTCGAGATAGAATGCTGGTTTATCAGCCAGACAGTTTATTTCCAGTGGGATACACGGACTCGGATTTCCAATCAGACCTAGATTCCAGAAAATCTACCTCGGGTAGTGTGTTTTATATGGGGGGAGGAGCTGTAACATGGAGAAGCGTTAAGCAGAAATGCATCGCAGATTCTACCATGGAAGCCGAATATGTAGCTGCGTGTGAAGCAGTGAAAGAAGCGGTGTGGCTCAAGAACTTCCTAGTGGACTTGGACGTTGTTCCAAATTTTCCCAGCACAATCTTGGTCTTTTATAATAATGCCGGAGCAGTTGCAAATTCAAGGGAACCGAGAGCCCATAAGGCCAGCAAACACATTGGAAGGAAATACCATCTTATACGAGAAATCGTTAAGAGAGGAGATATAGAGGTGGTAAAGATCGCATCGGAAGACAAACTAGCTGATCCATTCACAAAGGGTCTGCCTCAGTTAACATTCGAGAGACATGTGGAAGGAATGGGTGTCAAGAGCGTTGCCAATCTGCTTTGATTATAAGTGGGAGAAATGTTATTAGGTTGATGTAGGTGACTTTAGATGTCACCAGATAATACATAAGACATGCTGTGGTATACTTAAAAGCAGACTTTGAGTATAAGTGGGAGATTGTTGGGGTTATAAGTGAAAATATGCTTTTACTTTGTATAACCTATGTATTAAACACTTATTTACTGAAATAAATTATTTATCACTGTTGCTTTAAATATGATTGAATGTTATATATATTTATTGCAAACCGTTCGTAGCAAGCGTTACATTGTAGTTAGCGTGGTGATACCAGATCACAGAAGATCACGTTAACAGTTCCTTGTATACGAGTGCATGTTTCATAACTTAGATAGATCCGAACAATCTATTGGTAGAAGTTGATGTGTAAGGCTCAGATTGACTTGTCTTGACCAAGAGATTACACTAGTGCATTTGTTGCGCTGGAGCGGACCTACAGAGAGGATAAACTCATTCGCACTGACTTAAGGGATGAAGAGTTAGACCTCAGTGGTTGTTGATTTCTTAATCTCTGTCACTTAATAAGGACTGTGTGTGATTAGTAGTTATTGCTTTGACTTATAAATGGGAAGAGAATCATTGCGACTTCGATACCTTATATCTTGGGCAATATTAATTGCACGAAAGTTGCTAAATTAATACAGAGAATCGTGTGCTTGCAAAAGTCTTGCTTGATTGGTCCCCTTGGTGGACCCTGAACCTTTATCATACCAAATCTTGCAAGTGAAATTAAATTTCCGGTATGAATAATAAGCTGGGCTGTCCTTACTCCAAGGATAAAGATATTAATTAATATAAAGCTTTTCAGTGGCTTAATTAATTAATGGACTAAATAATCTTAAACACGGGAAATAATAACCGGGAGCCATATTACCGTAATATGGGTTAAGATTGGATAGTGCAATATTAATTATATAGTGGTATTAATTAATATTAATGGGCAGAATTATATTGTGGCTCAATATTGGAATTCAGAAGCACATTGGAAGGTCCATCTTAATTCTCCTAAAGGTCTCTCAAGTAGCTCAAATTATAGTCCAATAAATAAAAAGGAGCTTAAAATAAAATAAATTTATTGTTGCAATATTTCCTATTTTTTCGAAAATATTAAATAAAAGAGGGAGAAGAATTTTCTTGAAAAGATTTTATGGAAAGGAGATAATGTATTCTTGGAATACAAGATTATCCCATAAATTCAAGAAAACTCTCACTTGGTTTCTTTAATAAGGAAAATTTCGAAAATAATAAGTAAGAAAGGGAAGAAAGATTTTCTTGATTTTCTTGGAAAGATTTTATGGAAGATATGTATTCTTGGAATACAAGAATATCTCATAAATTCTAGAAAGATCCAATCTTGCAAATCTTCTTGAAAGTTTTCGAAAAAAAAATAGGCCAAATAAGGGTGTGAGATTTTTGTGGAAAAATATACATGGAAAAAATAATATATTGGATATATTCAAGATTTATTGGATATCAAGAAAAGATCTTTCCTAGCCCTAATTGTGCCCAATATTTTCGAAACCCCTCATCTTATATATAGGGGATGGATTTTTCATCTCCAACTAGTGTTCCATGTGTTGGAAATATTAGAAATCCACAAAGGTGGTGCAACAATATTTTTATTTTCCTTGTTTTATAAATCGTTCATCGGAGAACCTTCCACCGGGGTTATTGGATGAGGACTTGGGAATACTTGAAAAGGACTTTTGGTGGGTATCCAGATACTTGATCCTGTCTGTCTCAGATCGTCTCTCCAACGGGTACGTTTACATAAACTCCTAGAAATTGCGCACGCTATGATCTTTTACGTGAAATATTATTTGCATGTTGTTGTTGGTTAATTATTATTAGAATTCACTTAGGTAAATTCATGCTAGTAATAATTATTAATTTAAATTTGTGTTTATAAGGTCATCCCGATAGATCCTGACATATGTTATCCCAACACCTTCTTCTTCCCCATTTCTTATTCCAACCAACCCCACCTTCATTTTGTTGGGATTATACTGGAAAGTATGCTTTTACTTTGTATAATCAGACTGAATTTCAGACTTATTTACTGAAATAAATTGTTTATCACTGATGCTTTAAATATCATCGAATGTTACATATATTTACTGCATAACTGTTCAATAAATAGTACGTGTTACATTGTAGTTAATTTAGTGATACAAGATCATAGAAGATTAAATTAACAGTTCCTTGTAACTAAAAGTACACCATTCACGACCTAGATGGAAATGAACAACCCATCGTGAAAGGTTGAAGTGTAAGGCTCAGATTGGTTTGTCTTGACCAAGAGATTACACTAGTGCATGACTGATGCACTGAAGAGGACCTACAGGAGGACAAATTCTTCAGAACTGAACTAGGAAGAATTAGACCTCAGTGGTTAGTTATTTCTTAATATTCGTCCCTTAAATAGGATTGCGTGTGGTTAGTAACTATTGCTTTGACTTATTACAGGAAGAGAATCAATGAGATTCAATACTCTATATCTTGGGCAATATTATTGGTCACATGCGATTGCTAAGATTTAATGCGGAGAATCGTGTGCAAGTACGCTTGTTCGAATTGCCCCCTTGGGAGATTCATAAGTTTTATCATACCAAATCTTGCAAGTGGAACTAGTTTCCGGTATGAATAATAATGTTGAACCGTTCCTTTACCAAGGATAAAAGATATTAATTAATGGAAAGCTATTTCAGTGGCTTGAATTAATTAATGGGCTAGATAATCTTAAACACGGGAAATAATAATTGGGAGTCATATTAACTGTAATATGAGTTAAGATGGATAGTGCAATATTAATTATGTAGTGAGATTAATTAATATGTATGGGCTTGAATAATATTGTGGCTCAATATTGATAATTCAAGGGCCATTGGAAGGTCCAATCTTAATTCTCCTAAAGGCCCCCCAAGTAGCCCAACATAAAGTCCAATAACTGAAAAATGTGTTTAAAAATAAAATAAATATTTGTTGCTCATTTTTCCTATTTTTCGAAAATCATAAATAAAAGAGGGAGAAAGATTTTCTTTGAATTTTGTTATGGAATGAAGATATGTATTCTTGGAATACAAGATTATCATTAAATTCAAGAAATCTCCCACTTGGTTATTTATGGTGAGATTTTCGAAATTTTTAAAGAATAAGGGAAAGAAAGATTTTCTTGAAAAGATATTATGGAAGATATGTATTTCTTGAAATACAAGTATATCTCATAAATTCAAGAAGATCCAAATCTTGGAATCTTGATCCTTATTTTTTTCGAAAATTCCATAACAAGAGGAGTTGGGATTTTTGTGGAATATTTTAATTATGGAGAAAATAATATATGAGATATATTCAAGATTTCTTGGAGATCAAGAAAAAGATTTTCCCATATTATTTTATCACAAAAATTCGACCACTACACCTCTATAAATAGGGGATGAGTGTTTCATTCCCAAGTACAGTTCCATGTGCTGAAAAAATTAGTAAGTCCACAAAGGTGGTGCAACAAATTTTATTTTCCCTTTTGTTAATTGTTCGCGAGCTTCCTTCCACCGGATTGTCGAGCAAGGACTAGGGAATACTTGGAAAGGTCTTTTGGTGTGTTTTCATCAACGAGACCATTGACATTCCAAGAGGTAAGTTCACGTAAACTCGTAGTAATTCCGCATGCGTAGGATTTACGTGAACTGTTTATATGCATGATTTGTTGTTGAATTATTATTTGAATTAATATAGGATTAATTCATGCTAGTAATAATTGTTAGAATTAAATTTGTATTTAAATATTCATCCCGAATAGATCCGGACAATTAATTCCCCAACACATTTCACCTTTCCCACTTTTCTGTCCCAGCCCACTGTCCCACCCTCAACCCCAACCCTAAATACAGTGCCCACTCTCCCACGGCACACTCATCAACATCACGGACGACGCAGATTTGTGTCCAACACAAGTTTGCTTTCTTTTTTTCTCCTATCTTCTGTTGGAAAAATTGATTTGGAAGTAATAAAATATTATTTAATTATAATTAAGAAGGTGTGAGACACTCATCTTTAATTAAATTAAATAAAGGGCATAAACTTTAATTTTGGAAAATTAAACGACGTAGTGTCGATCTACTCTCGGAGTAGATGACCGTAGTGTATTTATATCTCAAAATCAAATTTCGGTGAGTGAGAAATTAAATCACGAAGTTGAAACGTCAACACACTTTTTATGAATTAAAAATGTGTTGGGAAATGTGGGAGAATTAATTAGGAATTAATATTGAAAGCGTGTGTGAGTGTATTTTCAAAGTGTTGTTGAAAATGTTATGCAACATGTAAAAAAACAACATATGACAGCGGAAGTATTAAAAACACAGTGCAAATGATTTCAAATTTTTGTGTAGTCTTAATTCAAACTATACGAGCCTTATGGCTAAAAACTTCACTAAAACAAGTAGTGAGATACACACGAACCTCTTATGAGATTCTAAAAGGTATAGTGTAAAATCCACATACCAAAACAATCTTTTCACTCAAGTGACTAGTGATCTTATTCAACCTAACACTCGAACTACTTAGACAAAATCAATATTGATAGGAATATTGGAATACATTCGACCAGTACACATCAAATAGCATTGATCCTCACACTCCTATATGTTACAAACACTCAAAGGTTGTGTCTCGGATACTACTCTTTAAATTTGGAGAAGAGCAATTTGGATAACACTTTTCCTCAAATAATTTCATCCAATGCGTGCGAAGTTGCAGTTGCTTAAAAGTAATATTTATTTTACTGGAAAGTAGTAGTTTGTTTGTTGTAAAGTACTATTTTATTTTCAGTATTTTTTTATTTTCATTTTTAATTATTTCTCCCAAACTGTAAGTCATTGTTGGGTGCTCTATAAACCCAACATCTTCTGCATCCCTTTTTATTTTGTTACCGATTTGAATTGTTTTTCATGTTTGTAGGTTGTTTCCACAGATCTGGAACAAATGTAAAAAAATAATCAAATTTTCGATAAAATTATTCGAAGACTTTACTTTTTACGATTTTATTATTCGAATATCAGATCATATTTTTTCTTCAAATTCTTTGCTTTTTCATATATATTTTTTCAAAATACTTGTTTTAAGTGACAGATTTGGATCGTTTTTTTAGTTTGAAATGTGGTGCTTTCAAATTTTTCGATTTATTTTTATTTTTTTTCTCCAAAATATGTGATTATTTTCAGTTAAAAGGTCGAAAGTTTGGATAAAGCTCTGAGTTAGCGGGACTCAGCAACGACTCGGCGGTGACTTGACTGCAACTCGGTGGTAACTAAGCAATGGTGTATAATCAGAATTTTAATGAATTAAATTTAATTAAATTAAGAAGGGGCAAAATGGTAATTTCACATGTTTGTTTTAAAAAGAAAATAGATGAGGGGGTGTACTTAGTAATATTGGCGGTGTTAATACCCGTGGCCGTAAGTAAATTGTACCACGAACGTTACATGGGTGTGTTCACCACACATCTTCTAAAAAACATTTTTTTTCAAACGAACCCTAATTTTAAAAAAATAAAAAATGGCAATGCTGATTCGATTGAACGTAACTGGGGGCCCGACCTGAAAGTTATGGAGTGGGGAGGGCCGTCGTCCAAGGGAGACCGATGGCTACGAGAAGGGGAGGAAGATGACGGCAAGTTCAGTGGGGGAGGGAGCACAAGCCATGAGATGAAAGGAAAGAAGGTCAGAGTCCGCAGATTGTGGTGAACCCAAATGAGGGTCGAGTCTAGGGACAGAAACCACTGGGAAGGAATTGGAGGGGACTAAGGTTTTTGCCTTTAATTCGATGTATGATCAGAATGTGGAGGACGAGGATAGTGATGATGGTTTGGGGGATGGTAAGAAACGAAAGAGGGTGTTGGCTACCTCGTCAACAAACCCTAACTTGATTGGTAAAGATGAAGACATGGGACAAACTGGATTCGAAGATGCTGCTGCAAATATGCATTTTTTAACGGCTGGGCCCGTCTCACGGGCCAGCCGAGCATTATGATTATTCTAAGCTGGAATTGCAATGGGATTGGTCACCCAGCTGTAATTCCTTATTTATGTGAGCTTATTAAAGCTCGTAGACCAGATGTTATCTTTTTATGTGAAACTTTGTCGCGTTCTGTAGGTCCCAAACGGGTTTCGTGAGGTGAAAGTCTAGAGGGGAGGGGTGAATAGACTTCCAAAACTTTTTCACGTGATCAGTTGTGATGGCAAGTTAACCGATATAGAGTGCGAGTGAAGATCAGTACAATCTGATATCCAACTTACTGATTGCTGTGAAGCAGATCAGTTCGGTGTCTATCAGGTCAACTGATGTGCGGAAGCTAGTTTTAACCCGTGTACAAAAACCAGTTTGAATAAATCAGATTCCAAGGTTTTCTGATTAGATCAGAACACAAACTGTGTAACTGATCAGATCAGTAGCTTGATGCTAATCTGATCTCCTCTTGGAATATGCATGTCAGTTTTACCAAATCAGTTGTGTGCTAAGTGTAAAACCGATAAAACAACACAAGATTTATAGTGGTTCGGACCAACTTGTCCTACGTCCACTCTTCCCAGTCCAGGGGCACTTACTTACCAAACTAGACTTAGTTTAACGTGTTAGTCCAAACACCTTACAAACAGATGTTTATAGAGTTCTCACTCAACTTATCCCAGAGATCAAGACTAGAAACCCTAGCTTGAAATCTTGCTCACAAGCTTAACCTAACACTCGGTTTGGGTAAAGATTTGTATGGTTTCCAACTGGAAATCTATCCTAGTATTTGAGTAGCCTAAAGATAAAGGATGAGATTTCTTGCTAAGAAACTATGGGATGAACATTTAGAAAATTTGCTTGAGTTCTTGGTGTTCTTGCGGAAATTTGCTTGTAGCTTGAGCTTGATGATAATTTCCGTTTTTTTACTCTGAAGGTTTGATCCCATATTTATAGACCTTGAAATCAAAGAGCCGTTGGAAAATAATTTGAATTTTAGGCTATTTTTGGTAGCTTGTAGGCGTGATTTGACGTGTTCAGGGGCGGCATGGCTATATGCGTGCTTCTTTGTCCTTTCTAGCCATTTGAACTCTAAAACACTTTTGTCCTGCATTGTCAGTTCCGTACGTACATGTCTCGCTCTCATTGGTTGACAAGTACACATATTCAGCGCTATTCAGTCTTCATTCTTGATAATTCTGAATGTCTGAATAATGTATATGTCTTAAGTTGAGACTTGATTGTTTATCTGGTGGAACTGACAAGATCAGTTACAACTGATCTGTCTACCTGGTTGATTTTTCTAATGTAAGTTGTCTTAGCTCAACTTACTGACTCTTCAGATGCAAATCTGACGTAGATCTTTATAAGGTCTTCTTAGTCTTGTTATCTTCTTCTTGTGTTCAGATGAGTTCTGGACCTGATAGAAACTGATCAATAAGTCCCGTAGTTTTCACTTGACAAACTTCTGTTCTTCTGATCTTGAATCTGATCTTCTGATTCTTCTAATCTGAATCTGATCTTCCGATTCTTCTTCAAGACTTAAGCTATATATATTGAGTTCCCCCTCAATATGTGATCTACTATTACATCATTTGCTCTATACAACAGTTATCAACAGGTCATCCTATTTCTGATTTCTAAGTCATCAGTCAGCTAACAGGTCTGACTGGTCCTATTACAACTGTTTTGGAACTTTCATCAAAACTATAAATTTTCCAACACGTTCTTTTAAAATTGAAGAAATAAGAGCTCGTTTGTTTTACGATTGTGCATTTACCGTTAATTGCATTGGTCGTAGTGGTGGATTATGTATGCTTTGGAAATCGGCCCTTAGATGTTCTATAACTAGCTACTCGCAAAATCATATTGATGTGTGTGTGAATGATGATGATGGGGAATGGAGGCTCACGGTATTCTACGGATTCTCGGAAGGGGCCAGACGTAAACAATCTTGGGATCTTTTGCGTCGTTTAACACAAGAATCAAATCTTCCTTGGCTTATTGTGGGTGATTTTAGTGATATCCTTAGTAATGATGAGAAGAAGGGTGAACCACCCAGACAACCATGGTTACTGAACGGTTTTCGTGAGGCGATACTATACAACAATCTTTCAGACTTGGCCCTTATAGGGCACCCTTTGACATGGAGTAGAGGGCGAGATGTTAATAACTGTGTTGATGTGAGGCTTGATAGGGCGATGGGGAACTCGACTTGGCATGGCAAGTTTAGTTTGGTGACTCTCACAAACCTTGTGGCTCCGATCTCGGACCACTCTCCACTAATGATCGATACAACCCAGACTATCATGTTAAGGAATTACAGACGTTTTCGCTTTGAAAACAAATGGTTGGAGGAACCAGACATTGGAAAGGTGGTGTCGACAAGTTGGCTCGGGTTTCGGGACTTCCAGTTGTTAAGACGACTCAAAAGTATTGGCGGAATGGGGAAAACATATTGCCATGGTTTGGATAAGGAATAAGAGAGAACTCGAGAGGGATATCGGGGTTCTACATGAATGCTCGGATGCGGATTCTCTTGCGACGCTACTGGGTAAGAAGAAGGAGTTGGCGACACTATTGGTTAAAGAAGAAAAGTATTGGAAGCAACGAGCAAAGGCCCACTGGCTCAAAGACGGCGACCTTAATACTCGGTTTTATCATCAAATGGCCTCCAGTAGGAAAAAGAAAAACAAAATCACCGGCTTGACTCATGACGATGGCAGCTAGAGGACGGACCCTAATGACTTAGAGGAAATTGTGACATCCTATTTCCAAAATCTGTTCATGCCTAGTGAAAACATTGAGGATATTGATGGAGTTACTAGACATATTTGGAGGAGCGTTACAGACGAGGATAATGTGATGTTGTGCCAACCATTTGAGCCTGATGAGTTCAAAACAGCGGTCTTCCAAATGCATAAGGATAAATCCCCAGGACCGGACGAGTTTAACCCGGGTTTTTACAAGAAATTTTGGGAAGTGATTGGTCCCGACTTGGTAAATTCATGCACGAGGTGGCTGCTAGAGGGTAGGTTTCCAAACAACCTGAATGACACGACAGTGGTGCTAATCCCTAAATGTGATGACCCAAAATCGATGAAGGATCTCCGATCCATCTCCTTATGTAATGTCGTCTACAAGATTATCTCAAAGGTGTTGTGCAATCGTATGAAAAGAATCCTTCCGGGACTCATTGATGAATCCCAGTCGGCGTTTGTCTCGGGACGGCTTATACAGGACAACATGCTTATCGTTTTTGAGTCCATCCATGCAATGAAGAACAGGAGAAAAGGTAAATGGGGAGACATGGCTTTGAAAATCGACATTAGTAAAGCCTATGATCGCGTTGATTGGCGTTTCTTGAATGAAGTGCTTATGAAGATGGGTTTTTGTGATACGTGGGTACAATGGATGAGATGTGCGTGTAAACGATCAATTATTCTTTTGTCGTTAATGATAAAATCGTGGGACATGTAAACCCGGTAAGGGGCTTGAGGCAGGGCGACCCTCTTTCCCCGTATTTGTTCATCATTTGTGCCGAAGGTCTGTCAAGCCTACTGCGTTGGCAAAACATGAGTGGAAGGCTGAATGGCTGTTCGGTGAGACGTAGGGGCCCTTCCGTATCCCACTTGTTCTTCGCGGACGATAGCTTATTATTTTGTCGGGCGACCCGCGAGGAGTGCTCTACGCTGCGGGGATTCGCTGACAACTTATGAGCGGGCATCGGGTCAGGCTGTCAATTACTTGAAGTCTGACATTTTCTTTAGCACCAATGTTTGCAATGAGCAAAGAGAGGAGCTAAAACAAGTGATGGGAGTCACGACAAGCCTACAAAATGGCAACTACTTGGGTTTGCCTTCTATGATTGGGAGGTCGAAAGCTGAGATTTTTCGCTACTTCTGAGAGCGGTTATGGAAAAGAATCCAGGGATGGAGGACAAAGAAATTATCAAAAGCCGGGAAAGAAGTTCCAATAAAAGCGGCGACGCAGGCTATCCCGGTGTTGTAGCCATAATAATCGGCCAGCAGCCACGTGGCAAATGACGATGACATGACAATTGGTGATAACGTGGCGACCATAACCAAGTTTAAATGAAGAGTATGAGATGCCGAGGTCGGCCTTCAAAGGGCGACCTGGCGACGAGCAAAGAAGATCAATCTCACCTTAATGGGCAACCTCCCTCGAGGAGGGTCTGCATGCGAGTTCGGAAAGAAGAGAATAGGGTCCAGTTGACTGGGAGGTCGCCCCACGAGCAAGGTCGGCATCCATATATCGAAGATAAGCAAGATTCCCAATGTTTATTATGGAAAGAGAGATCTTACCCATCTATTGAAGATCCGGACGAAGATTTAGTGTATCTTGTCTTTCCCTGTTTAGAAGACCCATTTTATGGCCCATTAAGGTTACCTTGTACGCTTTGTAAATATTATAAATAGGGGATAAACCCCAAGAGAGAAAGGGGGACGAAACACACACGAAAGATAGTAAAATATCCTGGCTTGGTATGCCCCCAGACGTAGTCTTTCCGGACGAACTGGGTCAACAAATTCTTTCATTTTTTATGTCTTTCAGTCGTTTATTACTTGTTTGTGGCATAGATGTAAAATCTATGTTACAACAATTGGCGCCGTCTGTGGAAATCGTGACAAAATTCATACACTGATCAAACACAAATCCAACCCATTCATCAACAATCCAACATTCACATGAGAATTTGGATTAGAGATCAACCCCATATTCATTAGGCCATGATCGGCAACATTCATCTTCCAAACAAATTTTTTTTTTTTCACAATATTGAAAACCCAGAAAAAATCCCCGTTCGATCGATCTTCGCCAAAATCACGAGATCTTTGGGCCTCAGTTAGCCTGAAACTGTGCCGCCGCGACTCGGCCTTAGACGAATCGTTTCGGCCGTCCACTTATCCGAACGGGAACATCGAATCGAAAATTGTGTCGCCATAATATGTAGCCGTTGTCACTGGCTCCAACCGGATCACTCCCCTCCGTCTCACGCACTCCTCAGCGCACGCAGGCCAACAACCAAGTGCCACAGCTCGAAGCCGCCCGAGTCAGAAACCGCCGCCTGGTATCACGCTGCCCTCTGTTCTCACCCCCAGGGCCGCGCACCACGGCCAGGGCCGACATCGCTCGACACCACCTTCATCCTTGCGCCGTTGAAGCCGCTGGACCAAAGACCGCCTCCACCTCGCCAAAACCACTCTGCGAGGGCCAAGGTCAGAAGCCCATTGCCTCGTTGCTATCACTGCACCACCGCGATTCGCCGTTGGGATTGGCCAACACGCCTGAAATCACGCCACCGTAGCCTAGCATCCGCCCAATTATCGAACGCCGAGGCCGCCCTAATTCGACATCGCGTCACCCCACCTCCGTCATACTATCTCCATCGCACCGCCTCTTGAGATGCGACATTAAATTGACGCCGCGTGGCTCAATTGAAGCAGAAATTTCTCGCCTACCGCGGATTAGCAGCACGAGTAGGGGAGGAGACGAACCCGGAACGGGATTTGTAGCATAGATTGGGGGCACGAAACTCTCGAAGCCAGCAAAATTGAACAGAGAACGCGTGATTTCTGCAATTGAGCAAAGAGGACGTGATTTCTGGTCAAACAAGCAGAGCTGTTTTTGACTTTTAAGAAAACCGGCGGAAATTTTGGGCGTGACCTACCCCAGTATATGGGCCCAGGTTTGATAGATACATATAGGGGTGGGCGTTCGGTCGGTTCGGTCGGTTTGGAGTTGTTTTGGTTTGTTCGATTTATTCGATTTTAACCGAAAATTAACCCTAAATTCACAATTTAATGATTTCTCAACCAAAATGCAAACGCTGTTACTCAAAATGCAAACCGCACTCAAACACCCTCACCTACTGTCAACATATCTTCAAAACAACACAACACAATTTACAAACTAAACTAAAGGAATTATATGTCCTATTTTCTTCTCTATCCAAACTAAAATTCGAATTCTCTACTTTTTAGTATTGTCAATTAATTACCTGCTAATTCTTCAAAGCTGATGACGGTGACGGGGTCTGGGCAGCGTGGATTTAAGTGGACAGTCATTGTTGTGGGAGTGTCCGCCGGTGTGGGAGTGGTAGCAGGTGTGGGAGCAGCCGCCGGTGTTAGCGTGGACTGGGTGAGGATGCGGGTGCGGGCCGTGCAGGTGCGGCTGAGTTGTAACTCTAGAGATTTTGATTTGTGAAGGATAAAATGAAATAAGAGAAGGAAACTATTAATATGTATTAATATATTTTTTAATTATATATATATATATCGGTCGGTTCGGTTTATTCAGTTTTTCCAAAACTATAACCGAACCGAAAAACCAATTTTTTTTTTTAAATTTCAACTGAACCAACCGAAAAAACCGAACCAATTTGACCAAAAATCATTGGTTCGGTTCGGAATTCGGTTTCTTCGGTTTTATGCCTACCCCTAGATACATAAGCCCAGTTCCAGTTTAATTAAATTGGTGAGCCCAATTTCTGGTTTATTTAATTTATTGGACTGCAGTGTTTTATGTTAAAAAAAAAGGCTCAGTTTTTATTTGGATGGATTTTGGGCTGAATTATTATTTATTCATAATATTTCTAGGCCCAATCATGAAAGATTGGTAACTAATTATATATATATATATAGATTATTTAATATTGTCTCAAAGCTTCGTGCTATACGAATAACCTGATATATAACGAGTCACTTATATTTTGCGAGGAAAAATACTCGTGACTCTCTCGCAAAGGAAAATTGCACGGGCACACGAAGCCTCGGGGGCAACTCAAAGAATCTACGTGCAGTCCTTTAACCCACTCACATCAGGTTCTATTTCATTTACTTCCTTTTAATATATATCACAGTGTTCATACTTTCATATATATTGAAAGGCGGGGGCATATATGCTCATACCTGGAGCGATTCGAGTTTAATTTCGGGCTATTCGAGTTTAATTTCAGAACACTAGTTGACGTTAGAAACTCAAACTAGCACGTCTAAATTTGGAGGATTATTTAAACCAAACTCCGAATCTTTACTTTTCACTAATAACGTAAACCTTAGAAAAGAGACTATTGCGATATTCATCTACGAACACTCGAAAGTTTCACACAGATGAAACAGGCTTATAATCCGACTTCAAACTTACATCGTGTCAAACGATTAAGGAAAATACTCAAATTTAAGAAGTCGCAGTCTCAACCAGAAGACCCGACAATGTCAAAATCACGAAGTCGCGGTCTTAAACAAACATACCCGACGACCTCAAATTAACAAGGTCACACTTCCAAAAAATTACCCTACATCGACCCCGACAGGCACAATGGTCAAACCAGAAGGCAATCAAGTCGCAATTTAAGTAAGACGACAAATAAGCCATTCAAATCACAAGTTAAAGAGAGTCGTATCCTCAATAAAACGACCTCGAAAGACGACCTTTTTATATCAAACGAATATCTCAATCCAAGCTGACACCGAGTTAGAACACTTGTTTAAAGTCACATTTCAAAATATCCTCCAACTCACATGGTAGCCATGACTTTTGAATCTCAAGGTCGATGAGGTCGCATCCTAAACAACTCGATTCATGTCATGACTTCATAAGACGACAAAGAACAAGTTCATTTAAATCACAATGTCAATAAGACGATAAGAACATAACTTGATTCATAGTCGCAGAAATTATTCAAGTCACTGGCAAAAAGTCTGAAATGACTATAAACCTATGTGCCAATCTTCCTTCACATTATTGAAATAACAAATCGCTCCAGTACAGACGATCTAAACGAACGAGAATCAAATCTCGATCCTAGGGCAAGACCTTAGGGATCCCAAACCTTTGCACATCCATGAAATATATTTTTAAGCAGATATCAAAACCCGATCCTAGGGGCAAACCCCCAGAAATCTCCAAGGTTATTTTATACCACAAAAATTTAAAAAGATCTTGTTAATAATCTCGAATTTCAAGTCTCCCTTTAAAAACTGATAAAAATCAGTTTTACTAAAAAATATCAGAAACATTCTCTGACCTCCTAATAATATCTTTACAAAATTTTCAAGAGTCTTTAAACCTAAATCTCTCTCTCCCAAAGAATTTCCTCAAATGGTTGAACAAACCATGACATTTCCGCCTTCGTGGCGATGATTTAGTCCGCCTCTAAGGCGTCGACCAGCCCGCCTCCTTGGCGCTGGCATTCCGCATTCGTGGCGATGATATTGTCCGCCTATACGGCGTCAACCTGCCCACCTCATCGGCGCTGGAATTCTGCCTTCGTGGCGATGATATTGTCCGCCTATACGACGTCGACCAGCCCGCCTCTTTGGCGCTGGCATTCCGCCTTCATGGTGATGATATAGTCCGCCTCTATGGCGTCAACAGCCCACCTCCTCGGTGCTGGCATTCCGCCTTCGTGGTAATAATATTGTCTGCCTATACGGCGTCGACTTGCCCGCCTCCTCGGCGCTGGCATTCCGCCTTCGTGGCAATGATATTGTCCGCCTATATGGCGTCGACCAGCCTGCCTCTTCGGCGCTAGCATTCTGCCTTCGTGGCGATGATATTGTCAGCCTATACGACATCGACCTGCCCGCCTCCTCGGCGCTGGCATTCCGCCTCCTACGGCGATGACTTTGTCAGCCTATACAGTGTCGACCTACCCGCCTCCTCGACGCTGGCATTACCACCTTCTTGGCGATGACTTTGTCCGCCTATACGGCGTCGACCTGCCCGCCTCCTCGGTGTAGGCATTACCGCCTTCTTGGCGATGACTTTGTCTGCCTATACGACATCGACCTGCCCGCCTCCTCGGCGCTGGCATTACCGCCTTATTGGCAATGATTTTGTCCGCTTTCATTGGCGTCGACCTGCCCGCCTCTTCGGCATCGGCTTTCCGCCCATTTCGGCGAGATTCATTGGTTTTATCTATCATAAGCCAATACAAGTCAAATTAAATATTATCTTTCTTTTCATAATTCCTGAGTGTTAAACCAAAGGAGGTCGCATGAATAAACATCGAACCCCCAAGGTACGACTTTCGACATACTGGAGGCGAGATCGCCACCCTAGTAGGTGCTGTCCTCCCTCGAATTTGTAAGACGACTAAGTAAAGTTCGTAAACAAGTGTATCTAAATAAGACGACAAGAACATATGGAACTTTAAAGTCGCATAAGGAAATCAAGTCAGCATGTTAAAGGTAGAAAAAGAAATGAGTTTCATTGACGGAAGGCCCAAAGGCTAATTACATCAAGTCGCGAACTGCTTGGCCAGAAATGGTTATCGGCGAGCACAGGAGACTCGCACAAAGAGATTCAACTCAAAGTGTGAGCACAGAAAAGACTCGCACAAAGAGATTCAACTCAAAGTGCGAGCATAGAAGACTCGCACAAAGAGATTCATCTCAAAGTGCGAGCACAGAAAAGACTCGCACAAAGAGATCCAACTCAAAGTGCGAGCACAGAAGACTCGCACAAAGAGACTCACCTCAAAGTGCGAGCACAGAAAAGACTCGCACAAAGAGGTTCAACTCAAAGTGCGAGCACAGAAGACTCGCACAAAGAGACACCTCAAAGTGCGAGCACATAAGACTCGCACAAAGAGATTCAACTCAAAGTGCGAGCACAAAAGACTCGCACAAAGAGATTCAACTCAAGTGCGAGCACAGAAGACTCGCACAAAGAGACTCACCTCAAAGTGCGAGCACAGAAGACTCGCACAAAGAGATTCAACTCAAAGTGCGAGCACAGAAAAGACTCGCACAAAGAGATTCAACTCAAAGTGCGAGCACAGAAAAGACTCCCACAAAGAGATTCAACTCAAAGCGCGAGCACAAAAAAGACTCGCACAAATAGATTCAACTCAAAGTTCGAGCACAGAAGACTCGCACAATGAGACTAACCTCAAAGTGCGAGCACAGAAGACTCACACAAAGAGATTCAACTCAAAGTGCGAGCATAGAAGACTCACACAAAGAGACTCACCTCAAAGTGCGAGCACAGAAGACTCGCACAAAGAGATTCATCTCAAAGTGCGAGCACAGAAAAGACTCGCACAAAGAGATTCAACTCAAAGTGCGAGCACAGATTAGACTCGCACAAAGGGATTCAACTCAAAGTGCCAGCACAGAAGAGACTCGCACAAAGAGATTCATCTCAAAGTGCGAGCACAGAGAAGACTCATACAAAGAGGCTCACCTTAGAGTACGAGCACAAAAGAGAAAATAATATACCTACCAAGTCGCAGCCTGAACCCGCGACCAAGACTCTCGACGAGCTCAATCTCAACAAATAGAAATTTCAGATGATTAACCTCATGACAAGCAGCGAGTTTCTAAGTTAAACCCCCGACTCGGGGGCACGAGGGAGAATCAATCCCGCTAAAGCACAACCAAGTCTGAAGTTGATGATCCAAACTTAATACCAGAAGTATTATCATCAAAGTGTGAACAATCAAGACCTCATGAAGGCATTCAGAGCACGCACAGGGGCAGAAAATGCAACCTCAAGGATGAAAATCAGATAACTCATTAGAACAAAGATCAAGATCGACCTCCGAACAAAGTTGAAGTCCGCTCTTGGGGGCAATTATTGTAGCCATAATAATCAGCCAGCAGCCACGTGACAAATGACGATGACGTGGCAAATGGTGATAACGTGGCGGCCAGAACCAAGTTCAAATGAAGAGTATGAGATACCGAGGTTGACCTTCAAAGGGCTTAATTGGGCGACGAAAGCAAAGAAGATCAAGCTCTTTTAACAGGCGACCTCCTTGAGAAGGGTCCGCAAGCAAGGTCGGAAAGAAGAGAATAGGGTCCAGTTGACTGGGCGACCTCCCCTGAGTCGCCCCACGAGCAAGGTCGACATCCATATATCGAAGATAAGCAAGATTCCCAGTGTTCGTTATGGAAAGAGAGATCTTACACATCTATTGAAGATCCGGACGAAGATTAAGTGTATCTTGTATTTTCCTGTTTAGAAGGCCCATTTTATGGCCCATTAGGGTTACCTTGTATGCTTTGTAAATATTATAAATAGGGGATGAACCACAAGAGAGAAAGGGGGACGAAACACACACGAAAAATATAGTAAAATATCCTGGCTTGGTATGCCCCCAGATGTAGTCCTTCCGGACGAACTGAGTCAATAAATTCCTTCGTTTTTTATGTCTTTCAGTCGTTTATTACTTGTTTGTGGCATAAATGTAAAATCTATGTTACAACACTCGACATATTGTATGAGCACCTTTTTACTACCCGATACTTTACTAGATGAGTTACACCAGATGCTCAATTTGTTTTGGTGGGGGCACGGGTCGGATCCAAAGAAAGGAGTTAAGTGGGAGAAATGGGAGGACCTGTGCAAACACAAAAATGAGGGGGGGGGGGTTGGGTTTCAGGAATTTGCACATATTTAATATGGCCATGCTCTGAAAGTTAGGGTGGACAGTCATTCAAAACCCTGAATCCCTTCTTAGCCGAATCCTGAAGGCTAGGTATTTCCCCAACTGTGATTTTCTAGAGGCTCCACTGGGGAACAATCCTAGCTACACGTGGTGGGGCATCCATACAGCCCGAGATGTGGTTTGCCGGGGCATTCGATGGAAGATTGGGGAGGGAGATCGAGTAAGAATGTGGAGAGACCCATGGTTGAATGATGATGCCTCGTTCTTTATCACAACAACCGAGGTGGAAGGATTCAGGGATATGCTTATAAGAGATTTTTACATCCCGGGAACTCGGGTGTGGTACGTATATAGAAGACCTCGCCAGCCCCGCCCGGGGTGGGTGACTCGTATATTTGGCACTTTGCTCCAAACGGGAAATACTTTGTCAAGTCCGCGTATCACGTTGCAATGGCAGTTATATCCAGAATTTGGACCCATGAGGACACAACCTGGAAAGCACTTTGGAAAATGAGGGTACCCCACCGATTTTAATCGTTCATGTGGAGGTTTTGTAAGGGATGGGTGGCTGTTAGATCAAAGTTGTCCCGGTGGTATCCAGGTGTGATAGGGGATTGCCCAGTGTGCGATGGAACGGGTTTGAGAGAAACAATTTGGCACCTTTTCATTGATTGTTGCTTTGCCGTTGACTGTTGGAAGGAGAGTGGCTTGTGGGATAAATTGAATGAATTGTGTTTTGATGTAGAGAACCATGCTGAGTTGTTTATGCAGGCGATGAGGGTCTTTAGCAAAGTCGAGACCGAACTGCTACTGGCTATAGCATGGGCAATATGGCGACATCGGAACATGGTAGTTTGGGACGGGAAAAGGTAGACGGCTGCGCAGGTGATTTTTGGAGCTAAAAGTTTCGCAGAAGAGTGGGCGTGCGTGAGAGCGCCAAAGTCAAGAAACGAATGGGGAGAAGTTTGCAAAAGCTGGCATATTCTGTCACAACCATGGGTAAAGATTAGAGTGGATGCAGCTTTTTTCAATGATTCGATGTAGACAGGAAGGGGTTGTGTACTCGGTGATTGGCGTGGTCGAGCGTTAGCATTTCACACATAATATAAGGAGGGATTATTGCCGATCCGGGAGGGCGAGGTGTGGGGAGTGTATGAGGCACTGCATTGGGCGATAGCCATGGACGTTGTGTACGTCATTGTCGAGACCGACTCCATGGAGGTTAGTACAGCAATTTACTCATCATTGCCTGATGCTTCTGTCTTTGGGGACCTGGTGAATGAGTGTAAGAAAATCCTAGCGGATAAGCCAAATTTCAAGGTGGTATGGATAAGTCGTAATGCCAATAAAGTGGCACATTCCTTAACTCGGATGTCTCGTTTTGAAGAGAGTCCATCCAGTTGGGTCGAGCCTCCAAACTTTGTGCATGACCTTGACATTTGTCGTTCTTGCGTGTAATCGCCCTTTGTTTAAAAAAAAATCGATTAAGCAAAATTCAGGTAAATTTTTTTAACATATAATGCAATTTCGCAACAACTATGATAATGATAAATACATGCTAATGTGTCACTCTTGCCATGCTAATATTTTATACCTATAATCAGATCAAATTCCCCCAAAATGTATATAACCTGTAATTTAAGAAATTGTCAAAATAAGCTTGTGAGTATATGTTATCTTCAATGGAGCTAAATCGGAGACCCAGAAAATTAGTAGAAAATATTAAATTTAGATTGTAAAAGTAGATTATTTTTTTTAAAAAACTTTTTTTCTTATTGTGTACATGATTGGTGTTATATTTTGATTAGGTGTATTCCTTTTACATTCTTGTAAAACTCGATTTCTAATGCCATTTTCCGACTTAAAAAAAAAAGCAATGAGTATGAGTCATGCTATATCCACACTCTTGACCATTGAGGGGATGGTTGATGTGCAGGCTGTCGCACACGGAGCGCGACACGGGAGATGGCTGTCGCGCGGAGTACGTGACACAGGAGGCGGCTGTCGCGCACTGGCTGCATCACCCCCGGCGCGTGTCGCGCGGACTGGGCGACGGAGCAGATGGATGTCGCACGTACCAGGCGACGTGCAGAGCTGTCGGAATTTGGAGTGGAGACGAAGAAGTGTATATGTATTTATTGATGTATATGTTGTACATGTATTAATGTATATGTATTAATAGTTACAACCGTGTATTAGTTGATTAATTGATTGTATTAATACAAAGTGTATGTATGTATGTATATATAATATAATACAAAGTGTATGTATGTATATATTTTTTTTTGATCGGACAAAGTTAGTTGTTAGTAGTTAGTTAGTACTTCCTCCGTCCCCCACCAACATGCACACTTGCTTTTGCACACAAATTAAGAAAAAAAATAGTTTTTTAGTGTTTTGTTGACTTTTCAAAGGGGATGAAGGGTGGAGATTGTGAGGGTGGAGATTGTGAGATTCTTTGTCATTTTAAGGGTAAAGTTTTGGTAAAGAGACGGACGAAAAAAAGGAAAGTGTGCAAGTTGCTAAGGGACGGAGGGAGTAGTTAGTACACCAAACACTCAAATACTCCACGAAATCACCAATCCACCTTATAACCCCTATAACTCCAAATTCGTTCTCAAAGGGAATCGAATCTGAGTTTACCACTCAAACGGCGAGCCTAAAATTGACAAGTTGTATGTATGTATATATGATATGTGGAGAATGTATATATGCGAACTTCGAAAGTGTATTAATGTATATATGCGAAATTCGAAATGTGTATGTATTAAATATTAATTGTAACTATTTAGTAGTTAAGAAAACGTATATATTAAATATTAATTGATATTTATTAATTATTTAGTAATTAAGAAAGTATATAATGTATTGATTGATGTTATTTGATTAATTAAAAAGTATTAGTTATTTGGTTACAAAATATTAGTTCATTAATATAAAAGTATTAGTTCTTTTGTTATCAACAATATTAGTTCATCAATTTAAAAGTATTAGTTATTTGGTTATAAAGTATTAGTTCATTAATATAAAAATATTAGTTCTTTTGTTATCAACAATATTAGTTCATCAATATTGGGGAAAAGAGACCGTGCTTAGATTGGAGAAAAGACATTTAAATTTCATGTATGTTTATTTTTAATTAAAATTGTATTAAATTGATGTTTAATATTATTTGAACACATATTTTTAGAGTGCAACAATATTATTTGTATCAAATTGACCCTTAATATTAATTAAAATATTTTTTTATAACTACATATTCATACTTAATTAATTATTTATTTTAAATCATTAACATAATAAAAAACATAAACAAATTAAACAAATAAAAAAAAATATCACCAATCATCACCAACTAATCATCACCACTCAAATCCATCAATCCAAAGTGTGGATCTAGCACTTGTGCTAGTAAATAGTAATCATTAACCAATATCAAAACTAGCTGTCACCATTCTTGTCATTGTTGGAATGATTTCATCGCGACAACTTGCACTTTTACTTTTACCCTAATTAATGTAAGATTATAATTAAATATTCAATTTAAATTTGGCTAATGACACCAAATAAATAAAATATTAATTTGATGTCGGTTGAAGATACTTTCGTAATTTTGTACAAAAAATTATGTATTTGAGAAAAGAAGAAATTCAGACTTTTGTCATCTTAAGACGTGAAAATAAATTAATAACTAAACATGAAATATAATAAAACGATCCAAAAAATAAAGCATTTTAATTAGAGACCAACACATTTAAAGTTATATATATATTTGCACCTTATAAATTCTTTTAATTTTTTTTTTAAAGACAATCAATTACAGTAGTTTTCTAACATAATCAATTACAATAATTCCTTCTACCATCGGGCACATGACAATATCATTTTATCTCGCTGTAGACCGGAACCGCAATCACCACAAGAGGGGAAACCACTAGAAACCACAACTCGAATCGCAACCCAACAGTGGGGAACACCACCTCACAAGAGGGGGATCACCACAAGAGGAGAATATATATTCCCTCTTAGTGTCTCGAACCCGGTACCTCAAGGTCTCATGTGGTGGAGTTCTAACCATTTGAGCTATCCACACTTGATTTAAAAAAAAAATCATATATGTGTAAATCATGTAACAATATTTTTAATTAATTATGACTTTTATAAAATAATTTTAAAATAATTAAAAGTTATTAAATGGAAACCATGGTCTTAAATTCGTGGATCTTTAGATTAAAGAGTGAGTTTCATGTGCATCCAAGTGTATCGTGCACTCATAATATTTTAAAACTATGCAACTTATTATATTGAAATATGCAGATTATTTATAGTGAACCATGCAATTATTTTTTCATATTAATAATTATACGGTTAAATGTAAATAAGTTGTGTCTTTCAATATAATAATTGCATGGTTCTAAAATACACTATTAATGCACAATTGTTGTGCACTAAAATATGAGGATTATGGGATAAGATGTGGCTTTGTGATCTTTAGTGACACAAACAATAAATGTATAAAGTGGATTGTATTTAAGTTATATGATTGTTTGAGAGAATAAGAGTTTGAGCAATAAATTTGCAAGAGGTTTGGTAAGGTATTAATTTTCCCCTTTTTCTTGGTCATAAATGACCCCTATTTATAGTTTTTTGGGAGAGTGAAGCTCACTCTCCCGGATACAAGTACAAATGGCCGAAAGTGGCTCTGCAAAATATTAAATGCTACAAGATTGATGTGACTCGGGTCGGAGATCGCTGGGAGGTCGTTCGAGGTATTTAAGAGCTCACGCACCTCATTGGGACGTCGCCCGAGGCCAATCCGGATTATCAGGGATTTAGCCGTTTATCTACTCATAGCTACTCATCATTACGTCTTTTACTGACACATCTCTGATTAAGGCCATTCTTAGGTAAGGTCCCTGGGGCTGCTCGCCTGCCACGGGTCCCATCCCCATTAATGCTCCGTACTTGTGTCAGTGTGCGACCTGCGAGGTACGTCCAGGTCGCATACCGGTGCTTGGCATGCCTTCGTTTCCATCCTTTCTGCGAGGTTTTATACTTGTGCAAAATGTGGTCTGGTCCTCCTCTGTTTCTTTCCAGGTATGGCCCGACCTCGCTCCATATGCCCACAACAATAGCCCCTAGCTCGTCTCCTTGTGCTCGTAAAGGGGGGACGAGGTACCCTTTTTTGTCCTCACTTGGGTGTGATGTGAGAGGTCTCGGAAACTTCTCGAGTACGCATGAGCAGATTTTGGAAATTGGGGTGATGACGGCAGCTCGTCTCGACTGTCGCGCCTACTGAGGATAGGTGATGATGGCGCGTGGGTTCCACGCGCGGGACACGGAAGGTCGTGGGCCGGACCACGCGCCCTAAACCCCTCTTATAAATGCACCTTTCTCCTCTCATTTTCCATTTTCCACTCTGCAAACTTTCGAACACTACCTTGCTGCTCCGATTCTTCCCTCAATTCCGATTCCGGTCGTTGTTGTGCTCCAGGTACAGATCTCTATTCTTCTTCCTTTCTTCTTATCCTCAGATTTGGTGAACAATGTTTGCCTCGAATCGGGAGGACTCGGGGAGCGCGGCCGAGAGTTTAGCTCCGATTGTGATGATTCGCCGGCGGCGTGGCCACGACGGGCCTGAAACTTCGGTAGTGGAAGTCTCCTCGGAGACGGTGAGCGGAGTTCCCGTGTTAGCTAGGGGTGAGGTCACATCAAGAAGACGCCGCCTTCGCCGGGCAGGGGGGGACTTCTTGGGGAGGTCTTCAGCCCCCGTCGCGCTGGAAACTCAGGTTTTAGAGATGGTGGGGGAGGAAGGAGATGAGCCTAGTTCGGGATCGATTGATCCAGCCGAGTTCAACTTCTTGTCGGACGAGGTCGTACCCGACGTGCCGAGCGATGACGATGAGATTGACGACGTTGATCGCAAGCTGCAGATAGAGGAGAGTATGTCTCATCCTCACGAACTGATCCCCCGACCAACCCGAACTCGTGCGGACAGTATTTTTGCTGCGGGTGAGGGAACTAGCTCGGTATCCGAGACCGAGCTTTTTCTATGGAGAGAACAATTTCAAGTTCCCAGCGACGTCCACTTCTGGGTTCCCGGTTATAAGATCGATTATGCCGACCAGGTCCCTGATGGGTGTGTGGCGATGAACTATGACACAATGAAGGCTGGGCTCCGTTTTCCGCTTCACCCTAATATTACTTCGCTGCTGTGGTTTCGGGGCCTAGCTCCGACACAAATCACTCCCAATGGGTGGAGCACCATCTTCAGGATCTTATCTCTGTTCGGTCGCATCCAACCTCGGGCGTTCCCTTCTATCAAGGAAATGAATCTTCTCATCTCGTTGGCGAAGTGGGGTAAAGACCCCGGGTATTACTATGTGAAAGCCCGCCCTCATATGAAAATAGTTGAGGACCTCCCTAGCAAGGTCCAAGATTGGAAAGAGAAGTGGTGGTTGGTAGGGGGAGCCTGGCAGAGTCCCATTTTTTCCCTAGGAGCCCTCGGATATCGCGAGATTCCTCGCGACTATGCGATTCTTAAAAGTAAGCTTTTTTACTTTTCCCTTTCCCATAATACTGATTTAACTTCTTCTCCCTATTGCAGCTCCCAAGAAATCCAAGGCATCCGAGCTCTCCCTTCCCTTCTTAGTCCGGTTGGTTCAGGTGTGCTTAATTGATCTGGACGAGAGGTCGCTGATCATCCTCCAACGGTTGAAGTGTCTAGAATTTGCGGGCCTAACTGTTCCACCTCAGTCGTCGCTGGACGCCGACCTTCCCAGTAAGCTTTCCGGGATTTTACTCACGTTGACTCGACTTCTTTGTTTATTCTCTGGTCGTTTCCTGATCTTCTTCTTGTCTTCAGTTTCCTTCATCGAGCCTATCTGTTTCACATCCTCCAAAGTTACCGACTAGATGCAGAACTTGAACGCCGAGGAGATGCGCAAAAAGGTTTCTCGTGCCTTAGCTCTGTCCAGGCAGCGGGCGAGCCAAAAGAAGGATGTCGCGGTCGGTGGGGCCACTAGGACCCCCCCTCCGAGGACCAAAGCTATCGCCGCCCCCGACCGAGGCCGGAAAAGGGCTCTTGCCGAAGTGCGAGCAACCGAGGGGAGCTCCCCTAAACAAATCCGGACGTCCATGGACATGGATGTGCTCTGGGACTCCCCGAGTGGGAAGGTGTTGGTCTCGGGTTCCGCGGGGACCCCTGATACGATTGTCGAGCTCACACAACATCGGGATCGCGATCCCGATGATCGCACTTTCCTTGGGTGGAACCCGGATTTCCGCCAACGGTATACCTCGTTTTACTTATGACTTCATTTCCATATTTTATTTCGAGTGTACCATGTTTATGTCCTGTTGCCTTGCAGATATAAACTGGATGATGGGGTATTTCGGGGGGAGCCGACCCGCAACTATCTGTGGTCACGAGCTCCTGCGGCCAATGACACCCAACCTTCTTACCTCCGGCAGATAGCCGAAGACACTCAGAGGTCCTGGACTCTGGATCTTCACGAGGAAGCTCATACACAGCACTTCTTTGAGAATCTGACCTCGGGGATTGCTCACATGTGTCGTTCCTTGGCCTTTTTTGAACGGAGCCAGGAGCAGTATGTCCGGGAAAAGATCCAGGCCCAGAAAGTTGAAGCGCATTGCTCGTTGATGAAGGTGGACTTGGCCAGGTCCTCGAAAAAGTTACGACCGAGGAGAAGCTGAAAAATGTGGCCCGGGAGCAGGACGAGATGGAGAAGAAAGTTTCTCAGATGGCGAAGGATCTCGAGCTTCGAGATCAAAAGGTGAAAGAGAGCATGGACAAGACTGCCGAGGTGGAGGCTCGGTGTCACCGGTTAGAAGCTGAGGTCCATGACTTTTTGACCACTGTGAAATTGGAGCGCCATCATGCCTCCAACCTGGCCTATATCCACTCTTTTTCTAATGTTGTTCGGAAACACCATCGAAGTCGGTGACCTTGATGGGGTAAGTCGGCGATGTCCGAGCCGCTCACGGATACATCTTGAATAACAACCTGTTCGGGAGGGATGATCTTCCCATCAAAGACCTTGCTGCCTTTGGTGTGGACTTCAGTTTCCTACCCCCAGGTGCTAATCTTTATGATCCCGAGGAGTTGCTCGGGCTGCTGAATGAAGAAACGGATGATGGCCAGGATGACGATGGTAGGGAGGTTGTTGGTGGTGATGATGGTGAAAATGGTGAAGGGAATCGAGCTAGCGTTGAGATTCCCGAGGTTGAACAAGAAGCATCGATCAACCCTGTTGAGGGGACCTCGGATACTCCGCTGAGCTGATTTCCTAGATTGTTTTTTTTTGGGCAAGATATGTCATTTGCCTTGAGCGTTCTTATGTAATGTCGTTTCTTCGGGTTTGTTGATGAAGTAGTTTGGTCGCCCTTCGGGTGTGTAAGTGTTTTGCTTGTACTTTATCGCCTTCGGGCGTTTATCAAATGAAATTGCTTTTCTTTTTCTTTATGTTTCTCTTTGAGATCGGTGACTTTGTGTATCTTGTCTTCTCGAGCATCTGGATAAACAATCATAACGATAATAGATTTATTAATTGATAGCGACTTGACTGTCGACTTAGATAGGACGTGCGACCGAGGTCGACTTAGACGTGGTGCGCGACATACTAGCCTTCACATATTCTTGGCTTAGCCGACTTAGACTGGGTATGCGACCGAGGTCGTCTTAGACTGGGTATGCGACATACTAACCTTCATGTGTTCTTGGCTTAACCGAGTTAGACTGGGTATGCGACCAAGGTCGTCTTAGACTGGGTATGCGACATACTAACCTTCATGTGTTCTTGGCTTAGCCTGACTTCGGGGGCGATCGAGGTCGGCTTTTAGATCGGGTATGTGACATACTAGCCTTCACATATTCTTGGCTTAGCCGACTTAGACTGGGTATGCGACCGAGGTCGGCTTAGACTGGGTATGCGACATACTAGCATTCATGTGTTCTTGGCTTAGCCGACTTAGACTGGGTATGCTACCGAGGTCGGCTTAGACTTTTTCATTTATGAATCTATGTCTGACCGAACTTGTGAGAGGTCGGGAACCAGCTCTCCAAGTTCGTAAATGTAAAAAGATGGAGCAAGCCTGTGTTATAAGTCATACCTCATAGAGAAATATACAACCGATCTGGATTTTACAACTCATAGTTATTGGTAGAACTTCTTCAGGTAGGTCGCATTCCACGGATACATCGCGGGAATGCTCTTCAAGTCTTCGAGCTGGTAAGCCCCATTCGGCAGACATTTCAAAATCTTCATGGGTCCCTCCCAGGTTGGACCAAAAACTACTTTCTGGACACCGAGGATTCTTTTCAGAACTAGGTCGCCGACCTTGAATCTTTGAATTTTCGCTTTTGAGTTGTAATATTTCCCCCACTTTTGTTTGTAGTTTACATTTCTTAAGTTGGCTTCCAATTTTTTTTTTCTTCGGCGAGGTCGAGGTCGAGAGATATGGCTTGATCGTTGTCCTCTGTGGATCGCTTGTAATGTCCGTTGGCTTCGACCACGACCTCGCAGATGATATGATCGCCTCCCGAAAAGCTAGAGCAAAAGGCATTTCGCCATTGAATTTCGGAAAGTAGTCCTATCGACCATAGGATACTTGAAGCTTGAAAGCCCACAACCCCCTTTGACTCAATGAGTTGAGTTTTGTGGTGTGTTTGATTATTTTGTTCACTGGGGCTCAACCCCGCTTATGGATGGGGGTGATAGGGGGTGGAGAACGACTTTTGCGATTTTCCACTTCCTTGAAAAAGGCATCGATCTCAAAACCATCGAATCGCTTCCCATTATCTCGTGATTTATCTTTGTGGTAAGCCAAAATGGCAAATGATGTTTTTCCAGATGAATTGTAAGATTTTCTCCTGGGTGATGGTCGCTAAAGGTTCCCCTTCCGCCCATTTGGTGAAATAGTCTACTGCGATCATTGCAAACTTTGAACTTCCTGGGGCTTTTGGGAAAGGGCCGATCAGGTCGATCCCCCACCTCCAGAGCTCGCTTAATTGTTGGAGCAAAAAACTGGCATTGCTGGCACTTCTTTGCATATGTAATCGCATCTTTCCTTAAAGTTAGCCCGTAATAGCCTTGCCTAATCGTCTTGTAGACAAGAGACTGACATGCAGTATGATTTCCACAATCTCCTTCGTGGATTTCTTTCAGGATCACTTGGCCCTCTTCCGGGGTGACGCATTTCAAAAGTGGCAAAGAGAAACTTCGCTATAAAGTCGTTTCGTTGATGACGGTTACCGTACCTCTCTTAGTTGTAATGTCCGAAATGCGACCTTATCCTCCGGGCAAGATCCCTTTTCGATGTAGTCTTTGATGTCATCATCCGATTTATTTTTTCGGGTCGGATCGGAAGACTTCCTTCGAATGTTCGATGGACTCGCTGATTAAATCCAAGTTATTTCCTCTATGTTGATGGCGATGCGACCTGCCGACGGAGCGTTGAGCTTGGTAACTTCTATGTTGTCCATATCGGCGGCACCTTCGGATGTGGCCAACCGAGCTAAAGTATCCGCCTGTGTGTTTTCTGTTCGGGGTATTAGCTCTATTCGCACTTCTTCGAATCTTTCAACGAGGCTTTGTGCTATCTGCTGGTATTTCATCATTTGTTCACCTCGTGCTTCGTACTCTCCTGACATCTGGCATACGACCAGCTGGGAATCGCTGTAAACTTTCAACTTTCGCACACCAATGGCCATTGCCATTTCCAGACCATTTATCAAAGCCTCATACTCTGCTTCGTTGTTGGTGGCATGAAAATCAAAACTTACAGCCGTGGTGAAGGATTGTTGTTCGGGACTGATTAGGATCTCCGGCCCGCCGGGTGCTCGATTTAAGAGCTGATTGACGGCAATGTCCATGGATGTCGGCCGCCTCCGGTGTTTTTTTCTCGGAAAGGTGAGCTCGGGAGAAAGTCGATGAGGACTCGAGCCTTGATCACGATTCAGCGCGAAAGGTGATTCGAATCGCCCTAACTCGATGGACCATTTCAACAATCTTCCTGGGTCAGATTCAAGTCGATTGCAACACCCGTCTCAAAGGGCACGGTAGTCAAGACCCTCTATCGGTGATCGAAGAAATATTGTCGTAATCTCCGGACACTCATAATTAAGGCGTGAAGTTTAACTTTTTCGAGCGGTGGGTACTTTGCTTCAAAGATCATTCGTGGTCCTGGTCGATGAAGTATATAGTAAACGGTAATCGACCTTTCCGCCGCACTAACACTGCGATGAGAGCAGATTCTGAGGCCGCGAGGTATAGAAATCACTTCTCGCCTGGTATGGGTTTTGCCAAGATTTGGGGGTCGGAGAGGTACACTTTGAGCTTCAGAAATGCGGCTTGGATTTGCTGGGTTCATGAGAACTTTCCTTTTCTCATGGCTTCGAAAAAAGGCTTGCATTTATCCCCCATTCTGGATACAAATCTGTTGAGAGCTGCGAGACAACCAGTCAATCTTTGGACTTCTTTTACGTTGCGAGGTGGTTTCATGTCCATGATGGCTTTGATCTTTGTAGGGTTAGCTTCGATACCTCGCTGACTGATGATATGGCCCAGGAATTTTCCCGAACCAACTCCGAAACTGCATTTCTTGGGATTCAATCTCATGTTGTATCTTCTTAAGATGTCGAAGGTTCTGGCGAGGTGGCCCAGATGGTCCTCCTTATTTTCACTTTTCACCACAATGTCGTCGATGTACACCTCCATGGTCTTTCCAATCTCGTCGGCGAACATTCGATTTACTAAACGTTGGTAAGTTGCATCTGCGTTCTTCAGACCAAATGGCATCCTCTTCCAACAATACACGTTTTTCTCTATCATAAAAGATGTGTGTTGCTGATCATCCTTATCCATGGCGATCTGGTGATATCCGGCGAACGTATCCATGAATGTCATCATCTCGTGCCCAGCGGTGCTATCTACGAGGTGATCGATGTGCGGCATGGGGAAGTAATCCTTCGGGCATGCCTCATTGAGGTCGGTGAAGTTGATACATAGCAGCCAAGAGTTGTTTGCCTTTTTCACTAGCACTGCATTGGCCACCCACTGCGGCTGATCTGCTTGCTCGATCAACTTGTTATCTAGCAGTTTCTTTACTTCCTCGGCCAGGGATGCGTACTTTTCCGGGCCGAACTTCCTTCTTTTCTGGGATACTGGCCTCTTCATCGGGTCGATGTTTAGTTTGTGGCATGCAACCTCGGGGTCGATGCCGACCATGTCCTCATGTGACCATGCAAATACGTCTAGATTCCGTTTGAGGAAATATATCAGTTGATCTTGCAGGTCGCTGGGAATTCGCGTTCCGATGGTCACACTTAGTTCTAGCCGATCAAGGTCGACTGGGATTGTTTCAAGCTCTTCGATAGGTGTTGCTCGTTCATCATTTCTTTCCGTTCTAGGATCGAGGTTGGATTCTCGCTGTTCGGATTCGACCTTCATTGGTTCAAAACCTAGGCGAGGTTCCAAATCTGGTAAATCTCGTGAAGGATTTTCTCTAGTTGTGATGTCAACTTTCATCGGTGTTACATTCGTTTCTACTACACTATCTATCTTCATTTTATCACTTTCTTTCTCTTTCCGAGGTGGAGTTCGCCTGCATAACTTAAATTTCAACCCCGGATTTTCTACCAAAAAATAAAAGCAGAATTTAAATCGATTACGGTGTAAGTTAAACATTTTTTGCCGCAATATGGTCACCCTTGATGGTGCCAATCTTCCCACGATCCGGAAACTTAATACAATAAAAGTAGGATGAAGAGGCAGCTTTAACTCATGTTCGAAAACCGTCAAGAAAGCATTGAAATTTGATGGAGCATCGATGATTACAAAGTCCACCGCCTCGTTGCCTTCACCTCAATGTCAAGGTTGATGTGATCTCGACAGATAGGCGGATCATCCGTAGGGCCTCAACAATTTGGTTCCCTAAAACCTCGGTCGACCTCACAAGGCTCAGCGTGGGAGTGGAAATCGCCGAGCATGTCAAGAGTCTTCTTAAAAAGGATGTTGCAGAAAGCCTTATTATCGATCATGACACGATGAAATAGAGCCCCCATTATTCTGGCTGAGATCACGAGTGGGTCCCATTTTGGAAACACCACCCCATCTTTGTCCTCCTTGGTGAAAGTGAGCTGCTTCTGACTTGGGGCGATGGTGTTGATCGGAAGGAAACTCAGCACAGCATTGTCGAGAGCTCGCATCTTGGACTTCTGACATTGGTTAGACAGGGAGGTCGCTGGGAGGAATCCACCAAGGGTCCCCCAAAGGGGGCGAGATCATGTGGATGACCTGTTCTCCGCTCATTGGGATCCGCGGACCTTGCTTTCCTTGGTCGAAATTTGGTTTTGGTTACCGTTGATTCTTTTTTTTCTTCTTTGTCTTGGCTTGACGAAGTTCTCTAACTTCCCTTCCTCGTATAATCTCCAGAGCTCCCTTTGCAGGTCGCGACAATGTTCGGTGTCATGTCCAATAGGGTTGTGGTAATCGCAAAATTTCCTCGGGTTGAGTCTGGAAGGGTCTCGTACATCTCTTTTGGTGGTGGGATATCTTTGCCTCCGATGCTTTGGAACACCCATTTGCATTCATGGTTAGTTTTTCGAGAGTTTCACCTCGAAGGGTTATCAATTGGCTTGAAAGTTCGGGGGCTCATTGAGCTTTGTCGGGCCTCTGTAAAGTTTCTCGGAGTTTTGGATCGGGCTTTTTACCTTTGACCACAGGCAGGTTTTCGCCCAATCTTGATGCGATATCTCGGCATTGGTGATCATAACCCCCGCCCAGATCGAAATCGGGCGTAGCTCGATCGATAATCCTTGTTCATCATTTTCCAGAGTTTTGTTCCCTTCTTCAACCCATGCACTATTCCCAACACCTTGGCTTCGTCGCCCAGTGGCTCGCCTTCCATAATGAGCTGGTCTATTCAATCAATATATGCCCGGTCCGGCTCCTCCTCGAATTGATAGATGTTTGCCAAACGCTGCTTTGTTCCCTTGTGCGGGGTCAGCGAGGCGAAGTGAGTGAGGAACAATTGAGCCATCTGGTGGAAAGACTCTATGGACGTCGGGGTAGGAGTTGAACCATCGGTAAGCTTGGTCGCCTAGTGTGAGCGGGAAAAGGCGGCATTGAGTGGCATCAGTCGCGCCCATGGAGTTCATGTAGGACGTGTAATTGCTCACGTGATTTATCACGTCGGTGCTGCCATTGTATTGGTGATGGAGTTAACATTGATCTTGATTTGTACATGTGCGAGCATGACCGTGGGTGATAATGGCAAAATGGGTATTTTTGTGGTGAGAGGCACTCCCCCTTTGCTCGCCAGCTGCTCTTGGAGGTCCTTGATGTTCTGAAGGATGGCGGCCATCTACGGAGAGTCGTGTCTGGCGACCTCGCTAGGATGACGGGGAGGTGGAGAATTTCTTTTCTATCGACGGGGTGATGGGGTTCGATGACGTCTGCAAGGTGAAGGGGTTCTTTCCACCGCCTTGAAAGCCGTTCGAGCCGATCTTTCATCGACACTTTCGTTATGCAGGTCGCCTTGGGCCACCGATCCCAAAATGATCTCTCGTTTTGGCTTTGCTCAGGAGGGTGCAGGTTGATCCCGCCGAGGTCCGCGACCTTGGTGTGGACCGTCATTGAAACCCTCTGAGAACAAACGCCTATGGATGAGATTTGGCCCCTCGTTAGGGTTACGTCGATAGATTGGAGTATGTTGGGTTCTGCGGGAGTTAACCTCTTGGCTTTCCTCGCGGTGAGATCCCTCATGGCGAAGGCTCTTCATTCGGCGAGGTCCTTGTAGTCGATTTCTCTGGTGAGGCTCCCATGGCCCGGGATTCCTCGCGCCTTTGGCCCTTGCCCTTGCTTTGGGCCTTCTGGTTCAGGTTATGGCGTAGGTCGCCATCTGGGATCTATACTTCGGCCTGCCTTTGACGTAACTCCGCGATAGATTCATCGATTTCTTTCGGGGTGCGGATATGTTCGAGCTTTTGAGCAACCCTGATGGTGGGTCTCTCGGCCTTTGCGATTGCTAATGGTAAGAAGTAGCCCTCTTCCACGCCGAGCGCGACACGAAATCGAAAAGGCTTTCCTCTTGGTGATGAGAGTTGCTTGAGACATGGTTGAGTGGTTTTTTGAGAGATTTGGGTGTATGAGATGAGTTTGTATCGAAGATTCGTGAGGAATACTCCAATGAGAAAACACTAAGAACTTAGAATCGATATTTCTTAAAGAGTACCCTTCTTCTAGCGTCAATTATTGTGCACTAAAATATGAGGATTATGGGATAAGATGTGGCTTTGTGATCTTTAGTGACACAAACAATAAATGTATAAAGTGGATTGTATTTAAGTTATATGATTGTTTGAGAGAATAAGAGTTTGAGTAATAAATTTGCAAGAGGTTTGGTAAGGTATTAATTTCCCCTTTTTTCTTGGTCATAAATGACCCATATTTATAGTTTTTTGGGAGAGTGGAGATCACTCTCCCGAATACAAGTACAAAGGGCCGAAAGTGGCTCTGCAAAACATTAAATGCTACAAGATTGATGTGACTCGGGTCGGAGGTCGCTGGGAGGTCGTTTGAGGTATTTAAGAGCTCACGCACCTCACTGGGACGTCGCCCGAGGCCAATCTGAATTATCAGGGATTTAGCCGTTTATCTACTCATAGCTACTCATCATTACCGTCTTTTACTGACAACATCTCTGATTAAGGCCATTCTTAAGTATTACCGAAGACACACTCATCAATCATGTTGTGTCTCGCAGATGATATTATTACCGAAGTCGCAGAGGAGAGGAAACTGCGGCTGGTCTATGGTTGAAGTTGGAGAGTCTGTATATGACGAAGTCGCTAACCAATAAGTTATTGTTGAAACTACGTCTGTTCAGTTTGCGTATGCATGAAGGTCAGCCACTTCGTGAACATCTGAATCAATTGAATACAATTATATTAAAATTGTGTAATATTGATGTTAAAGTTGATGATGAGGATTGTGCTTTAATTCTGTTGGTTTCTCTACCTTTGTCGTATGAGAATTTTGTGCAGTCTTTCATTGTTGGGAAAGACACTGTGTCTTTGGAAGAAGTCAAATAATCTCTGCATACTAGAGAGTTGCGACATAAGTTGTGTGGTGGAAGTTCAGATAATCAGGCCGCTGGACTAGTTGCTAGTGGGAACAAGTATGTCTGACCACAGGTGAGAAAATTTCATCATAGTCTACTCTCTCTTTCTGATGGAACCCCCTAGCAACGACTCTTGCCTTATACCTGATACCTCTAGCAGATGATATTTTTTCCTTCTTCTTGAAGACCCATTTGCATGTAATAATCTTTCTCTCCGGAGGCTTCTTGAATAACTCCAAAGTCATATTCTTGTGAAGTGACTCCATCTCATCTCCCATGGCAGCAAGCCATTGGGTAGACTTTGTATATGTAACAACTTCTTTGTAGGTGGATGGCTCATGAGTATCCACCTCTTCAGCAACCTGCAATGCATAACCCACCATATCCTCAAACATATATCGCTTGAGAGCCTCAACTTCAATCCTTATGGCTCGATCAAGAGTTATAATGTATGGACTTGTCTCAAATGTTTGAGATTCTGGTGGTGATGCATCTTTCAGCTCGGTGTCAGAATGTGAATTTTGTTCTCCATCTTCCTTTTTTGACTCACTCTGCTCTACCTGTTTGTGAACACTATTACTTTTTGATACAACAATAGACTTAACAGTGGGGTTAAACATAGAATTCTCATAAAAAAATAACATTTATGCTAAGTATGACTTTGCTTTGTGATGGAAACCAGATTATATACCCCTTAACACCGTTTCCATAGCCCACAAAAACTCATTTCTTCGCCCTATTAGGGAATATACGTGAAAGTATGATTTTACGTATAACAGACTAATATTCTCTTATTTACTGAGAATAAATCTTTTATTGTTGTTGCTTTAAATATGAATGAATGTTATTTATTTATCGCAAATAGTTCAATAATAGTACATATTACATTGTAGTTAATGTGGTGATACCCGATCACAGAAGATCACATTAACAGTTCCTTGTAAATATGTATATCTTCACGACCTAGATGGAATTGAACACTCCTTTTCATTTTCTCTTTGATTGGGCTTTTGCCGTTGGTATAGGTTGATGCGTAAATCTCAGATTGATCTATCTTGACCAAGGGATTGCACTACTGCATTGTGATGCGCTAAAGCGAACCTACAGAGAGGATAAATTCTTCCATACTGACTTACAGGATGAAGAATTAGACCTCAGTGGTTGTTGATTTCTTAATCTCTGTCATTTAAATAGGATTGTGTGTGATTAATATTTATTGCTTTGATCTATGTTGGATTTAGAATCAGATCGTGATTCTATACTTTATATTTTGGCCAATATTATTAATTACATGACAATTGCTAAGATTTAACAAAGAAAAACGTGCACGAGGAGAGTCTCGTTTGATTTGTCCCCTTGGTGGGCTCAAAAGTTTTATCATACTAAATCTTGCAAGTGGAATTCGTTTTCGATATGGATAATAATGTTGAGCTGACCTTACACCAAGGAAAAAGATATTAATTAATTTAAAGCATTCAGTGGCTTAATTAATTTATGGACAAAATAATCTTAAACGCGGGAAATAATAATCGGGAACCATATTATCGTAATATGGATTAAGATGGATAGTGCAATATTAATTTAATAGTGGAATAAATTAATATTAATGGGTTGAATAATATTATGGCTCAATATTAGAATTCAGAGTTCGTTAGAAGGTTCAATCTTAATTCTCCTAAAGACCCCTCAAGTAGCCCAACATGAGTTCATTAATTAAAAGGTGATTAAAATAAAAGAAATAATTTTTTGCCTAATTTTTTTTAAAAAAATTCCGAAAATAATGGATAAAGAAAGAAAGAGATTTTCTTGGAAAGATTTTATGAAAGATAAGTATTCTTAGAATACAAGATTATCTCATAAATTCAAGAATCTTTGACTTTGACTTTTTCCTTCCTAATTTTCGAAAAATAGGGGAATAAAATAAGGGGAGATTTTGTGGGAAGATATTTATGGAAAATAGAATATATGAGATATATTCAAGATTGTATCTTGGAGAAGTTATAAGGAAATTTCCCATGAACCCCAAAAGCCCTAAATTTTCGACCACCCTATAGTTATAAATAGATTCATCCCCAACACAATTCCAGTTTTGAAAAAATTAGAAATCCACAAAGGTGGTGCAACATATTTTTTTCTTTACTCTTTTATTAAAATTGTTCGTGAGCATCCTACCACGGATAGTCGAACAAGGACTCGGGGAATACTTGAGAAGGTGTTTTGGGTTGATCCATTGTCTCAACGGTTGTCTCTACAAGAGGTACGCTTTACTTAAACTCCTAGTTTAGCATGTGTAGGACTTTTACGTGAAATTAATTGTACACATGTTGTTGTGATTATTATTTGAATTAATAGGATTAATTCATGCTAGTAATAATTGTTGATTTAAATTTGTATTTAAATTACCGTGAACCAACAAATTTAATCACGTGCAAATAAACATGTAGAAGGCGAGAAAAAAATGGTAAACATATATTTATTTAGAATTTGGGGTTACAACTTTCGTTGATCTCTTGATTCCTCTCTCTAAAGGGGGTACCGGGTCTTAGCGACGTATTCCGGATTTTTCTACAATTTGGTAGTAAGGAGGCAATGGGGTCGTTAGTGACTTATTCCATATGACTTCTAACCTATTGAAATTTATTTCGACTCTCCTATTTATAAAGAGATTAACGACTTAGGGAGTAAGAAAGAATATTCTCAAAAGAAAAGAATATTCTCAAAAGAAAAGAATATTCTCAAAAGAAAAGAATATTCTAATATCTTGGAGATATTATTTTATATTTTTATCTTCAAAATTAGGATTATAACAAATATATGACACTATTAAATTTAATAAAATTTAAGTGTCTACAAATGCCCCTCAAGACTTGTTGTAGAAACATGTGTCGATCGCAACTTGGTCTCAAATCTTGATGTAAAAGCTCCAAAGGTGATTTGACATGCCCCGGAAAAGTGAATTTGACATGCCCCCATGAAAATCTACGAACATCCTTAAGTAGAGGAGATGAAGAGTGAAAATCGTCCCACCGGGCGTGCCAATTTGTGAACCAACAAATTTAATCACCTGCAAATAAACATGTAGAAAGGCGAGAAAAAAATGGTGAACATATATTTATTTAGAATTTGGGGTTACAACTTTCGTTGATCTCTTGATTCCTCTCTCTAAAGTACCGGGGTCTTAACGACGTATTCTGGATTTTGGGTAGTACCGGAGTCTTAGCGACTTATTCCAGATTTTCCTACAATTTGGTAGTAAGGAGGCAATGGGGTCGTTAGTGACTTATTCCATATGACTTCCGACCTATTGAAATTCTATTTCGACTCTCCTATTTATAAGAGATTAATTACTTAAGGAGCAAGAAAGAATATTCTCAAAAGAAAAGAATATTCTCAAATCTAAGTAAGGTAAAGATAATTCAAAAAAGGAAAATATAATCTCAAATCTTGGAGATATTATTTTATATTTTTATCTCCAAAATCAGGATTATAACAAATATATGACACTATTAAATTTAATAAAATTTAAGTGTCTACAATTACACCTCAAATAGATCCGGGAACATTATTTCCCAACACGCCTTGCTCCAATTTCGCTTTTATTTACGTGATAATAAACAACACACCACCCAAAAGCTCTCAAATTAGAGTAATCTGCAGACTTACTGGACCACACCTCATATGGTGTTTTTAGATTGATATTGTGTGGAGGTGCACAATTTATCGTGTAACATGTTGTGCTGATCGCTTCTACCCAAAATTTTTGGGCTAATCCAGCATTAGAGAACATGCATCGAGCTATCTCCAGAAGTTTCTGATTCATGCGTTTTGCTAAACCATTTTTTTGTGGAGTATCCCGTACCGTATGATGTCTTGCGATCCTTTCATTCTTGCAGAACTCATTGAAATCAGAAGAACAAAATTTCAGACCATTATCAGTTCACAGTCTTTTGATTTTCTTCCCTGTTTGATTTTCCACCACCACCTTCCATTGCTTGAAACTCTTGAAAGCTTCACTTTTTATGCTTCATCATAATTACCCAAGTCATTCTTGAG